>CM075353.1:150755000-151355000 GCA_037693485.1 Kitagawia praeruptora
TTTTTCAGGGACTCTTAATCTCCTCCTAATTCCGAATCTATGTGTGGTAAAATTTCTTTAATCTGAGCAGTTTGATTTTTCTGTCCATTTTTCTGTTGTTTTTTTGTCAGAGTGTCTGTTTGTTTTTCTGTGGTTATTTCTGAGTTATGGGCTACTGACCAACTCAGATATATTGATACCGATTGTGTCTATTTAGGTTGGTTTTAGCTATATGTGTTTAAAATAGAGGGCTATTAAAACAAGGGGCAGCTCTATCTGTGTTTTTGCAGCCTCTATTTATTTTAAGTTGGCTATTTGTTTAAAGCCGTTATAGTTTATTTTAAGTTGGCTATTTGTTTAAAGCCGTTATAGTTCATCATGCCTACCGACGCCGACGCACCAAAGGATGTTGCTACAAGTAACAGTAAATCCGGATTTCATAGTAACCCGTATGTGAATCCAAAATTTGATGGGAAGAATTTCTTGGAATGGTCCGAGTCTTGCACACTAGCACTTAAATCTCACCGGTTGATGAAATATGTCAACGGGAAGGCTAAAAAGCCCTTGGAAAGTGATATGAGCTTTGATGATTGGGATAGCGAAAATGCCATGGTCAAGTCATGGTTGTTTAACTCCATGGATTTACGTATTCGTAAAAGCTATCTCTTTCTTGATACTGCGGAAGCCGTTTGGAATTCTATCTCTAGAACTTACTCATATTCGGGCAATATGGCTAAGCATTTCGAAGTAAAGCAGAAAATATGGGCTCTAACTCAAGGGGGGAAAGCATTGACCGAATATTATTCGGAACTTACATCACTATGGCAGGAGTCAGACCACTACACTGTGTTCGAGTGTAAACAGGCTGAAGACCAAGAGAAGTACCAAAGATTGGTACAAGAAGAAAGAGTGATGAAATTTCTTGCTGGACTGACAATAGAGTATGATTCAATCAAAAATCAACTCATTGGTCAGATTCCCTTTCCTACAGTTGAGGAAGCACATGGACGAGTACAGCTAGAAGAGAGTCGTAAAGAAAGCATGACTCCGGTTGATACTGTGCCCGATCGATCAGCGCTTTTTACGAGAAGTGCTCATCATCAAGGCAACCCAGAACAGATAATTGCGAGTGAAAAAGATGTTATTCGGTGTGACTACTGTTATAAGTTAGGCCACACTCGTGATACATGTTTCATTTTGCATCCTCATCTCAGAACTCATGGACGAGGAGGACGAGGCCGAGGTAGCTCATCCGGTAGAAGCTCAGGAAGAGGCACCCAATATAATGCTCATCACACTACGTCTGGAGACCATGGTGACTCTACTACTTCATCAACGGAAGTAATAAGTTCAACTGAACTCACTGCTCTCCGGCAGTTATTATCTCAAATGGAGACTAAACCACCAGGACCTTCTTCCGCCAATTCTGCTCATAAAGAATCAGGCGTCCAACAAAATGCCTGGCAGTGGTAAAGTGATTGGGTGGCCATCCATCCATCCATCAAAATAAGGTGGACATCCACCAAGTACTAATTTGTTTATTTTCCTTAAAGTGATTGCAGGACTGGCGACCTCCAGTCTTACGCCAGTCATGACTGAGTTTTTGATATAGCTTGAAAAATACTGCGTGGTCGCGAAATCGATTCCCGGTATTCCCAAAAGGCTCCATTCCTACAGATGGGATTTGTTGGAAGCTTGAGTTATGCAGATATGCTACTAAGTGTTCCACTCTTCAATCCCATGATAGGTCATCCCAAGATGGGATTTCGAGTGAGGGGGCGTGTCAAATACTAGAAGTCAAGACTAGCACATAAGTCAGGGGTTGGTTTAGTTAGGCATGAACAAAGTCATGGTTAGGCAAGAGTTAGTATTGAAGATTAAGGCTTCAATATCTCTATATATAGCCTAGCATTCCTCTTGTATTTTTCACATCAATACACAAGCTATAAGCTTGCTTCCTTCTCTCTTTCTCAGATTCTAACATAGAAATATGTAAGCAATGATGTAATTTTGTATTTGTTGGAGCCTATAAATAAGGCTACCATATGTATTGTAATATAACACAGAATATTAATACAGAACAATTTCTGGTGTTCATTCCTTAGCATAGCTAGGGTCTTATATTCTAACATGGTATCAGAGCGGGTTTAGCATAGAGCTCATCAGAAATTACAACCGGAGTTCCAAGTTTTCAAGAAAACCAAGAACACAGTTGAGTTTTTTGAGAAATCAGAAAATCAAAACCTACCAAAACAAAAATACAAACATACCACCATAGCAGGCTCAATTAGACGACCTACCATACTTTTTTCGAGCTGAAAACGGCAAGCCACGCGCCCTCACGCGCCTCCGCACGTGCCTCAGATCTTCCCCACGCGCGCCACGCGCCGGCGCGTGGGTCCCCTTCCAGTCAGTTTCCGGCCATCTCGCAGAAGAACTTCTTGTTTGTCTTGTTATTCCGATTCCAACCGTGGTAACATTTTTCAGTTTTGTGAAGGTTTTATTTTTCTGATAAAAAATTGTATGTATATATACGTATATACATGTGTTTTTTCTGGAAAAAAAGAAATAAGCACGGGGAACTTAATTGATGTTCTGGGAAAATAAAGAGACAGATGATGAAGAGAGAAGGGTGGAGAAGAGAGAAAAAGAGACGGGAGAAGAGAAAGAGGCAGAGCATGCTTATGTTTTGTTAGCTCTTCTTCCACCTTTTTTTGTAATTAAAGATGTATGTATAGATACAAATCTGGGGGGAGGTGCTGAAAAACAAAAAGGAGCAGACAAAAAAAGCTAAAAAAAAAAGGTAAAGCAAAAGCATCCAACTTGAAAGGTTGTCTGTAATAAAAAAAAAGGTGGAGATGTAAACAAAAAAAAGGAAAAGATGCTAAAGCAAAAGAAAAAAAAGGCAAAAGCATCTAAAAAAAAGGAAAGAAAGATGCTAAAGGGAAAAATATTGTTGACCAGGAAAAAAAAATGTTGTCGATCAGAAAAAAAAAAATGTTGTCGACCACGAGGCTGGTTGCAGTAAAAAAGAGGAAAAGAAAAACAAAAGAAAAAAAAAGGGATAAAGATAAAAAAAAAATTACATTTATTTTCTTAAGGGAAAGTAGTGCCAATATTTTTTTTTAAAAAAAAAATCGGGATCTTTTAAAAATGTATCACTTTGATTTTAAGAGTTTGCCCGGTTATAGATTTAATTGTGTAGTATTCAAGTGGTAGTTGATATTACGGTATCACTCCAATTTATTACGATGCTACAAATTAAATAGTTCAGGGGGCGTTATTCCAAAGGAGCAGAAGAAGTAGTTGTATATTCAAACAACACAGTTCACTGCCACAAATGAAAAAGCAAGCAGCAGAAGTAGTGTATATACAGATGTACACACAGTTCACTGCCACGACGACAAAGCAACAGAAGTAGTAGTATGCATACAAACATACACACAGTTCACTGCTATATCTCCCTTCAAAATAATCAGTTCAAGGACTGATTGGTGGTCATCCACCGTTGTGCTGAAAAGCAGCATTTTTTTATGTTTTTGACATGGCCTAAAATATACCGTATGGTCGCAAGTTCGAGTCCCGGTATCCCAAAAGACTCAATAAACTCAAGATCGGTCGATCCTAAAATTGGGTATAGTTGGACGCTCATATTAAGCTCAAGGGCTACTAGTGTCCACTCTTCAATCCCAAGAAAGGTCTTTCATCCGAAGATGGGATTTCGAGTGAGGGGGCGTGTCAAATATTGTGTGCTAAGTGTCAAAGGCAGTGGTAAACGAAAGCTGCAGTCTCACTTGGTAGGCTAGAAATATGTAAGCAATGATGTAATTTTGTATTTGTTGGAGCCTATAAATAAGGCTACCATATGTATTGTAATATAACACAGAATATTAATACAGAACAATTTCTGGTGTTCATTCCTTAGCATAGCTAGGGTCTTATATTCTAACAGAAATCCAACTTGCATCCAAATGACCTTCAATAACCGAAGGAAATCCAGTATATGCCAAACCATAATCCATGGTTCCTTTCAAGTACTTGAACACTCGGCTTAAGGCTTACCAATGATGTGAACTTGGTTTGCTAGTATACCTACTAAGCTTTCCAATAACATAGGCAATATCTGGCCTAGTGCTAATCATGGAATACATGATACTACCAATAGCCCTTGAGTATTCAAGTTGAGATACTACAACATCTGTATTAGGTAGGAGTTTAATACTAGGATCAAGAGGAGTTCTAACGAAAGAACAATCCTTAAAGTTAAATCTTTTCAGAATCTTCTCAATATAATGAGATTGCGAAATTGAAATACCATTGTTCTCACGCTTGATCCTTATACCAAGAATCACCTCAGCCTCTCCCATGTGTTTCATATCAAAATTAGATGACAGAACTTCTTGGTTTTATCCACTTGATTTTGGTCAGTACCAAAAATCAACATGTCATCCACATATAAACAAATTATAACTCCTTTACCAGAAGCATCAAATTTGCTATATACACACTTGTCTGCTTGGTTGAGAAAATAACCATTAGACAAGACCACAGTATCAAATTTATCATGCCAATCCTTCGATGCTTGTTTAAGACCATAAATTGATTTTTTCAATTTACACACCTTGTTATCACAACCAGGCATAACAAACCCTTCGGGTTGTTTCATATAAATCTCTTCATCTAATTCACCATTCAAGAATGCAGTTTTCACATCCATTTGGTGAATGACAAGGTTGTGTATAGCAGCAAGTGCTATTAACAACCTAATAGTGGAGGTTCTAGCAACAGGAGCATAAGTATCAAAATACTCAATCCCTTCTTTTTGTCTAAAACCTTGGATTACCAATCTGGCTTTAAACTTATCTATGGTACCGTCCACCTTCATTTTCCTTTTGAAGATCCATTTGTTTCCCAATTCTTTACAGCCATGGGGTAGATCACTCAATTCCCAAGTATTATTATTCATGATAGAATCCATTTCATCTTGGATAGCTTCTTTCCAGAATGCAACATCCCTAGATTTCATAGCTTCGCTAAAAGTATTTGGATCCTCCTCAATAACAAAACAATATTGGTATTGATATTCAATTTCATCTCTAGAGCCTTCTACTAGATAAAGATGAAAGTCATCTCTAAAAGACTTTGCTTTTCTAGTTCTAGTGCTTCTCCTTGGTTCAGACGGTCCATTCACATCTTCAGTAGAAACTGAGTTCCTACTAGAAGAATTCTGAAGCATGTCCCTTGGTCTAGGTATAGATGTAAATCTGGTTTCATCAAATATAGCATCTCTTGACTCGATAATCGAGTTCACAGATACATAGTCATTAGATTCTAACACATAGAATTTATATGCTATGGAATGCTCAGCATAACCAACAAATATGTAATCTATACATCGTTCACCCAAGTTTCTTCGTTCAGTGAGTCTTACAACTGCTCTACATCCCCAAACTCTCAGAAAACTCAATTTTGGTGACTCTTTATACCAAAGTTCATAAGGGGTAATCTTATTCCTCTTACTAGGAATTCGATTCAATAAATGACAGGCTGTCAACATAGCCTCACCCCAAAATCCCTCACTCAAACCCGAGCAGGATAACAAGGAATTAACCATTTCTTTCAAAGTCCTATTCTTTCTCTCTGCCACACCATTTTGTTGTGGTGTATAAGGAGCCGTGGTTTTATGTATTATACCAGTAGATTGAAAATAAACCGGATCATAATACTCACCTCCTCTATCAGTACACAAATTTTTAATCATGGTACTCTGATGTAGCTCTACTTCTTCTTTATAAATTTTAAAGAAGTCAAGAGCTTCATCCTTAGCATGCAATAAATATACATAGCAATATCTTGTAGCATCACACAAATCACTATATATTAGTTCTAAAACATCAGACACCCTATTAACCTCTTTAAAGGGCATTCTAGTTATCTTTGTTAACATGCATGTTTTGCATTTTTCTTTGTCTAAATCAATAGCAGGTATGAGACTCATTTTTGACATGTCCTTTATTCTTTTGTAATGTACATGTCCTAGTCTAGCATGCCATAATTCTGGTTTATTCAAATTATTGTTAGTACTACTAGAAGCCATGCAAGCAGATTCATCAATAAATGGAGTATTTACATTCAACATAAACATACCATTACACAAATAGCCAAAGCCAATAAAAGAGCCATGTTTTGACAATATATATTTGTCACTTTCATAAACTTGTTTATATCCACAATTGTTCAATACAACACCAGACAAGAGATTCTTCCGAATCCCAGGAACATACAACACTTTATTTAACAATATACATTTGCCAGAAGTAAAAACTATCTTGACATTTCCTAGTCCTTTGATCGGTTCAGTTGCAACATTTCCCATCTTTAAGATAGATCCATCTTCGATTGGTTGAAAGTCTATGAACCAACGAAGATCTTTGCATACATGACTCGTTGCTCCTGAATCAATCCACCAATCAACATTGTCATCCTGCACATAAAATGCCTCAGATATTAATGATACATAATTCTGACCAGAATTATAATTTTGTATTAAAATCTGACCTTGTTGCTTTTCTGGATCCTTGGATCCACTTGGACCAGCATTTTGCTTTTCTTGCTTGCCTTTACCAACCCGACAATCCTTCTTGAAATGTCCAGGTTTGCCACACTTCCAACATGCCATCTTAGGCCTTTTGGAAGAATTGTTGTTGTTTCCTTTAAACTTTCGTTTATCACCCTTGCCATTCTTAGAGTTCTTGGAAGATCCACCATCTTCAACCATATTCATAGAAGAGTTACCGACTTGGTTCTTTCCCTTAGGATTATTCTCAATTTCTTGAGTCCTCAAAGCCTCTTCAATTCTGAAGTGACTTCCAAGTTGAACCAAAGTCATATCATCTTTATTATGTTTCAAGGAGTGTTTAAAATCCTTCCATAATGGTGGTAGTTTGTCTATAACACCAGAAACTGAGATAGATTCATCCATCTTCAGATTGTGTTGGGCAAACTGTCCCAGAATCCTTAACAATTCATTGTATTGTTCCATCACCGGTCTAGAATCGACCATTTTATAATTCATAAAATTACTGACCAGAGACTTCTTACTAGAAGCGTCTTCTGCCATGTACTTGGATTCAAGAGAATCCCACAATTCTTTCGCTGACTCAACATTTTGGTACATATAAAAAAGGAAATCAGACATACCGTTTAAGATGTGACTGCGGCAGATGTAGTCATCGTTTTCCCATTTGCAACGTTTCCTTGTTTGTTCAGCGGTTTCATCTTCAATCACTTCTGGAATGAGGGTACTCAAAACATATACAACCTTTAGCGTCGTCAATAGAAAATGCATCTTCTTCTGCCATCTTCTAAAATCCTGACCCTCAAACATGTCCAACTTTGCAAACTTGCTTGTCATATCTTTTGCAGATTCTGCGTTCACCATCTTCAGAAAATAGATAACTTCAATCTTTGTTGGGGAATGATGTGGTATATTTTTATGTTCGTTCGCAGGGAGACATGTTTTATCAATTTTAATTTAATTGCTTCTGGGGCAAAAAAAGATTGTTATGAAAATATTTACTAACTAATTATTTATAATAATTTAACTAATTAATTAAGGGATAAACAATGAATTTTAAATCTAGGGCAATTAGGTCCACCATGTTTACATAATATCTGGCTTCTAAGCTAAAACAATCAAAATGGTCATGCAATTACGGTTTGTTAATCTCTCTCAAGCATCAACACTCCCGAAACATGCTTACACATACAATCACTTCTAGTAATTTAATTAATCGGGTAATTAGAGCATGTGTTAATCTCTCTCAAGCATTAACGCTCTCGGAAATCCAATTATGCTCTAGCACTAAAATTTAATTCCGCTAACCGTATGTGTGCCTCTAGTGAGTAAAATTTCTCGATCTATTACTCCTATTCGCATATAATTAATCTGTGATATTGGCCACTAACACAAATTAAATATCAAAACATAATCGATTAGAATTTACCATAATCAATCAAACCACTATGAAAATCATACCAGAATTATCATGCAAACATGGCTTATTTATTGTACAAAAGCTAATCAATCAAACACATGCTTCATACTTTAAGTAAACTACAAGAATATTCCAAATCCATTAAAATTCGGAACTGAATTTGCTCCTCAGGTTTTGAGCTGCTCCAATCGGATTTTTGCTTATTTAATCCCTCTGAATTTTAGATAATTTTATAAGCTTTGTGTGGACTATAAGATCGTCCAAATCCGACTCCTACAACTCCGGATATGAATTAAATACCGTAGAAAGCGAGTGTAGCTCACTAATTCCGAATTTCTTCCATTTTTAGCTCCAAAATAGCTCTTTAAGCTCAAATTCTTCCAAACTTAGAAATTCTTGTCTTCTACAATAAAACATCAAAATTTATTAAATAAATATCCAAATCAATGCAAAATGCAATTAAATATGGGAATAAAATTATCTAAAAAATATATAAAAATATATCTTATCAAACGTCCCCACACTAAGTGTAATAACCCTAACTTCAGTAATGCTACAGTGGTCACATGAATAGTAAATTTCGAGGATTTAGAGAAATGGTACGTAGGTACCCTATAATGGAAACAGAAAATGAATAAACAGAAACCATATTAATATTATACACTGAAATTAAGTGACTCGAAATGACGATAGATTTCAGAAATTCCTGAATATGGATTTTGAGGATTTTGATTTCGAATAAGCTTCTATTGGATATTGAGGAGCATGTAAATATTATAAGAATGACAAATTGAGGGATTAGTGAATTTAGATTAAACCAAGGGATTATTAAGTTAAGAGAATACCAAAGGAAATTGGATTCGTAAATGATTTCGAAAACCACTGAGATAATGAGGTTTACTCGAAACGAACCACAATTAGACGAGTATGGAAACCAAGCAACCAAGATTAGTAATATAACAAGGATACATACCATATTATTTACCAATGTGATGGGCATTTTACTTAGAAAACTTAGAAAATAAGAGATTAGAAAATCCAAGTGGTATCACTTTCCATTAACTTGTTTTTAAGGGTAAATTAGTACTTTCACATGGCTTTTAACCACAAAATATCTTCCAAGGCTTCCATAACACTCTAGATTAACAAGTAAACACCAAGATAAGATCTAACCAACACAAAACAAATCTCATCTTCTTCATTTCATCAAAATTCGTAGGTCACTATTCATCAAGAAAAAAATCAATTTCAAAACCCTAGCTAGAATCAACTAAAAATCAAGGGAAAAATCATGGAGGTTACTTGAGGATATATAGAGACATCCACCAAGTTTCATAGCAATCAAGCATCATTTGGTAAGGTAATAAATTCATGAAAGTTGATGATGAATAGTAGTGAATAGTAATTTCAAGAAACTAACTTTGATTTTATGGTTCCTTTAGTTGATTCAAGCTAAGATAAAGTTGTTTAAGGATATATCAAGGATTGTTAAGTGTTGTCAAAGCTTCAAGAAGGTATAAACATGCTTGCCCTTTTATATTTATGATGGATATGGTTGTGTTTAGTGATTAAGTGGTATAAAGGTTATGTTTATGATGTTATAAGTGTTTGTAAGTGGTTTGAGTTGATTTTGGAAGGAGTTTGGGAGTGTAACCATGGCTGGTAATGAAGACCACATGGTGTAGGTGATGATTATTGTGTTTGATGATTGATTTGGAGGAGTTTGATTTTGGAAAGTATGAAATTACAGCAGTTATAATGTCCGATTTTCGTTAGAACGAAAACTGCCCTGTTTTGTGACCCCTCTATTCATACGGTACCTCACTGCCTAGGTTACCAATTGACCATGAAATGATAGAGCTTAGTTCATAGATCGTTTTGATATAAGGTGCGTTAAAATCTGATGAACGGTTTAGGAGAAAAGTCAGTTTTAGTGAAAGACGTTCGATAACCGAGAAAACGTAATTGTATCAACTTTGAGGCTAACGTTACCATACTTGGACATTTTTATAAGCCACGAAATTTTGGGATAAGGTAGTAGGGTGGTCAGAGGACCCTTGACAGTTGACCTTACATTAAAATTCGAAATAAATATTTTCTGAGAATTTTTACAGTTAAGTGTGGTCGTTAGGGAAAATGGTGAAAACCCCTGAAACTTCGATTTAGTTTATAAATGGTTGAGTTCTTGAACCTTTGGGATAATAGTGATACGTTAAACATATTAAAGTGTCAAGGGTAATGTTATACAAGAGGGTAGTGAGTAAGGGATGTGATATTCTAATGACGGTCCTTTTGTGTTTATAGAAATTACGGAGGAGGAACCAGCCTTACTGTCAGGATACAGAAACCGAGGCAAGATTCTTCTATCCCTACTTTAAAAATTATTTATCTTCGGAATAATAATGATATCATGGAATATATTTATGTATATGTGATGCTTTTGTTGCTATATTGCAAAGAATATATTCTCTTGATTGTGGGAAGTTAAAGAAAGATGGATATGTTTCTGAAATATGAATATAGAGATGATTACGAATGGAGCGAATATGCTCTAGGGTAAAAGAAATATGAAAGAGAATGGTATCAGTTGTTATCTAGGGTTATATGGTTTATAATGCTATATTATAAACATTCTTTCTAGTGTATGTTATATACATATATTTTATAGAAATAATGTGCGAGAATGAAAGTGATATACGAGAATGGAAATGTGAAATGGTGATGATAAATTGAATGATGATCTTATAAAAAGGGGAATTTACAACAGTAAGCGTAAGAGGCCGTGTGGAAGTTGCACAGTCCAGCACTTAATAAGCGTAAGAGGCCGTGTGGAAGTTGCACAGTCCAGCACTTAATAAGCGTAAGAGGTCGTGTGGAAGTTGCACAGTCCAGCACTTAATAAGCGTAAGAGGCCGTGTGGAAGTTGCACAGTCCAGCACTTAATAAGCGTAAGAGGCCGTGTGGAAGTTGCACAGTCCAGCACTTAATGTTTCATTTCGGCCCAAGAGTTGCCGAAGGAGGATGTAGTGGTAGACCTTCCTCCTGGGGGATGGTGGCAGACCTACCTCCGTCTACCGGTAGTAAAAAGGGACGGATACGGAGGGCGACTGATCATCGTGCCTCACGTATTCGGCAACAGTGAAAACCCCTACAATATGTGAATAAAGAATAAATGATAAAGTCAGATTGGTATACTGGAAAGAGAAAATGATATGAAAGATGGAATTATTGTTATAGATGAAGAGAAACTGATTTTATATTAATTTATAAAAATTGTTACATAAGAAGGAAATGAGATGATGATAGTAAGAGATTTAAGTAAGTATTCATATTATCCTGAGATATTACACTGAAAGATTATATTGATTGTTATATTATTTAAGAAGAGAAACTGATACTGTATTTTTCTAGATTTCTTTCTTATAATAGTAAGTGGATGATGTATTATTAAATAAGAGTCTTATTCTTTCTTAAAGTTTATAATTGCTTACCATTTACATATGTATATACATGTATACTTGGTCACATTTTTAAACTCTAGTTATAATAATATCTTGCTGAGCTATTATAGCTCACTCTTGCTACTTATCTATATACAGCTAGGTATGCCAATACTGCGCAGAACGTCCCGTAAAAGGGTAAGGGAAAGGCGAACTTCTGAGGGCACGTTAGCATCGATTCCGGAAGTAGATGGCAAGCGCAAGGGGTTTAGTGGTTTTATGTATATTAAGTGTGTAAGTGTGTAAGGTTGTAATAAATTTGGTTGTTGAAATGCTTCTTGTAGAAGCATCACTCAACAATGTACTTAAGTATGATTCTGGGTTTGTAATAACTGTTTAACTCTAAACTTTTATTATGGTGAATGTTGTTCTCTGAGCATATGACTGGTGTGTGTGTGTGTGTGTGTATTACTGTGGGGTCAATTGCATAAGTATTAAATAAAAAAAAAAAAATCCCAAGAGATATTGATTTTGAATGGAAGTTGGTCCGTGATGGCCCAGATTCATGACCCCGGATTTGGGGCTGTCACACTAAGCATTTGCACGTACTCGGGCAAATAAGCGAAATAAAAACTAAATCCTAACTAAAATCACTTTCATAGATGACACGATTGCATTGAGCATATGCAACAGCCGTTAAACCCCTAGGCAGCCCTAGTAGTACGAGTGATGTCTCGTGAGGGTTTATAGTGAATTTACCCACAAAATCCAATTTTTCTGCCAAGTCTCAAGTATGCAACATATCATAGTACTCCACACCAGTAAATCTCAATTGCACAACACTGAAAGTCTGTTCACTTACACATCATATGTACAAGACTATCCAAGTAAACACACAGTCTAGATAGACAAAAAGATCATGAAATATATATCAATGCCGCATTCAATGAGTAACATGCTATGGATAGAAAATCTCACATAACTCTCAATTACACAAGTGTATAGGTGAAGTGTATTCGCTCAAGTTCAATCAATAAAGTCATGTGCTACCATATGCTTGGTTGTCCACCAAATCTCCACTACTTTGAATACATGCATGCACAAATCAAAAGGTCTTTGTAAAAGGTTGTAACGTGGCTAAGGTGAAGGGTAGGGAATCAAGAAAAAGGCTGACAAGTGGCTAACTCGACAAACTAATAGAGCATAATGTTCATTTCAAATTAAAGCACTCAACATGAAATTTTGATCATGTAAGAACTGATCAGACTTTCACAAGCATTAAACTCCAAGCACATATTACCATGTACTTTTCTACTTTCATATTGCACAAACCAACGAACACAACTCCACTTGATCTTTTATTTTATTTTTTTTCTATTTATTTTTTTTATTCCCACCAAATTTTCACACTTTAACAAATAAATCCCCACACTATGCACTCACCAACCTCCAAATGAATCAAAATGCTCTACCAGTAAATCAAGATAAGAATAAACAAGTAGGCTCAAGAATTTAGATTGGTGATATACAAAAATAACAGATAAAAAACTCAAAGGGGTTCACTAAGGATATATGATTCAAGGGTACTGTTTGGATAAATACGGTTAATCCTAGTGCCTTTATCATTTTCATGCATACAGATATCATGTAATCTCAAAATGGTTTAAAACAAGTTCTAGAGCAACATACCAAATGATGAACAACACACAACAATAAAATTTGATTGATATAAGATGTACCAATCACAAATTAGGCTCAATATCTCACAAAGTGAAAGCATGCTTCAGTACTCACTAAAATTGAAAAAGACGACACATCTCAAGTTTTAAAATTTTTGCAAGTATGTACAAGGAATCATCAAGTAACAAATAACTTTCAGAGATATGACATGTCAAATAAGCATGCAAAGTAAGCTCACAAGATGTGTACCTATCCTTGTTAACACACAATGAGACGAGACAATTAATTTTCTAATTTTTTGATTTAGTTTGGAATTTTTAATCATCGAGAACTCATCCCCACACTTAAGTGGTTCATTGTCCTCAATGAACAATTATATAAAAAAAAGTAAGAAATACAAAGAAAAGTAAGAAATACTCCCCTAATGCATATGCATGAAGTGTCGAGGCACGAAGTGCCACAGCAAAAAGACCAAAAACCTGTTGCGCGAGACCACCACGAGCATCAATAGTTGTTTTAATCCTGCACAAAATTTCCAAACAAACATTATCAAATTTAGCTACTACATCAATAAATAACAATTGATCAAGAAAATATGTAGTTTTGGAAAATTTTGTGATAAAGCAACGATAAAATTCACAGTCTCGAAAACATCGAACTCCCTTAATATTCACGTGAGGTGGAGGCTCGGGTGGTGGTTCTTCTTCATTCCTTACTTTTTCTGGAGCTATTTGATCCTCTTGTCTTTTTAAATCAATGAATAAAGAGTAATTATCAGGATCTCCTTCTTCCGAGAATTGAAGCGTAAGAGGCATTTTGAATGGATTATCAATATCAAACCATTGATCCACATGAGCTGTGTTTCGACTTGGGAATGGTAGCTTAGGCACAAGTTCAGGAAGAGAAATAACAACCATCTCGGTATTGATTTCTTTTGTTACCTCATCCTCACTTACATAGTCCGCAACAATAAATGCATCATTGATCTCATCATCAGTCACATTGTCCTCGGTAGCAGCAACAAGAACATCTTCAATTGTAACATTAATGACAGTATCCTCCTCTTTTTTAGTTGGTACATCATCAATACACATCGAGAAAATATCATATTCCTGATCACTTGTAAGGATAATAGCACTCATGTCCTCTTCAAATCGAATGAATGATGATGGTAAATGGTCGGGTTGCCCTGAAATAGAAGAACTAGCCAAGTGTGCAATTTGAGATTCAATCACCAAACTTTGAGTTTTTAATTCTTTAATCTCTTGTATCAGCATTTTCATCACATCGTTCATTTGATCAAGTTGCACATCTACATTGGTTTGAGAAACCTGTAGATCTTCTTGTAGTGGAGGATATTCATATTGTTGCAGTGGCGGCTGCTCATATGGCTGATAATATTGTTGCTCAAACTGTTGTTGATCCTGATACGAAAAATTTTGAAAATTGTTGTCCGTGTATGAAAATTTTGGTTGACCCGTCCAATCTTGATCATATGCATTAAAGTACGGATTGGACTCGTATCTTTCTCGATAATCATTCACTTGTCCGAACTGAGCATTGTGAGAATTGTAAAAATTGTAAGAGCACTCAAAGCCAAAGTGACCCGGGATACCACAAATATTACAGAAATTGTAAGTTTTAGGGGCCACTTGTGACATCTCATTTATACTCATCGGACATGTAGTGGGCTCCGTATTCTGCAATAAATGTGCCTCTACTAGAGAACATAGGCGTGCGAAATTATCTAACTCGTCCATTGTATCCCTGTAAACACACTACAAAACCAAGAGGAAGCAGTAAAATCGATCTCAATTGGAAGTAAAGTTCCAATGAGACAATGGAAAAATAGACGGATTAAAAATTTTAACAAAATTTAACAAACTAAACAAAATATAAAATATGTATTTTTATTTTTTTAGTTTTTTTTATTCTAAGTAGAAGTACGCGCTCAAGTAGAAGTACGCGCTCCCACTTCTTATTTAATAGTAACACATATACAACAACTAAAACAATTTAGCAACAATTCAACTCGTAAATTCAAACTTAGAACTTCAACTCGGCTACAACGAAAATATTAACTCTGCAACCAGCAATTAACACAACAAAATAACTAAGACTCGACAATTCAGCTAACCGAAAACGAAACTCACGAACTCATGCTAGTAAAACTTAAACCGAACGGACAAACCCAGCACCGAAATAATTCGTAATACTTATAAAACGCAGCACAAAATGAGCCAACTTCGCAAATTCAGAAAACAACAACTCGAAAGCAAATTTGCAATATACAACACTACTGCAACCACAAAACAGCGAATTAACAATGCAGAAAAACAAGAACAGTTTCAACAGCGAGCCTAGTAAAACAAACAAACAAAAAATACAGCTGACTCGAAATAAACTTTATTAAACAAAACAACGCAGCTGCAACTCAACAAAACGCATAAAACTCGGTAAAATGACTTGCAAACACGCAACAACGAACGAAGAAGAACCCAGTCGACTCATCAGCAGTACAGAACATAACACAGACATACGACTCAGTGAACTCGCACGAATTCAGAAATGAAGTAAAACCAACACAAAAACAGAACCCAGAACCAAGAACGAAACTGGGGGAACAGGGTTTACAGAAAACGAAACGGAGGAAGGCTGGGTTGTAGTGGTGAAGGGTGAACGGAGAAGAAAGAGAGAGGTGGGGTTGTGGGTGTTGTTGCAGGTCGGTGTTGAAGGGGAAGGGGCGTGAAGGAGGTATGGTGAGAAGGCGGAAAGGAATAGAAATAGAAGGTGGGTGAAGGAGGAGATGGCTGGGAATTGAAAGAGAGGAGAAGGGAGGTTGCGGTGGTTTCTGTGTAAGAATCGGATAAAGGGGAGATTTGGTGACTGGTGGCATGTGGTTTGTTCGAAAAGAAAAAGAGAGATAGAGGTGCTGGGTTTGTTTATGGATAGAAGAAAATAGAGGAGGATCCTTGGTTCGAATTGTAAAACAAATCAGGGGAGAGACTTGCTTCGAATAAAACAAAAAAAATACAGAAAATGAATACTGAAATTTTACAAAACTAATATTTTCGTTATTTTTTTTTGAACAAAATAAAATCTAAACTATACGAAACTGTTATAGGGAGAATATTGTATAACAATATTTATGGAGGTTGCTGGGTTTATGGAGCAAAATACGGATATTTTGCTATAAGAAGAATAGGGATTAGGGTTTTATGTGTATAGGTGTGGCTGAACGTGATAGGTGTTTTTAGGTAAACTGTTTCTCGTCCGTATCAAGCTGCCTACGTACCCTATTTATAGGGATCAAGCCTGACGTAGTTCTTGGTGAACAAGTTACCTAGGCGGGCTAGGGTTTTAAGTGATAAGACAAAGTCCAAGCCCACTCATTTAGGGCTGACATGGCAGTGAGTCATCAACCCTATCCATGATCCATGGCCCAGATGTGGAAGCCCATAATCTCGAACGGATAGAATTAGCCAGTAGAGAAGTAACAAGAGCCTTACATGCGACCTCGAGGGATCAGGCCATGCGAAGCGATCCCTTACGTCCAGCTACTCATGCGACCAACACCGTAAATTATGAATTATTCATCCCTCTCGAATAATTAAATCCCCTCCTTCTAGCGCCAAATGTTATAGGGAGAATTTTGTATAACAATATTTATGGAGGTTGCTGGGTTTATGGAACAAAATACGGATATTTTGCTATAAGAAGAATAGGGATTAGGGTTTTATGTGTATAGGTGTGGCTGAACTTGATAGTTGTTTTCAGGTAAACTGTTTCTCGTCCGTATCAAGGTGCCTACGTACCCTATTTATAGGGATCAAGCCTGACGTAATTCTTGGTGAACAAGTTACCTAGGCGGGCTAGGGTTTTAAGTGATAAGCCAAAGTCCAAGCCCACTCGTATAGGGCTGACGTGGTAGTGAGTCATCAACCCTATCCATGATCCATGGCCCAGATGTGGAAGCCCATAATCTCTAACGAATAGAATTAGCCAGTAGAGAAGTAACAAGAGCCTTACATGCGACCTCGAGGGATCAGGCCATGCGAAGCGATCCCTTGCGTCCAGCTACTCATGCGACCTTGGGTCTGGCCATGAGCCTTCTAAGAAAGAGTGAGATAGCGATCCCAACGTAGTTTGTAGATATGACGATAAAAGCGAAGCGACCTCTTGCAAGCGAGGTGCTCCTGTAGCGAGGTGGCCTTTAGCGAGGTGGCCTTGTAATAGAGATATTATAGCCAAGGTATGTTGGGCTGATTCCAATAGTGGGCTTTAATGACCCAATTGTTGTCTTCTAGGCCCATCATAGATTATGAACCTTTAATTCAGCCAATTAAATCCTAATAATTATTATGCCAGATTCGGGCATAACAGAAACAATTAATTTAAAACCGATAGTTTTTGCCTCCCCGGCAGCGGCGCCAATTTGATGTGGTATATTTTTGTGTTCATTCGCAGGGAGACATGTTTTATCAATTTTAATTTAATTGCTTTTGGGGCAAAAAAAAATAGTTATGAAAATATTTACTAACTAATTATTTATATTAATTTAACTAATTAATTAAAGGATAAATAATGAATTTTAAATCTAGGGCAATTAGGTCCACCATGTTTACATAATATCTGGCTTCTAAGCTAAAGCAATCAAAATGGTCATGCAATTACGGTTTGTTAATCTCTCTCAAGCATCAACACTCCCGAAACATGCTACACATATAATCACTTCTAGTAATTTAATTAATCGGGTAATTAGAGCATGTGTTAATCTCTCTCAAGCATTAACGCTCTCGGAAATCCAATTATGCTCTCGCACTAAAATTTAGTTCCGCTAACCGTATGTGTGCCTCTAGTGAGTAAAATCTCTCGATCTATTACTCCTATTCGCATATAATTAATCTGTGATATTGGCCACTAACACAAATTAAATATCAAAACATAATAGATTAGAATTTACCATAATCAATCAAACCACTATGAAAATCATACCAGAATTATCATGCAAACTTGGCTTCCCTTTATGCCCTAGAACAAACTACTCACTAATATAGAAATTAAGAACAACTAAAATTATATAACAATTCATCTAAAATATATATTTAATAAACAAGGTAAAATAGAAAATACGTTACTGTTGTGGAATAAAAACTAGGTTATTAGATTGCGGCTAGGGTTTGCTGCATTTAATGCTAGGGTGCGTGAGCTTCGTGCTTTAGTGGCTGCTCTCATGCTCGTGGCTGAATCTGCCTTCACAAGATGCCTACGTACTTTGATGTGTATCAAAGATCAAGCCAAAAATGTAGTTCTGAGGATGAGGGGTCAGACCCTTTATATAGGCTGAGAAGCCCTAGAATCGTGGTAGAATTAGGTGACTTGGTGGGCAAGTCACCGCCTTGAGGAAGGTTCTAGACTCCTTCCTTGTAGGAATCAGATTCCTTGTTGAAGTAGGTGCCTTGGAGGCTAAGTCAGGCAGGAGTAATATCCTTATTTGACTCTTATTGCTGAGCTGGTTATTACCCTTAATATTAATTACGAAATTAATATTATAAATAGGGTTTGGGCCCATTTAATGGGCCCCACGTTTTGACCATATTGGGCCTAATTAAAGCCAAATTAAATATGTCTTTAGGGCTTATTTTTAACCCATATCATTTGCCCCCCAACTTCTAGGAAAACTGATCAGGTTTTTCTCGAAGTTTTAACGGCTTTATTCGAGACTTGGGTCTGGGTTTATTGCTCATATGCAAGCATTTTCAAGAACATTGTCTTAATGTAAAGCGTGGAGCGACCGACGCATTTACAACGACCATAAATGACACTAAACGGTGCTAATAGGCCTTAAACGACGTTTAAACGGTGTTAAACGACGTTAAATGGCACTAAATGGCGCTAAACGATGCTAAACGGTGCTAATCAGCCTTAAACGACATTTAAACGGTGTTAAACGACGTTAAATGGCATAAAACGGCACTAAACAGTGCTAAACGATGCTAAACGGCAGTAATCAGCCTTAAACAACGTTTAAACAGTGTTAAACGACGTTAAACGGCATAAAACGGTACTAAACGGTGCTAAACGATGCTAAACGGCGCTAATCAGCCTTAAACGACGTTTAAACAGTGTTAAACGACGTTAAACGGCATAAAATGGCACTAAACGGTGCTAAACGACGCTAAACGGTGCTAATCAGCCTTAAACGATGTTTAAACGATGTTAAATGATGCTAAATGGCGTTAAACGGCACTAAACGGCACTAAACGGTGCTAAACGACACTAATCTGTGCGACTGTGCTTAAACGACACTAATCTGTGCTTATCGGCACTAATCTGTGCTAATCGGCACTAATATGTGCTTAATCGGCACTAATCTGTGCTAATCGGCACTAATCATATTTTAGTTCAAACCCATTTTCATATTTTTCATGGAATCCGGCTAATCAAAAATCTTCATGTTCTTGATGAACCCGGGTTGACTGAAAATACTCGTACCCCTGATCGTTCCGGGTCGGACAGAAAATACCCGTGGTCTTGATGGTTGACTGAAAATACTCGTACCCCTGATCGCTCCGGGTCGGACAGAAAATACTCGTGGTCTTGATGAACCCCGGTCGGCCGAAGCCTCCCGGGTGCATCGGTCGGCCAGCCACCGGTCGGCCAAAAATCTTCATGTTCTTGACGGACCCCGGTTGGTCGAAAATATTCATGTTCTTGACGGACCCCGATTTGCCGAAAAATATCCATACCCCTGACTGATCCGGGTCGGCCGAAAATACCCATACCCCTGACTGATCCGGGTAGGCCGAAAATACCCGTAGTCTTGATGAACCCCGATCGGCCGAAGCCTCCCGGTTTGCCCCGGTCGGCCGGCTTCCGGTCGGCTGAAGCCTTCCGGTTTGCCCCGGTCGGCTGAAATATTATTATTATTATTATTATTATTATTTTTTAGCTTCAATACTTCAACTTCCCTCTTGATTACGATGTTTTGATAAACATGTATATTCGTGGTCTTGATGACCATGAGTTTTCGCGGTCTTGATGACCATGTATATTCGTGGTCTTGATGACCATGAGTTTTCGTGGTCTTGATGACCATGTATATTCATGGTCTTGATGACCATGTATATTCGTGGTCTTGATGACCATGAGTTTTCGTGGTCTTGATGACCATGAGTTTAGAGAATCAGCAATATGGTCATTCATGACTTTTGCTTAAGGCTTTCCATAATTTCCGATTAGCGCTGCTAATCCCCAAACTTTGCTCTAACCTCTTGATTAGGATTCCTTAATCACAATCAGCTTCCATCCTGAATACCAACCTTTCATATCGATAATCGAACATCAATGTCAACACTTGCACATCACTTCAACCTTTGGATCTTGATTGGAAGTCCGTGACCCCCTCGAGTTTGGCCTTCATAGCTAATCTTGACCTTCATGGCTAATATCTCAATGCTCTCACTGACAGCTTTCGTGCCTCCGAGGCATTGTCAGGGAGCCATCCGGTTTCAAGATGAGCTTTAATATGATCTAACCAACAACTTCCAACATCGATCGGTGCTACCAACTTAGAGTTGATGGTCGGGGCCTTCAAGACCTGGAAGTAGACACTCCTTCCGTAATTCTCTATCTCAGAAGAAGCGAACTTAGACAGGGCATCAGCCTTAACGTTTTCTTCTCTCGAAATGTGCTCTACGTAGCACTCATCAAACTGAGTCATGACGGCTTTCACAACTCTCAAATACTTTGCCATAGTTTCATCTTTGGCCTCAAATTCACCATTCATTTGCGATATTACCAATCGTGAATCTCCACAAATTTTGAGATTCTTGGCCCTCATAATTCTGGCCAAGCCCAACCCAACTACCAAGGCTTCATACTCGGCTTCGTTATTGGTTGTCGGAAGATCCAACTTCAAAGCATACTCAACTGTGAACCCATCGGGGCTTTGCAAGACTAGACCTGCACCACTAGATTTTGTTTTTGATGCTCCATCAAAATAGAGCACCCAATATTCCTTCAGATCATGTACAAGTTCTTCACTTCCAGGGGTGGTTACCATATCCTGCCCCTCGACTTCTTGGTTGCTGATGGTACATTCAACCACGAAGTCGGCCAATGCCTGAGCCTTAATAGCTGTTCGAGGCTTATATGTGATGTCAAACTCTATAAGTTCAATTGCCTACTTAATCAACCTACCACTAGCTTTTGGGCTATGCAATATGCTTCTCAACTGCTGGTCCTTCAGGACTTCGATCTTGTGTGCCTGAAAGTACGGTTGTAACTTTCTCGAGGCTGTGATCAATGCCAAAGCAAACTTCTCGATTGGAGAGTAGTTCAACTCCGCCCCATGTAACACCTTGCTTACATAGTAGATGAGTTTCTAAACCTTTTTCTCTTCTCGAATGAGGACAACACTCAATGCTTGCTCAGATACCGCCAAGTATAGATAGAGAGTCTCTTCGGGACTAGGCTTGGCCAACAACGGGGCTTCAACCATGTACTTCTTCAGCTTTCGAAGGCCTCTTGGCTCTCAGGAGTCCACTCAAAATTTTTCACCTTTTTCAATGCTTGAAAGAAAGGCAAACACTTGTCACCAGACTTGGAGATGAATCTCCCTAGGGCTGCAACTCGGCCGGTTAGCTTCTGTACATCTCGTATAGAGCGGGTGGTTCCATGTCTAAAATTGCTTTTATCTTATCAGGGTTGGCCTCTATGCCTCTCTTCGAAACCATCAATCCCAAAAATTTTCCTGATCCGACTCCAAAAGCACACTTGGCTGGATTCAACATCATCTTGTGGTGCCTTAGCACTTCGAATGCCTCCCTGAGGTGCTTAATGTGATCTACCTTGCACAGGCTCTTGACTAACATGTCATCAACATAGACCTCCATGGTTTTCCCAATCAGATGGGTGAATATCTTATTCACCAATCATTGGTCTTCATCCTTAAGACATATTGAAGAGTAGCTAGTCCTTAACATCCTCGACCTTGCATGGCTTTGATTGTTGCGTGTGGCTTTTATCTGCTCGTCTTTTAACCTGGGTCCTTCACGGACTTAAACTCTTATTTGGTCATGCTATAACCTAACTTTTGACCCTTCGGAGTCTTTATTTATGCATTTGCTTGTTCTCCATTCGTGTATTCTTTTATTTTCGGTACTTGCTCATCCTTAACTTGCACTCATCAGGTGCTTGGCACATAAAATCACACAATAAATGAATGGAAAACAAACTTGCATTAATAACTTGAAATGGGTTCAACCCTTACATAAAGTACTACCGTCCTACTCGGAGCAACATGCTCTTCAATGGTTTCAATGAACCTTATTTCTACTTCTACTAGATAAATATGAAGCTAAGTTCTACTAGGATAACTTGAGCCCATCGGGGCTTTGCAAGACTAGGCCTGCACCAGATTTTATTTTTGATGCTCCATAAAAATAGAGCACCCACCACTCCTTCTGGTCTCATCCTTATTATTCTGAGGTTTGCTTCCTGCTTGGGGTATTACCTCCTGCCCCCCGACTTCTTGGTTGCCAATGGTACATTTAACCACGAAGTCAGTTAATGCCTTAGCCTCAATGGCTGTTCGAGGCTTCTGTGTGATGTCCTCTGATGGCCTTTCTTGATGTTTCTTACTACTGCGGACATCCATGTCCTCAATCGGAAGGACCTGCCCCCCGACTCCATCAGGCCTTAACGAGGCTACATAACAGCTTCGTGCCATCTTCTGATCACCTTTATGTTCTCCAACACCATTCCTGGTCGGGAACTTGATCTTCATATGATAAGTTGAGGCAACAGCCTTGAATGCATGAAGTCCAGTCCTTCCGAGGATAGCGTTGTACGTTGAAACCGCCTTGATTACCAGGAAGTTCAACATCTGAGTGGCCTCCTTGGGCTCCTGTCCAATAGTTACAGGCAACTGGATAGTCCCTTCAACTTTGGATTCTACTCCATTAAATCCATATATAGGCATGTTATTGGGGGTCAACTGAGAATCACTATACCCCATCTTCACAAATGCATCATGAAATAGAATGTCAACGGAAGCTCCATTGTCTATCAAGACTCGCTTCACCTTTGAGTTTCCAATCACAGAAGTTATGACCAACGGGTCATCAGGGGGGGAACTTCACCCCTTCCAAGTCTGGGTCATCAAAACCAACCACTACTTCAGTTTTTGCACGCTTCGGGGCCTCTCCCACGATGTGCATCACTTCTCTAGCATAAGCCTTCCGAGAATTCCCTGTTGTGCCGGCCGCAGTCGGGCCTCCTGAGATCATGTTGATTACTAGCCCTCCTGAGCTCCATTGTCTATCAAGACTCGCTTCACCTTTGAGTTTCCAATCACAGAAGTTATGACCAACGGGTCATCAGGGGGGGAACTTCACCCCTTCCAAGTCTGGGTCATCAAAACCAACCACTACTTCAGTTTTTGCACGCTTCGGGGCCTCTCCCACGATGTGCATCACTTCTCTAGCATAAGCCTTCCGAGAATTCCTTGTTGTGCCGGCCGCAGTCGGGCCTCCTGAGATCATGTTGATTACTGGCCCTCCGGGCTGTGGGTTGCGATCTTGATCGTCATCCCTCCTATCATACTCTCCTCTCTGATTACCACGGTCATCACCCTTAGTGAAGTGGCTCAGTTTCCCTCTACGAATCAAAAACTCGATCTCATCTTTGAGTTGCTTGCAATCATCAGTGTCATGCCCCACATCTTTGTGGAATCTGCAATACTGATTCTTGTTTCTCTTTGCGGGATCACCCCTGAGTGGCTTCGGCCATCGGAAATCCTTATCCTTCTCAATGTCCAACAAGATTCGACTCCTAGGAGTATTCAACCTTGCATACTCAGTGAACCTCGGTCCTTGGTTCTTCTTAGGGGCATAGTCGGAGTCCTCGCTAGTTCGGGGATACTTGTCCCTAGCATCATACTCCTGGTCATCATACTCATGGTCTTGCTTTCACTTCTTGGAGTCGTTGTTACCTCCTCCTCCACTTATTGTGGCTTCTTTATTCATGCTATCCTCAGCCTTGATATATTTGTCAGCCCTTCGCTGGAGTTCAGCCATGTTTTCAGGAGGATGCTTTGCCAATGATCTTTTAAAGAATTCATTAGTGGTTCCATGTTCCAGGGCTACCATGGCCACCTTGTTTTCCAAGTCAGTGATGTTCAATGTCTCTTTAGTGAACCTCTTGAGGTAGTCTCTCAAGTTTTCGTTCTTTCCTTGCACCACGTACATGAGAGACGCAGAACTTTTTTCGTGAACTTTCTCGCTGATGAACTAGCTAACAAAAGCGGCGCTCAGCTCCTTAAAAGAGCCAATTAAATTCGCAGGTAGACGGCTGTACCATCTTTGAGCCATACCTGACAGAGTTTGAGGAAATGCCCTACACTTCAAGGAGTTACTTGCGGGCTGCAACAGCAGTGCGTTTGAGAACGTCCTAACATGATTTGCGGGATCACCCGTTCCATCATATGCCTTGATTGTCGGCATCTTGAACTTCCTGGAGATGTGAGAATTCATCACCTCCTCGGTAAACGGGGGTGTGGGGTCATCAGGATCCCCAAGTGGCATCAGATCCTTGGGGTTACTCCTGGGGGTTTCTACCCTTGTTGTTCTTCCGGTAGGGGCGTCAGCCCTTTTATGCCTTCTTGAAGACCTCTCTAAGTCTATAACGGGAATCGGTCCTGAGGTTGGAGGAGGTTGAGTTTGATTCAACCTAGCTTGTTCTCTCGCAATATCTTCCTTTATCCTTAAAATCTCGGCCTCATGAGCCTTGATTCTTTCAGCAGCTGTCAAAGGGGGTCCATCATGGATAGTTTGTGTTCTCCTTCTTGGTTCTCTGCTAGCACGTCGCCTCCTCGGGGCTTCATCACGATCATCATCATCAGATGATGAATCATCAGTATAGGGGCCAGAGTAGTCAACATACTCTCGATCTCGGATCTACAAAGCATGGCCACTGGGTCCAGGACCTTGAGTAATTGGAGGGTAGTTAGAAAGACCATACATCGGGTTGGTATTCATGGGGAGATCCGTAGTATGGATCTGTACCCCTGGTGGTAACGGGCGATTGGGATCAACCAAAGGAGAAACCACCATCTAAAAAGAGCTAGTTTCTTGGCTTGGATGGACGACCATGGGTAATGTTCTCTCAGCATGGGGATTCGTCCCTGGAGGTTGAGAAACTTGAGTTTGAGTGATCGCCCCTATTGCTGGGGGTACTTGCTCAGTGACGGGCGGAGCAGAGCTAATTGGTAAAGCCTCGGTAGAGCTTGGTGCTGTTCTTCGTGTAGTTACCATGGTTGATGTCTTCTTCCCACAGACGGCGCCAAATGTTGTGGAATAAAAACTAGGTTATTAGATTGCGGCTAGGGTTTGCTGCATTTAATGCTAGGGTGCGTGAGCTTCGTGCTTTAGTGGCTACTCTCGTGCTTGTGGCTGAATCTGCCTTCACAAGATGCCTACGTACTTTGATGTGTATCAAAGATCAAGCCAAAAACGTAGTTCTGAGGATGAGGGGTCAGACCCTTTATATAGGCTGAGAAGCCCTAGAATCGTGGTAGAATTAGGTGACTTGGTGGGCAAGTCACCGCCTTGAGGAAGGTTCTAGACTCCTTCATTGTAAGAATCAGTTTCCTTGTTGAAGTAGGTGCCTTGGAGGCTAAGTCAGGCTGGAGTAATATCCTTATTTGACTCTTATTGCTGAGCTGGTTATTACCCTTAATATTAATTACGAAATTAATATTATAAATAGGGTTTGGGCCCATTTAATGGGCCCCACGTTTTAACCATATTGGGCCTAATTAAAGCCACATTAAATATGTCTTTAGGGCTTATTTTTAACCCATATCAGTTATATTAATGGAGAATTATACTGAAGAAAGTGTACATAAAAGAGAAGAAAACCAAGCCCCTAGCTCCAAAGTTCTACTAGCCGGTATGATGAACAAAATGTAAAGTGCAGTGTATGTCTAATCTAATGTCTATGCTAAGATCCCTTTTCCCCTGCACTTGCTCTTCATTTTATAGCCCTCATCCATGCACTTTGACAATTCCCTTTTTCTTTCTTTATCCAACCACCCCTTCAAGCTTTTCGGCGGAATTTGATGAATTCAAATTAATACTCCTCCATTATTGCTATTTCATCATTAGCCCACCTTGAAAATTATTTTTCTTCCTTGCCAACCACTTCAAGACTTTTGGCTAAATTTATTGTACAAAAGCTAATCAATCAAACACATGCTTCATACTTTAAATAAACTACAAGAATATTCCAAATCCATTAAAATTCGGAACTGAATTTTCTCCTCAGGTTTTGAGCTGCTCCAATCGGATTTTTGCTTATTTAATCCCTCTGAATTGTAAATAATTTTCTAAGCTTCGCGTGGACTGTAAGATCGTCCAAATCCGACTCCTACAACTCCGAATATGAATTAAATACCGTAGAAAGCGAGTGTAGCTCATTAAATCCGAATTTCTTCCATTTTTAGCTCCAAAATAGCTCTTTAAGCTCAAATTCTTCCAAACTTAGAAATTCTTGTCTTCTACAATAAAATATCAAAATTTATTAAATAAATATCCAAATCAATGCAAAATGCAATTAAATATGGGAATAAAATTATCTAAAATATATATATAAATATATCTTATCAGGGAATAGGGTGATTACTTGGATTTTTCTGAAGTCGTGTGAACACTTTTAGATTGAAGTTATTTGTGGTTCACCCAATTAATTCAATCGGATAAAGTCAGAAATTCTGCAAGAAGAGAGAATGTGTTTTGTTGTGAATTTCAAATGAACCAACTATATGAAAATGATCAATGCAACACCTATTTATAGATGTCAACAGATGTGTCTTTTGTCAATAGACACATCTCAAGATGTGACTTTTGCCAACAGACACATCTCATTCCAACAGTCATGTCTAATGCTAACAGTCACATCTCAAGATGTGTCTTTTGCCAACAAACACATCTCATTCATCTCATTCTAACAGATGTGTTTGATGTCAATAGACATGTCTCATAAGAAATAATATTAAAATCATAACGAACTCGAACAGAGCATGCACTCTGCACTCTCTCGACTTGTTCGATGTAACATTATGATTATATTGATCAACGAGTCAATCCAATTACACTAAAATATCCAACAGGTATTACCTGTCTTACAAACTCAACAATATTTGCATCTCCTGTTACTTTTTCCAAGTCTGATATGGTTTGGATATTAGATTCAGGAGCCACACATCATATTACTCCTCATATTCATTTGGTTCATAATCCTAAAACTACTGATTCAGATTTGCATTTGCCAAATGGAGCAATCTCATCAGTCACACACATAGGCACTGTCAATCTATCTTCTCAAATCACTTTACATGATGTATTAGTTGTTCCTACTTTTCAGTGCAACTTATTATCTATTTCTCAACTTACTAATCACAATGCTTGCAACATTGTATTCTCTGCTTCTAAATGTCTTTTGCAGGACCCTGTCTCGATGATGGAGACAGAGATTGGTAAACTTACAGATGGTCTTTACAAGCTCTATACATCAACTGTTACTGTCAATAACTCCTCAGAACCTGTTGTTTCTTCTTTGACCTGTTCTCAGAGTAACACATCTACTCTTCTCAAGTGGCATTGGAGGCTTGGACATCCTTCACCAACTGTTATCAACCATATTCCTAGTTTGTCTATCTCAAAGTCTTCTACATTTCCTGATTGTGATGTTTGTCATAGAGCAAAACAAGTTAGAAAACCATTTCCCATTCGAGAGTCTAGAAGTACTAGTATATTTGAGATCATCAATTGTGATGTCTGGGGTCCCTACAGAGTTATGACTCATGGTACTTGTAATAAATTTCTGACAATAGTAGATGACTATTCAAAATGTACTTGGGTGTTTCTTGTATCTTCTAAAACTCAAGTTCCTCAATTACTTAAAGATTTTCTGGCTTATGTTCATACTCAATTTCATAAAACTCTCAAAATCATAAGGTCAGACAATGGTTCAGAATTCACTAATTCTGAATTGAATACTCATCTCAATAAGTTGGGAATTTTACAGCAATTTAGTTGTGCCCATACACCTCAACAAAATTGCTTTGCTGAACGAAAACACCAACACTTGTTAAATATAGCTAGATCCCTTCGATTTCAGTCATCACTACCTATTTCACTATGGGGAGACTGCATTCCCACAGCCACTCATCTCATCAACTTACTTCTTTCACCAGTTACAAACTATAAATCACCATATAAGATTTTGTTTAACAACTCACCTGATTATTCAGCCTTAAGAGCATTTGGTTGTCTTTGTTACATTTCAGACATCTATTCTCCTACTGATAAATTTGCATCTAAATCTTTTAAGTGTGTTTTCCTAGGTTACCCTTTTAATAAGAAATGGTACAGAGTCATGGATTTACAAACTAAGAAATGTTATGTCTCTCGAGATGTTGTGTTTATAGAAGATCAATTTCCATTCCAACAAATTGCTACTACTCATGATCATTTACCAGCCTCTTCACTGTTTACAGTATCTCCTTTTCATGAATTTCATGATCCTACTAATGAGTCTAATATCATTCCTCTAAATCATACACCAGATTCTGATACTTTAACTAATGGTACCAATCCTTCTCATTCTTCTGATGATCATGTTATCCCAACTACATCTTCTACATTACCTCTGGAAATTACCAAACCAACTCGAACCAGACAGATGCCAGCTAAATTTAAAGACTTCACAGGTTTACCAATTTCTGCTCATCCTTCATCTAATAGTACAGGGATACTCTCAGGTATGTCTTTGACTGAAAAATGTCTTTATCCACTTCAAAATTACATGTCTTACAATGCTTTCACTTCTTCATACTCTACATACCTTTGTAACTCTGCCGCAATCCACATACCTTCCACTTTTAAACAAGCTTCTACAAACTCCAATTGGCTCAATGCTATGAAATTAGAAATACATTATAATGCCCCGTAATTTTATGGGCTTAGTTATTCAATTTTGTTTTTTTTTCTTTTCTTATGTTAGGATATAAAATTTTGTTTCTATTTATTTGTTTTACTAATATATGTGTTTGTTTAAGTGGATAAGTATTGTTGTGTTTAAGTTAATTAATGGATGGGTTGGTGATTAACTTGAAGGCCGTATTTTTAGGCCAATTAGTTTGTAGATTAAAATATAATTTTATCTAAATGGCCTTATATAAGGATTGTAGATACGTGTTGCATAAGTCAAATAGGGTTAAGAATTAAGGAGTCCAGAGTCAAGGTATTTGTGGTTTCTTGTCATTGTATTTTATTTTATTTTATATAATTATATGTTAACCTTATTTGATTCCTTTTCATGAATTGCTTTGTTGCTCTGTTTTGCCTGCTCTGTTTCATCTTATGCGTCATCCTCTGTTAACTACTTACCAGGTACGAAGCTTTTCTTATATTATTAATTATTCAAATTCAGTGTGTGTGATATGTATGTTTTTTTTATGTATATTTGAATAAAATATCATTCATCAATATTTAATTGTATTCATGTTACATTCGGTTTAAAAATTGTGAAGGATTTCAAAATCATGATTTCATGCATTTGAAAGTTTTATGTTATGTGTAACCATGTAAATGTTGTGGTTAATTTAATTATTTATATTTAATTTATATACTTTCATTGACTAAACTTTTTAAACAATTTTCTTATATATGAAAACATGATTTTATATATCTTTGGTTTATAGCGTTTAGCATTAATTGGTTGTGATTTAATAATAGCATTTACTCAATTTGGTTATGCTAGTTATGAGAATTAATGTTTAATTATTCATAATAATTACACGGAGACTCCTTGTAATTAATTGTTGATTAATACGAAAATGAGGCATTAATTAAATTGGAATTGTCTATAATAATGTCCCTGTGTATGTTGCCTTTTGTTTGCGTCAGTTTTGTTAGTTGTAGAAGCATTGATTATATAAATATAATTAATTAATGAATCTAGTAAAGTGATTAATCATTGATTCATTTAATATGTACACATGCATGTGTAATTCTTTCTGTACGTGTGGGTATATATCACAATTACATGGCCAAACTTTTGTAAAAATATTGAGTATTAAATAAAGAATTTACTAGGCATGTACTCACTTATCATGAATCTATTTAAATTAAATGTGGTGCTAAATGTGTGTGATGAATGATGATACTTGGTGTTTTTAGTTGAGTTAGATTTATTTATAAATGACTCAGTAATTACTCTCTGGTACAATTCATGTTAACAAACTATGCATGCTTTGCTTGTACGATTCTGGTTGGTTATATGTTTGTCGGGTAATGTAAATTACTTTTATTTTACATGCTTAAATAGAATTATAAAAATAAAGTATATTTTGTTTAGATTTGTATCGGGTCTTAGACTTATATAGTTCATTTGGTTATAGATTTGGACCGTGAGACGTAGTTGTAGTCTATTTTCCAGATTCATTTATCTTTTATTCATTGCTTTAAATAAGGTACGAATTCCGATCCTTGTTCCTTTTCTATCATTACAAATGTTTTTACATTTATTGTCGAGCTAATTTTATAAATTGTCACCTTTTTGTATTATGTACGGATTCTGATTCCTTTCTTTTAAAATAAATTCATTTATATTTCGTTAAATTCATTGTCGAGCTAAATTCATAAATTGTGATTTATTATATTCTTCTTATAGATCCTTTTACAAATTCTTTATTCTTTTCTCTCCGTCTACTTATTCGTTAGATTTATATTGTAAGCTCATTTTTCTAAACTTGTGAACTCTTGTATTCTGTGTGTACTTTTTTTTAGTTCACACTCTTATATTTTTTTTCATATTTCTTCCTTTTGGAATAATAGTTGCCTTACTCATTTTTATTTGTTTTGTTTCACAATTGTATTGCGATATTGTTTTATTCTGTTCTATTCAGTTTCGTAAAATGAGTTTGGCAATATTTTGTAACCTTTCTGTTGGGATCTTAGACCAATCTGTGTGGGTTAATCACAGACAATGTTCACATGGAGTTCGGAGTAAAGGTGAACTAGGTAGGGGTGTACACGGTTCGGGTTTGGCGGGTTGGAAGAAATTTTTGACCCAACCCAATTTAATCGGTTTGAAAAATTTTCAACCCAATCCATTAAAATTAATTTCATCATCCAACCCAATCCAATCAAATCGGTTTGGATTGGTTTGGATCGGTTTGGACGGGTTATGAATAAATATTAAAAAAAATTGCATAAAAACTTGTTATCATTTTTGTGGTTGCTGAAAGAATGAAAGGATTCAGCATATGTTTAATACATTTCAACATAACATGGTTGCGATAAAAATTTAACATACGACTTGCATCTCATAGTTTCTATAACAGATAAAATGTTGCTACTTTCTCTCAGTAATCTTCATGTATTTTAATGGTTTGCATGACAAAATATATGAATATACATGACTGGTACAAAGACCTGTTAGCACTACTGCTACGCAGTACTGCAGTAGGCACTCTGCTTTCAATCTTGATATACTATCAAATGTAAATGGGCCAATGTTATAATGGATCATGGATATAAAAAATATTTTATTAAATTAATTTATTTTTTAATCGGGTTGGGTTGGTTCAGTTAAAAAAAATTAAAACTCGTACCCAACCCATTTAAATCGGTTTTACGCTTTTTCAATCCAATTATATATCGGTTTAAAAAAAATCGGTTTGGATCGGGTGAAATAGTGTCGGTTTGGATCGGGTTGGTCGATTTTATCAACCCGTGTACACCCCTAGAACTAGGCACTTACTCGCATCAGTGCTGTGAGGGAGCACATCTCTGGGGTATGAGATTGTATTTAGATCATGATCGCTTTTGTTTTGTTGAAATGCTTTGTGCATTTCGTTTATTTCTTCTCGTGGATTGCCGGAGAAGAAACGTCTGGACTGTACTCGCTTTGTGATCCGGACTTAGCGAGTACAGGTTATATAAGAGACCCTTATTGTACCCACCTTACTTGTGATTCAGCCTTTTATTTGTTCAACTTTGTTTAATTCGTTGTGTACCGTCAGCTCAGTTATTTGTGATTGCATATTCTGTTATATTATATTCGTACTGGGCATTTTGCTCACTCGTATTGTTTTCCTTCCACAGGTAATCAGGGGTAAACGGGATTGAGATGAGTGATGCCAACCAGACTTTAGCTGCAGTCAATATAGTTGATTAAATAAATTCGAGGACTTGTTAGATTTGTTTCAGACTTTTCAGTATTTTCATTTTGAAGATTAAAACATTGATATTTATCAGGATTTTCGGTTCTTTTCTATATCGATTAAATATAATTTAGATTTTATTATGATATTTGTTTATTAGTTAACGATCCGAAAAGTCGGGTTGTTACATACATGCCATGGAAAGCACACATACTTGGGAATTAGTTCTTAAACCTGTCAATCAACATGTTGTTGAATGTAAATGGTTGTTTAAGATCAAATACAATCCTGATGGTAGTATTGACAGATATAAAGCTAGGCTTGTTGCCAAAGGGTTTACTCAAACTTTTGGCTTGGATTATTTTGAAACTTATGCACCAATTGCTAAGATGACAACTGTCAGGTTATTGATTGCTGTTGCAGCTTCTCAGTCTTGGCCAATTACTCAGTTAGATGTCACCAATGCATTTTTTCATGGTGATTTACATGAGGATGTGTTTATGAGAGTTCCTCCTGGTTACTTTCAATTATCTTCGATTCCAGACATTAATGCCATTACTGATAAATCTGCTTGGGTTTGAAAACTAAGAAAATCTATTTATGGTCTTCGTCAAGCTTCCAGATGCTGGTTTACCAAATTTCATAACACTTTAATTCAACATGCTGATAACAGATTGTTTACTTACCATCATGGCTCTCAGTTTGTTATTGTCCTTGTATATGTGGATTACATTCTCATAACTGGTACTAGCAAGGATTTAATTCAACAAGTCATTGCACACATGGCTTCAGCCTTCAAAGTCAAGGATATGGGTTCTTTAAAATACTTCTTGGGTATTGAAGCTGCTAGGTCTAACTCTGGTATTTTTCTACATCAAAGAAAATATACTCTTGACATTCTCACTGATACTGGTCTTGCTGGTGCACGTCCATCTAAAGTTCCTTTAGATCAGAATCACAATTTATATCAATCTACAAGTTTATTACTTTCTGATGATGATGTTTTTGTGTTTCGAAGATTAATTAATTGGAAGACTTATATATCTCACAGTGACTAGGCCTGATCTGGCATATGCAGTTCAAGTTTTATCTCAGTTTATTGCTAAGCCATATTTTGATCATCTTCAAGCAGCATATAAAGTTGTTCGTTACTTAAAAGGATCTCCAGGTTAGGGTCTGTTTATGACATCAAATTCTGTGCCTCCTCTAACTGCATTTTGTGATTCAGACTGGGGTGGATGTCAAGCTACACGTTCATCACTTACAGGATATTGTATCTTATTTGGTTCTTCTCTTATTTCCTGAAAAAGTAAGAAACAACACACTGTATCTCGTTCCTCTGCAGAGGCAGAATATAGATGGATGGCTGACACATGCTGTGAAATCTCTTGGTTACTCACTCTTTTTCGGACATTTGGATACTTTGATCTCACTCCTGTTACATTAGCGTGTGACAGCAAATCTGCTCTTTACATAGCTTCAAATCCAGTCTCCCACGAACGGACGAAACATATAGAGATTGACTGTCACATTGTGAGAGACAAGCTCAAATTAGGAGTCATTCAAACCAATCACATTGCATCAAACACTCAGCCTGCTGATATGTTTACTAAGTCTTTAGCTTCTGGTCAGCTGATGTTTCTTCTTTCCAAGTTAGGCGTTTGTAATTTTTTCCAAACTCCAAACTTGAGGGGGCCGGGGATGTTACAGATATAAGTTCCTCAGCTAAAAGTCAAATAGAGGAAATGGAGCCAAATGATGACAGAAAGATCACACGTGGAAATGCCACATCAGAATAATAAACATCGCTACAAGACAAGATAGTATAACGAATTCTGTTAGACTTGAGTGAAATGTAATTCTCATAGAGCTAAATATCTCGAACATTCTAGATGTTATTTGTACATTGTATATAAGGATTTCTCTGTAACGAATTTGAGCTAAGTTGAAATGTTATCTTCTTCACCTTCTTTCTTTAGCAATGTTTAGTTATACACTTAAGCTTTTCTGTTACTAGGTACATGTACACCAGAACTGAAACTCTTTGGACTAATTAATAACGGATTTCACCCCATGTCTAATAGAAAACTATTAATGATTTCAAGCATCCATTCATAGCATGGATTCTGAGAGTATGATTATCATAAATTCATAACAAAGAAACAAACATAAAAATAGAACTATTCAATAATACGTTAATATTATATATGTTAATATTATACTATATATTAACAGATTCTATCCTTTAGGATAAAAGGTAGATATCGGTGTAGCACTAGGTGTAAACCCTTCGACTGAAGCAAAGGTCTCTGTGTATTTAAGGACTGCTTCCGGTTGCTTAGCTAGACGTGGAAAAGTCTTGAACTCTTTCTTTCTATTATCATACAAGATTTTAGTTCCACCTGGAGCTCCTTTTTCGCCAAAGAAAAGTCCAGTACCCAAATAACAACATGTCCAAAGTGTGTTATCATGCACAATGAACTTTTGAGTCCAAAACACTTCGCCACAAATATTGTCTAGTGTCCATAGACTAATCTCTGAGCTTTTCTCAACGGATCCAAAGACAACAGCAACACAACCTTCGAAATCAAAAACATCAGACCTTACTACCTTAGAACTAGGGAATGGCACCACTTTAAACACCTCATAGTGCAAATCGAACGATACTAGCTGACTCATATGACCCATAATATACAGTACTCCATTAATAACAGGACCAAATTTTAATTCTGGGTGACTTAGAACTCGTGAAGCGGATGCATCACGAACATGAATCTCTTTCCAAAAATCAGTATTTGTGGAATATAGCTGCAAAACGGGTACAATGCTAGTAGTATTGGTAGGAAACCTAATAACCTTGTAGTCATTAACGATAGAATCAAAGCCAAAGGCAAGTTCTGCTTGATTTTGGTCTTCCAGAGCCTTTTGATCAGTATGGGGAAAGCTAGGAAGTTTCTTGGACTGCTTGGTGGATGGGTTCCAGAGGCGAAACTGTAAATCTTCTTCTAATAGACAAATAATACCATTACAGGAACCAATAACTTCGATGTTGGATAGAACATGAAGATAATATTTAGATTCTATAGCGGCAAATCGGGGTCGGGGTCGGCCACATGAACCTATTTTCTTGGTAATCATTAATGGTAAACCTCTTTTATCAGCCATAACATGGCTGCAGTACGAGTGAGTCTTAATGAATTTGGGGTCTGCAATAATGGACAGCCATGACTTGCAAACGGACCTAAACCGGAGTAGTGATTTCACCGGAATCCAATAAAGTATTTCGATGATCATCTCCTCAGGTAAAACGTACTTCAGTTGTTCCGATCCTCCTGTCATTGAGTTACAAGCTAAGTTGTACAGGATAACAGGCGCCTTTGTATTTGTCCCCAGAGGGATGTAGAACTATCAAAGTAGGGTAAATTCCTCTCGAAAAAAGATTAGGGCAGGGATCTAAACCGCAAACTATCCTTCTATATATACATATTTTTCTGATTTTTGACTGTTAATCCTTTAGTCTACCACATATCAGTTAACAATCCTTTATTATCATACCTGAGTCTACCACATATCAGTTAACAAATTAGAATCGAGGAATTATTTTAGGACCAATCAGAGCTAATTCCTAAAATTTAGACCTTCCCTTATTTACAATCTCACCCTACATCTTTAACCATGGTTAGTTAACACTTCTAATTTAAAATACAATAATGATTTTATTAAACATATCCATAAATACCTATATTTTAAATCAAGAAATATTTATTAGAAAATCACAATTTTAATTTGAAATCAATCACGATATTCCACTATATATTTTAAATTAAATTTCATAATTAATCATTCATTATTCAACCACTCTTTTAATATAAAGTCAGTTATAATCATATTATCATACATTATAAATTCATTTTTATAATATATATTGTACAATTATAATTGATATTAAATAATTACAATCTAACTTAACTAAAAATTTGAAAAAATCGAATTTTAAATCAGATTTTAAATAGATAAAATCCATACCTTCAAAAATTTGATTTTTTTTATAACCTCAAAAATATATTTATTCATAATTTGTTAATAAAATTAATTAGTAAATGCATTTAAGCCAACAATACAAAATCGGATTTGAACAAATTTTAAATAGCTTGGATAAAATCCATATTTTCAAAAACTCGATTTTTTGAAAGGTTCAAAAATATATTTATTCACAATTTGTTAATAAAATAATTAATAAATTCATTTAAACGAATTTAAATACAATATTGATTTTATTAAACATATCCATAAATACATAAAAAACAAATTTCTAGAAAATCACAATTTTAATTTGAAATCAATCACGATATGCTATTATATATTTTAAATAAAATTTCATAATTAATCATTCATTACCACTCTTTTAATATAAAGTCAATCACAATCATATTATCATATGATTTTTATAATATATATTGTACAATTATAATCGATATTAAATAATTATAATCCAACTTAACTAAAAATCTGAAAAAATCGAATTTAAAATCAGATTTTAAATAACTTGGATAAAATCCATATCTTTAAATATTTTATTTTTTTATAAGCTCAAAAATATATTTATTCATAATTTTTTAATAAAATTATTAATAAATGCATATAAGCCAACACTACAAAATCGGATTTGAACAAATTTTAAATATCTTGGATAAAATTCATATCTAAAAAATCGATTTTTTAAAAGGTTCAAAAATATATTTATTCACAATTTGTTAATAAATTCATATAAACGAAACGAACACTATAAATATTTTATTTATTTTAATTATAAAATGTACGCTATAAGAGTATTATTATTGGTTGGTGAATAAAGTACCAATCAAAAAATTAAAATTATTTTAGAGGCAATCAAAATTTACTTCTAAACTTTAAATCAATCAGTCATATACAAAATTTTTATTATTTACCGTGCTTATTCTAATTTACTAATCGCGGTATCTAGATTCTACGTTTCAACCAAGATAACTCAAATAAAGTTACACTCAGTAACAATTAATTTTTTTTTCACATCAATTAACTGAACATAATAACTACTAATTTTTATTTTAACGGTTAACTAATAAATCATTTATATAAAATCAAATCCTTACAAACTAAAAAATATAATTATTATATCAATTTAAACATTACAGGAATCTAAGCCGCTTATTCCCTGGTTAAGGTACTACTTTATATCTTTTTATTATATGGCATTCTATAGTTGGACAGATTATATTTTTATTTCGATTGTATATATGTATTATATGTGTCATGTTTTAATTGTCCAATAAATTCAACAGAAAAACGTTTCTAACAGAAAAAAATAGAAAACGATTTGGGTTATCATCATCCCAAGTACGGATTCTCTCAAAGTTACTTCTCATTAGAATATTCAGTAGCAAACTTCAATATATAATTGAGCGACTTACGAAATTGTAGGCATCAATCCTTATCATATTACACTGATTTGTTTACATGTGCCTATAGATAAATGTTTTTTTACAATGTTGGGTTGTCAATGTATTCAATGATTACTTAACAATTTTATCGATATACAATAATTATTTAGTTTAAAAATTTATACATTAATACATGAATTTATAATAGATATTTTGATATCTCAAACTTTGAATTCAAAATCATAAGGAATAACTAAAATCATGAATTAAAAATTATAGACAATATAAAACTATTGACCACACTATTCTAAATACACATTCAAATTTTAAGTTACGTAAAATATTAAATAATTCAGTCATAAAAAAGCTAATCAACCAATTAAAATGTTAGAATGAATTTTAAACCAATTATCTTTTAACATTTTAATTACGAAATTTTTTAACTATGCAATAATGAATGGAAACAAATTTTGAACTGACAATATATTTGAATTATTCAAAATATTAAATATACACTTAAATAGTACTTTACATTATTTTGTGTTTAAATTATCAATCAAAAACTAAAAAATTATTACATGGTCAATGAAAATATTGTTAGTGAATATTTTCATAATAAATTGGTCAATTTTGCACAAAATTTTCTTATAAATCAATATTTATTTATTGATAATTAATTTATCAATAAAAGGACATATGTCATACACAAAAATAATCAAACCTGCAAAAATCATCAATAAAAGGGGCATACAACATCTACAAAAACAATTAAAATTGAACAAACACATAGTAAATTATTCATTAATTTCCTTTATCCAATCATTGAACAGATCTTCAATTATGGTACATCTCTAACTTATGTCACTAAATTATACAATCTTTTCGACGAGATAATCTAACAATTTGTTATAAACGTGAGGAATATGTATATCTGATTTGTCATAACGTATTCAAACAACCGACCAGAACTGTAGTTGTATACTATCCAAATCAATGAACTAATACAACAAAATCTAATATATGAGTAGACAAAATCCACGAATAGAATATTTTAGGCTCTCACTAAAGAGAGATATTTAGTGAAAGCCAAAGTAGAATCAAGGAAAAGAAAATATGGCTTATCATTTACAAGGAGTTAGTACAAAATCTAATATTTTGGTAGATAAAATCCACCAATGGGCAACGGGGTACTAGACTCTCAATGATATTTTTATTGAAAAATAAAGAAAATTTAATATAAATTTTTTGAAAAAAAAACTTAAAAACTGATATCAACTCCTAAACTTTAGTTTAGCGTCTTTTGGGAAAGGTGGAGAGAGAGAGTAGCAACTACGGTTTTTGTTATAAAAATTATAAATATTGATAAATAAAAAGGTTGATACACTTAAAATTATATATTGTTTTTAATAAAAAGGAAGAAAAAATAAAAAGGAGGGTTTCATTTTGTTTGGGAGACTTTACACCATGTGTGCTACTCTTAGGTTTGTTTTGTAACATCTCAATGTTGTTCTAAGACATATAATTATATATTTACATAACTTGGATACATAGTAATATTTCATATAATTGTTATATTTTTTCTATTCGCGTATTTCATTTCATTTCGTAAATTTCGTAATTAAAATGTTAAAAGATAATTGGTTTAAAATTCATTCTAACATTTTAATTAGTTGATTAGCTTTTTTATGACTGAATTATTTAATATTTTACGTAACTTAAAATTTGAATGTGTATTTGGAATAGTGTGGTCAATAGTTTTATATTGTCTATAATTTTTAATTCATGATTTTAATTATTCCTTATGATTTTGAATTGAAAGTTTGAGATATCAAAATATCTATTATAAATTCATGTATTAATGTATAAATTTTTAAATTAAATAATTATTGTATATCGATAAAATTGTTAAGTAATCATTGAATACATTGACAACCCAACACTGTAAAAAAACATTTATCTATAGGCACATGTAGACAAATCAGTGTAATATGATAAGGATTGATGCCTACAATTTAGTAAGTCGCTCAATTATATATTGAAGTTTGCTACTGAATATTCTAATGAGAAGTAACTTTGAGAGAATCCGTACTTGGGATGATGATAACCTAAATCGTTTTCTATTTTTTTCTGTCAAAAACGTTTTTCTGTTGAATTTATTGGACAATTAAAACATGACACATATAATACATATATACAATCGAAATAAAAATATAATATGTCCAAGTATAGAATGCCATATAATAAAAAGATATAAAGTATTGATTAATGAATGACCCTAAAGTACATGACATGAATGTACAAAACGATTTGTCATGTCTACATAAGCTATTTCTTCTTATATATGTAGGAAAAATATACTCACTGTTAAAGGAAAATGAATTTCATGTTATTTAACCCAAAATCTGAATTACAAGAACACATATATAATAATGTGTTTATGTGTTTATATATTACACACTTCATTTCAATTTTATGGATAATAGCTTATTTTCACAAGTTAGTCAAGGTGATACTCATTTTCATATGTCTTATTTTAAGAATAAAACAAAACGAAAATTTATTATTCCATGTTTTACTAAGAAAAAAAATAAAAAAAACCAAAATACAAACTTCCAAACTGAAAATGCACATTTTAAGTTGTCTTTACAAATAAGCTAATGACAATAACCGTAAAATCTAACAATTATATGTTACTCCAATAACGCGATATTGAATTTGTTTGGTTAGTTGATATTTTTTTATATGGTAAATCAATTCATAATAAAAGGACATATAATTGTAAAAATGATATTCAACAATCACATAGCAAACTAGATTAGATGAAAGTTTCTATCAATATAACTACGTTCGTTTCATATATTTTGCACAGTAGATATCCTTTCTCATATCGCTGAAACATGCAACTTTTTTTTTATAGACAATCTAATGATTTATTGGAGTCGTGAGGATTAAGTTTCTACACATTTTTAATATGTAATCGAAAAATTAACCACGACCATACAAATATTTTCAATAAATTAATATTATAAATATTTTAAGGATTTGATATTTAACAAATATAACGAATTCTCAGAATATGGGTGAATTTTTTTTTAACATGATACGTAGAAATATTCTCTAACAAAGAGAGAAATAAAACGAAATCTAAATTTTAAAAAAACAATAAAGAGGGATTTTGAAATTTTCAACGGGGGTTGTATTTATTTTGATGAGTGGTTCATAATATTAATATTAATTCAATTAGTATGAATTCACGAATAAGTAATTTTATACTTACGGTAATTAACATTTCAATAAATTATATATTTTTCTAAATAAAAATTAAAATATTATATTTATATTATTGTATTAATACAATTTATCGGTCGGTGCGTAGCACGGGTAGAACGCTAGTATTAGTAATTAAAAGATATCAAAAGTAAAGAAAAATCTTTTAAAAATGAGAAAAGGCCCCAATATCACAATTTTAGAGTAATTGGTCCAAAATGTCACAATTCAAAATATTGGCCCCAAATATCACTTTAAAACATAATATAATTTAGCGTTTTGATTTTTTTTTAGAGAAAAAAGCCCCTGAGATTACCTCAGGAGAGTTACCTGAGATTCAGTGTATATACATGGTGACATTTTTGTAAATACTGAAAACTATCTAAAAAAATCTTGTAGTTACAATTATACCCTCGTGAATTAATATGAAAAATTTAGTTACCTCAAGTAATTTTCCTGTGGTAACCTCAGGAACATCTTTTTTATACACGCGGAAGCGTGTAGCGTTTACAATTACTCTCTACAATCAAGACAGTAAACATAAGTTAAAGCTGCGTCTGAGCTGGAAACAATATTTAGATTATCGTTCTGAAAGGACAAATATAAGTTTTTAAACATAACTGAGTAAAGTGGAAGCCACATGGTGGACCCCTGATGGTGTTAGTGTAGTTGTACATGCATCGTGTTTTTCACACACTCTCATGTGTGATTTAAGACTCCAAACATCATCACATGTGAAAACGCTATAACATATCACGTTGTTTAAAAACGCTAATTAATATAACGTTGAAAATAATGAAAATGCCATTTTACAATTCGTTTTCAGTCTGTTTTTTGACTGCAACGCTAGACGTCATAGCATTTTGCAAAACTTAAGTTTAAATAGCGTTTTAAAGAAGGGTCCTGGTCGATCTTATATTAAAAGCAAGCCTCGGATACCTTTCTTTTCTCTCTCTCTCTGCTAAGCCAGAGAACTCATTTTTTATAGCCGGCCGGGGGCTTCCATCGGATTAATACAGGTGGAAAGCCCCAAAACTTTCATTTTCTTTGTTTTCTTTTTCTCTTTTCAATAAATCTTGTTTGTATTTTCAGATCTAAGGCTTCAAAACCTTTTTCGTTTTGGCCTTCAATTTATTAGATCTCAATTCCACGGAGCTCCGAATTGCTCGTTCTTGCAGGTGATCTTGTTCTCGTAGGTGGTCCGAGTTATCTTCTTCTGGTGTGTTTGTTCCCAGATCTAAGGATTGCTAAGGTTCTAGTTTGGTTTTAGTTTATATAGCTTTATTTTGTAATCTCGTTCTTAAAATTGTAAGATCGGTTTGTTTTTGGTTGTCTCGCAGTCTCACCGTTTGTGTGAGTTTTGTTATTGTCTCACCGTTTGTGTGAGTTTGCTTTTGTCTCACCGATTGTGTGAGTTTGGTGCTTGATCATATGATCTTGGAGGATTGTACGGATATTATTGAAAAACACTTTGATGAAGTGTTAGTGTGTTACACACGTAGGTCTGCGAATATTGGGGTAAAGATCCAAAATAGCACAATTTAATATACAAATGTCCAAAATAGCACTGTTTCAAATCGCGACCCTCCACTAGCACACTGATAACGTGGGTAAAACATGCGTTAAGATAGAAACGCATGACTAAATTGCGTTACAATCACTTTTCAAATATTCTGTTTAACATCCTGCTGTAAACGCAATTATTACTAACGTATGTTTTGAGGAAACGCAATAAACATATGCGTTAAAGCTAGCACGCTTGCAATATATGCGTTAGGTGCAGCACGCTTGCAATATATGCGTTACCTTCTTATATTAAAGATACAGCTTCCATTCCATATTTCTGAACTAATTGGGGATCCACCTATATGACTTCAGTACTTTTTCCCTTTTTGTTGGTTCTTGCTACAAAATCTGGTGCAAACTCAATGTTGAAACACTAACGCATGTAATATTAGGGTTAAGAATGTGCTAGGTGAAGGCCAATAACTAATAAAGTGCTATTTTGGAAATGAATTCTTATTTTTGTGCTATTTTGGGCATTTTCTCCGAATATTGTAGCTCATAGCTTAGCGAGGGCGACATATTCTATGTCAGGTCTTATGGAGTGCAATATTTCTGCTCCAGATTTTATCATCTGTAAGCTTGATTCCGAGAAATATTAATGCAAGTACGATTTTATCAAAAATAATAATAATAACATTTTAAAGTGATATTAAGGGTCATTTTTCCAGATTGTGATATTTGGGACCATAATTTTTATAATTATGACATAAGGGGCCAATACCCTTTAAAAATTAAAGCCTTTTCAAAGAACTTTTTTGTTGAGTACAACTTTTGAGAAACTTCTAATTAAAAAAACACAAAATTATATTTCTTTATGTTCACAAGTTAATAATTACTATCTTATTAGTTTATTTCATTAGTTAGAACGATCATATTTTTGAAAAAAATAGATATTTTAATTAGAAAAGTGACAAAAAGTAATAGCTGAAAAAGATAATTTGTTAGTTATTATTTAAAATATGTATTGGAAAGAATTGCGGTATATAATATTTTGTAGGAAAATTTATTTTTTATAATTAAATAAAATAATTAAGAATAATAAATAAAACAATTAAATAAGATAAGTATACCAAAAAAAACAGGTACACAGATTACAAAGAATGCATATTTACAGATCTTAAGTTGCTAGTATATATAGAAAATATAGAATACAGATAATATGGATTACAAAGATTGCTGATTTACGGATCTTAAGTTGCTAGAATTTCGACATATAGCAAAGTGTTGGCAGATAATTTGCCAAGAATCTATAGCATCTTGTACGTTCATATGATTGAGAGATTCATGACTTCTTTGTTATTGGATTTGGATTCTCTGTCTCCTCCGTGTTTCCTTTGTGTCTCTTGCTCTTTTTAATATAAAAATAGTGTTTATGGCGGGCCCTTTTAAATAAAAATATTATTTATTAAAATAGATCCCATCAAAAACACACTTTTTGTATTAAAAAAAACAAGGAATATAAATGAAACATGGAGCAAGGGAACAGAGGATTCGGATTCTTTGTGATTGCCGTCAGTTCCAATGAAGATAACATACCACTGAGGTTGATTTCGTAATTAAATTGTTAGCCGTGTACTTTGCAGAATGCACCGAGTCATTTTAATTTTTAAATCCCTTACATATATTTCTCCACTCTTCACAAGAGCTCTCTAATGGTGTTGTTATAGGGAGAATATTGTATAATAATATTTTGGAGGTTGCTGGATTAACGGAGCTAAATACGGATATAAAGCTTATAAAAGAAAAATTAGGGTTAGGGTTTATGTGTGTGAATGTGGCTGAGCTTGATAGGTGATTTCAAGGGTGAAGTGTTTCTCATCCATATCAAGGTGCCTACGTACCCTATTTATGGGGATCAAGCCATACGTAGTTCTTAGCAAGTTACCTAGCTGGGCTAGGGTTTTTAGAGGATAAGTCATAGCCCAAGCCCACTCGTTTAGGGCTGATGTGGCAGTGAGTTGTTGATCCTGTCCATGATCCACGATTTATAGAAGGAAACCGATGGTCTCGCATGGACAAGAATGTGACCTCACAAGCGAGGCTAACAGAGATGCAGCATAAGTGAGGCATGCGACCTCGAGGGGTCGAGTCATGCGAAGCGAACCCAAATGTAGAGATACTCATGTGACCTCGCGGGGTCAAGCCATGAGCCTTCCAGCAGAGAGTGATATAGCGATCTTGTGTAGTATGTGGATAACAGAAGCGAAGCGGTCCCTTGACGGGAGTGAAGCGAAGCGATCCCTTGACGGGAGTCAAGCGAGGTGGCCCTGTAATTAGGCTGGGCTAATTTCAATAGTGGGCTTTTATTGACCCAATCTTCATCTTCGAGACCCATTGTAGATAATGAACCATTAATTTAGCTAATTAAATATTGATAATTATTATGCCAGATATGGGCATAACAACTACCCCCGAGTCCATGTTGTCATTGAAAATGCGAGGTGGACTCAAAAAATCCAACGTACCCACTCGCGAAGTGAAGCTGTGATTTTATCATTGATACAGCCGTTGTAACCAATGCGACCCCAACCAAAGAATTTGAAATGGTTTGACAGTTGTCATGTCTCGAGATACACATTGAATGGTTGATATCTCGACACGTATTCCATGCCTTTCTCTCTCCTGACGTCTATATATACTCCCGTCACAATCATTTCCTTTTTCATTTTAACAAACACATTACCGAAGTGCTGCCAGTTTGCTCAAGGATCAAAAGCAAGAAATTCCTGAGTTCAACCTTCAGCGATCTCCAAGTTTTTCAGATTTCTTCAACCTTTCTTAAGAAAAGTAAGTCTTCATTTCTTCCTTGATACTGAATATTGTTCATATTCATCATATTGCATGTTTAGATAACTTTAATTATATGCGATGCGATCTCATTAGACTGCGATCCCATACAGCCAATTTATGCTTGCGACCCGTCTTCGTTTAGTTAGAATAGGAACCCCTTAGCTTAAGAATAACGATCTGACTTTTCCGAATCGTGAGCGAAGTGAGAACACATAGAGCCTCTGTTTATTTATTCTTTTCTCCCTCTATCCCCACTTTGTTTTCTGTAAGGGCACACACTGAGTTACTCAATCTCTTTTGCAGATGTCGACTGATAGTTCAAAGACACCTTCTCCTTTTCCAAACGTACAAATTAGCAGCGAGGCTGCTACTAACATTGCAAAAGCAACAAGTACAAGTGAAAGCTCCTTTAAGCTATATTTTGACCCTCTGTGGTCGAATGAAGAATACACCAGGGAAGTGCCTCTAGACAAATGGCGATCTAAGCGTCCTTCGAGCTCGCGAGATCAGTCTTTAGACATATTCCCAGCACAGAGCGAGCCCCAACTTGAGAGGACACATGATCAACAAGAGATAGAGGCTCTTATGAAGAAAGGAGAAACCTTCAGCTCGCAAGTGGCACATATTCTTGCTAACTTACCTCCAACCAAACCTATCTCTCCCATAAACATTAGTGACTCTCCAGTAGATTCATTAGGCGATGCCTATTATGACGTCGAAGGAGGTGCAGATAACGAAGCTAACTCTGATGACGATGATTATGAAGAACCATCCTCAGATGATGGTGGTCTTGATGAGGTGTCCAGGGTTGTCAACTTTAAAGACTATAACTACATTCCTGAGGCATCTCCTACACCGTATGTACCAACCCCTCAACTGGAGCTAGAGGGGGTTATATATGTTGATGGCCCTTGCCCTGAAGATATCGAGTCTGGCTCGAAAGTTAAACCAGGCAAGCCTCGCATTCTTGCATGTCGTGATATGTCTTCAACTTTGACAGAGAAGACACTACGAGAAGGGGTTGAAAGATTTCGTCCTGAGGGAAAAATCATCCTCCCTAAGAAGAGAATGCGATGCTATCGTTTCAACCATAAAGAAAATGGTGGTAGGGTTCCTCGCATGGTGCTAACGATCCCCCTCATGAAGATAGGAGTTTCTTCGCCCCTCCATCCCTTCATTAAAGATGTTTGTGAAACCTACTTCCTCGCTCCCATCCAGATAAGCACAAATGGATATAGAGCCATGATTGCTCTTTATATTCTCTACCACAAACTCGGATACCCAAGCTTAGATGCGAAGACAATGGGTTATTTTCTTCAATTAAAGCGATGTGGAGCCAAAGATTTTGGCTATGTATATTTTTCCATCTGGCCCGAATTCAACAAGAAAGACCTTCTTCTTGGGGCAATAAGTAATGCAGGGTCGTGGAAAGAGCCATTTCTGTATATACACGAGGTCCCCAGGGTGAAGACAAGTTTCAACTACTTGCCTGGTGAGATATCTCTTCAAATAGCGAACTTTAATATTTTTTAACTATTCGAAATTAACTCCTTTGGCATCGCAGTTGGCCCAGTTTACACCGTTCTGAAGGGCGAAGAGAAGCGCCGTGCCGATGAGGTGTTGACTAAATCTACTCCCACAGAAAGAAATATTCGAACCCTCTTATCCTTAGAAAACCTTATCACATGTGGGTTTCTTAAGGAAGGCGTAGGATCCACTCCTGAAGCGGGGCATTCTACCGCGAAGCGGTCCTCGCGAAAAAGGAAAATACAAGAAGAGGCCTCGTCTTCTCTCATTGAGATAGTAACTGAGGGTATACCCCCCAATAGCAATTGAGCTTAGGGACCGCATTACTTCTTTTATTTGTGTAACTGTATCATACTTGTCCTCGTATATATTTGATTAAACCGTTTATTAACTTGTCTTTGTCTCACTGTTTAGGTATGTCAAATCAAAGCGGCCCAGTTCCTCCCTTCCTTCAGCCGAAAGGCAAAAAAGGTGCAGCGGCCAAGAAAAATTCAAGTTTGAAAACTCCTCCTACCAAATCCACAGCTCTGCTGAAGGTAGTTAGCGACCCTCCAGTCCAGCCCAACGTTGCTAGCGATGCTGCTCAGAATTCTCCTGACCAAACTCCGTTGAAGAGGCCTAGAGTAGACGGGTAGAAGGATGGACTTGTTCGACCTCCTTCTGGAATTGTTCCCGGGACCGCTGGGCATCATCTCTTCGCTTCTTTAGGGACCAAATACGCTGAAGAGGCTGAAACCTCCCACTGGTGGAAAGCAGCGACCCCTGAGGAGAATGCGATTGCAATAACAAAGTGTCTAGCCGAAGCCTTCATTCGTCAATCTGCCCACACCAGGGATTTTTTGAGACTGGAGAACAAGGTCAAGGTCCTTGAGTTCCAGAAAGTGGAAGACAAGCGATCCTTGGAGGAAACCTTCAAAAAGCAACTCTCCCACGATACTGCTAACCTCCGTACAGATCTCAAAAATGCCCACCGGGAAAGAAATGAGTTTGAGAAATCTTTTAAAGATTTGCAGCAATCAAGCGAGGCGACCCTGAAGAAAAAGGAGGAGGAGATCGAGAAGTTGAGGAATGATCTGACTGCCGCTCAAGCTTCCCTGGACAACGCTGAAAACATATTCCTTGCCAAAGGCCAAGTTACCTTTATGAAAGAATTCATCCGAACAATCCCAGACTTTGATTGGGATCAACTTGGGCCTGGGAATGCTGATTTTGCTGAGAATCTAAAGAAGCAGATCGCTGATGAGGATGCGGAGGAAGAACGCCTCGCAGAAGAGGCTAGGATCGTGGAGCAAGCAAGGCTGGCGGAGGAAGCTTCAAAAACCATTCAAGACAAGGATGTTCCATAATTTGTTTGCCACCATTAATGTTCTTGAACTAGGGATGCGGGTACCCTTTGAATACCTCGCGAGATGTAACTGTAATTTTGTTGTTGGATAACTCTGATAACTGCAAGTCCTCTGGGATCGCGTGGCGACCCACAATAACTTTTCATCCACGTTTCCAATATAATTGCATGTGCTTGTATGTTAACTGTCTTCATAGCAGTGTCATAATTTTCCATTTGTGTAATTTCTTCATGTAGTTTGTCTTCGTTAATTAGATTCCTTTGATTGTAGTAAGTGCGATCTATTCTTGTGAGATCGTTAGGTGTGAACCGTTGGGGTCGCATATGATATTTCCGAATTGTGCTTTTCATAGATTATTGTCTGGAGTAGCCTCGCTTCGTTGCGCTGAGCTAATCCTTTAAGATGAAAAATTCTAACAAACAAACAAATGAAATTTGGATGCAAGAATTGAAATTTAAATAAACCATAATGAATGTAAACGAACTCATTTATTGCCATAATAGGGACGAGGCCCTGAAGTTGATAAGTAGAAATGTCTTCATGTAGTACAAGGTAGGGGCGAGGCCCTAAAGTCATTACATCATAAAGGGGAGGTGTCTATATGAGCACTACCCCCCAGTACTTTGTATGAATTTATTCATGCTAAGTAATAGAAATAGATAGAGGCTACCAGTAATGAAGCTTTTACTGATAGTATTTTCTCAAGTGCTCCGCGTTCCAAGCTCGCGGAATGACCTTATCTTCCATATCAGTAAGATAGTATGTTCCTTCTGATAAAGTTGCGTAAACCTTGTAGGGTCCTTCCCAATTAGCACCAAAAACACCATGACTTGCGACCCTGGTGTTAGGCATGACCCTTCTAAGGACTAGGTCACCTGTACGTAGGGATCGCACTTTGACCTTTCCATTGTAGTACCTTGCAGTTCGTTGCTGATAAGCTGCGAGGCGTAGCTGAGCCTCGCTTCTAGTTTCCTCAATCATGTCCAGGTAGAGTCTATGATTGACTTCGTTAGACCCAGGGTCATAATGTTCCCTTCTAAACGACCCTGAACCAACTTCTACTGGAACCATGGCCTCGCACCCATAGGTAAGGGAAAATGGGGTCTCTCTAGTAGTACTTCTTGGGGTCGTGTTGTAAGACCACAGGACCCTTGGTAGCTCTTCAGGCCAATTGCCCTTGCTTTCTTCCAGCTTTGCCTTCAAAGTATGTTTGATTATTTTGTTGATTGCTTCAGTTTGGCCATTTGTCTGAGGATGGCTAACAGCTGAAAAACTTTTCTTGATCCCCAAATTTTCACACAATTCCTTCATTTCCTTGCTGTCAAATTGTTTCCTGTTATCTGATATGAGTTGATAAGGGATCCCATAGCGACACACAATTGCTCTGTACACAAAATCCTTTAGTTTTTTGGCAGTGATTGTTGCAAGTGGCTCAGCCTCGGCCCACTTAGTGAAATAATCCACTGCCACCACCGCATATTTAACTCCCCCTTTAGCCTTAGGTAGTTCTCCAATTAGATCGATCCCCCACATAGCAAAGGGCCATGGGCTCGTGAACGAAGTGAGTTGGGAGACCGGTGCATTGCTAAAATTAGCGATCCTCTGGCAGGCATCGCACTTCCTTGAGAATTCGAATGCATCCCTTTTAAGTGTGGGCCAAAAGTATCCTTGACGAAGAATTTTCTGAGCTAGCGAACTACCCCCCGAGTGATTCCCACATATACCTTCATGGACTTCTCTCAGAATATAGTTGCATTCATCGCCATCTACACACCTCAAGAGTGGAGTGTTGAACCCTCTTCGATACAGAACCTCATCATAAATAACATAGCGAGCAGCCTGATATTTGACCTTCCTGGCTTCCTTTTTATCGTGAGGTAGTACCCCATTTTTCATATACTCCCATATAGGGGTCATCCATGTTGGTTCTGAGCTCGCTACTTCCATAATAAACTCTTCAGGGACACTAGGCTTCGTTTGAACTTCCAAGGGAATGACCCCGAGTAAAGTGGCTTCGCGACGCGAGCCCAATTTTGCTAGGGCATCAGCACCTTGATTTTTTGCCCTCCTGATAAATTCCACCTTGACTTGTTTGAATGATTTTATTAATCTTTGCACACATCGCAGATAGAGTTCGATTTGAGGCCCTCTAGCTTGCCAACCGCATCCAATGTGGCCTGTGACCAGCATAGAATCACTATATGCATTAAGATTTTCAATTTTCATCTCAATTGTAAGTTTGAGACCAATGATTAGGGCCTCGTATTCAGCTGCATTGTTAGATGCTCCAAATGTAAAATGAACTGCGCTTCGTATTCTGCGACCCTCTGGAGTAACAAGCTCAATCCCTGCTCCTGCTCCTTCCTTATTAGAGGCACCATCCACAGAAAGTTCCCACCACGAGGCTGAATTTTGAGTTTTGACCTTGCTACTCGCCTTTTCAGGGATCGGTATGAGAGCCCAAGAACCTTGTTCAACATAGGGAGGAAATTCAAGTATAAAATCTGCTAGAGCTTGACCCTTTAAAGCACCTCGAGGCTTATATTCGATGTCAAATTGACTCAGTTCCACAGTCCACTTCAAAAGCCTTCCCGATGTTTCTGTTTTATGCATCACTTGCCTTAGAGGATAAGATGTGCGAACCTCAATTTTGTGAGCCTGAAAGTATGGCCTTAACTTTCGCGAGGCCAATATTAAGGCATAGGCAAGTTTCTCCATATTAGTGTAGCGAGTCTCTGCGTCTATCATTCGTCGACTAACATAGTAGATAGGATACTGAACTTTTTCCTCCTCGCGAACCAAAACAGCACTGATCGCATGCTCTGACACTGCGAGGTACACAATGAGGGTTTCCTCCTCACGGGGCTTGGATAGTAGAGGTGGCGATCCCAAATGCTCCTTAATTTTCTGAAATGCCTCCTCGCACTGCGGGGTCCATTCAAAATCCTTCCCCACCTTCTTAATTGCCTTGAAGAATTCTTGGCATTTGTCTGATGACTTGGAAACGAACCGATTGAGTGCTGCGATCCTTCCTGTTAAACTCTGAACCTCCTTCACATTTCTCGGGGATCGCATGTCCATTAAAGCTTTTATTTTTGCAGGGTTTGCTTCGATGCCCCTATGATTGACAATGAACCCTAGAAATTTCCCGGATTCGACCCCGAACACACACTTCTGGGGGTTAAGCTTCATCCTGTATTTTCTCAATATATCAAACATCTCTGCGAGGTGAGTGATGTGATCTCCAGCCTCCTTAGATTTTACCAACATATCGTCCACATACACTTCCATTGTTTTCCCAATTTGTTTCTCGAACATCATATTAACGAGCCGTTGATAGGTGGCCCCAGCATTGATAAGACCGAAGGGCATTCCTATGTAACAATAGAGACCCCTATCAGTGATGAACGAGGTGTGCTCCTGGTCAGGGCCATACATCGGTATCTGATTGTACCCCGAATAGGCATCCATAAAGCTGAGAAGTGCATGCCCAGCTGTTGAGTCCACTAACTGATCGATCCTTGGTAATGGGAAACTGTCCTTGGGACAATGTTTGTTGAGGTCGGTAAAATCCACACATGTTCTCCATTTTCCATTGGGCTTTTTCATAAGAACAGGGTTCGCCAGCCAGTCAGGGTAGAAAGATTCCCTAACGAGGCCGACCTCGAGGAGTCTGTCAACTTCCTCTTTCAGGGCCTCGGCTCGCTCACCGCTTATAGGTCGCCTCTTCTGCCTTATTCCTTTTTTGCTTGGATCTAAGTTAAGTTTGTGGCACATAACATTAGGATCAATTCCAATCAAATCTTCATGAGACCAAGCAAATACATCCAAATTTGCTTTCAGAAAATTGACGAGCCTCTCGCGAAGCCCTGGATTGAGTTGCGACCCGACCTTCAGTACCTTGGACGGATCTTTGGAATCGACTAAGATAGAGATGGTATCCTCTGCGGCCCCGGCTCGTTCAACATATTCTGGGATTCGAGGGTCCAAATCAAGTTCAAATTCTCGAGCCGTGCTAGATTCTGCTTCATTTCTCCTCGCGACCCCATTTTGTGGTGAGGGCGACATCGTTTCTGTAGCAGGGATCGCTTCTATATGTCCATATTCATTTATTATTGTGGTCTCTTGAGTTATTCCATTAGGCAGGTCTACCAAGGTTGAAGTTTCCTTGCGAACCCACTTCCCCTTTCGGGCTCGCACTGCGGCTTGTTCTGGGCTCTCCTCATCGTCACTGGCCTCTTCAATGATTCCTTCTTGAAGAATTAACACAGGCTGCGAGGCCTCTAACATGAGTGCCCCTGGGATCGGCTCCACCTGTATACCCAAGCCTTCGAAGTAATCATCAAGGAGCTCTTCAATTGATATCATATTACATTCCATTTTTCCTGGTATAAAGCCACCCCCCTTTTCTGCAGCCTTCAAGGCATTGTTATAACATTCACGAGATTCATGTTGGATTCCTTTCACACAACCAACACCATGAGGAGTGGGAAACTTCATAGAAAGGTGATAGATAGATGTCACCACCCTCATTTCCTTGAGGATGGGCCTTCCCGCTATTGCATTGTAAGCAGATGGTTGATCTACTACCATGAAGTCAGCGATCTGCGTGGTGATGCAAGGCTCGTCCCCTAGAGTGATGGGGAGCCGAACGAGGCCTTTAACACTAACAGATTCTCCAGTGAACCCATAAAGATGCCCCACCGTGGGTATTAGATCCTATCAACATATCTCATCCTCTTGTAGACTTCGTATGTAAGAATATTCACAGCACTTCCATTATCAACAAGGACCCTATAGACATTTTGGGATCCAATGCGAACCCGAACCACAAGTGCATCAGAGTGGGGATGATGAACCCACTTCGCATCTTCCTCAGTGAACATAATGTTTGTGTCTTCGCCTTTAAACAACTTTGGAGGTCGTTCTTGTAGATGATGCACATTAGTGAGGGGTCGATCCCTAGCCTCGCGTGCATATCTTTCTCTAGCTTTATTACTTTCCCCCCCAATGTGGGGACCTCCAATGATTACATGTATACTTCCAGCTCGCTCTTCTCTGTCTTTGCGAGGCTCATCTTGCTTCTCATGTGGCACAGTATGATACCCCACCCCTTGCTTACCGGGATTTCCTTGGTGCTTCTTTGCTTCACGAACCGCCCATTCAGTTAATTTTCCATCCCGAATTAATTGATCAATTTGCTGCTTAAGTTGCCAACAATTGTTAGTAGCATGCCCCGCTTGTTCATGGAAGGCGCAATATTTGCTAGTGTCCGCAGTTCCCTTTGAACCCATTGGTGTGGGTCGTTTGAACATTCCTTTGTCCGCGTTGACAGCATAAATGTGTTCAATCGGAGCAACCAGAGGGACGAACCTGTCTTCATTTCTAGCAAAGCGATCTCGAGGCGGGGATCGCCTCAAGGGATCGCATTCTCTCCTTTTTGGGCTTGGGCTTCGGCTTCGATCCCGTCTTTGCCTTGGACTTCTGGAGTCTTTTCTTTTTACTCCTCTATTTCTACTCCAACTGCTACTCCTTTCATTATTCCTTTTTAGATCGGCCAGTGATTTCTCGACGCGCTTGAAGGGCTCAGCGACCCTATGTAACTCCGAAAGTGTGACAGGGGTTTGCTCTTGTAGTTTCTCCCAGAATTTAGTTCCTTCCCTTACCCCCGCGATCAGGAAATTTTTCACAGCCTCGTCATTAGCGCCTCGCACACGAGGTACTTCAGCATTGAACCTCTTGAAGTAGTCGTGCAAAGTCTCTCATTCCTTCTACTTTATATTTGCCAGTGTGGACACAGGGGGTGCATAGAGCATTGAAGATTGAAATTGTTTAATAAATATGTCCACGAACTGTTGTAAGAACCCAGATTTTTGCTAGAATTAAAACTTTTTTAGTATGTAATAATATGGGAATGAATAGCGGTTACGACTGTGATGTAACGAAGATCTATTAAATGAATGGAGCGGATTTGAATTCAATTATTTATATGTCATGCAGAATACTTTTGGTTGACGGCATAGATAAGAATGATCTATCACCTAAGAATATAAGTATATTACTTCAAGTAAGATTATTCTTATGTCATCCAAATCAATATCTATTATAAGTCCAGCGGTTCCGTAAAAAGGTTAAGAAGCACCCGAGAGTGAACCAGGTTCATTTTCCTAATTATAGGAATTAAATAAAAATAAGTGATGAATAGTGATTTTGGTGGAATTTGGAATATTATTATAATAATGTTATACCCGGTATTCGGAACGGATTTCTGAGTTCGTATTAGTGATCCAGGAAGAATATAAGTGTATGTAAAAGCTGTCGGATTCAGAAAAAGAGCACTTTTATTTTCTCCGAGAATTCCCTGGACACTGCAAGACTTAAGGATTTATAAAAGGGAATTAAGGAATTTAAATTCGAGAAGTATTAAGAAAGATGAGGAATGGTATTATAAATATTAAGAAGGTTTTCGGTAAAACCCTAACTAGAAACGAATGAGTTATTCCCTCGAACGATCAACGAATTAAGCAATAAACGGATAAGGAATCAAGCAGAGGAGGCAAGATGCATGCATGTGTGCAAGTGACAAATATCTAGAAACCATATAGTTACTTAAGTAACCAATACTTAGTGAATCAACTAAGTACTTAGAAAACAAACCACTTGGTTAAGCCTTAACCATCCTATCTTCAACACTTGTCATGGTAAATCCTCATCCAACAATGCATCACACTCCACTAACACCACTTTAAGAAGATATTATCCAAGTAAAAACCACTTTATGTATTATTGAAAGAAAGATCAACCAAGCAAACTCTCTTTCTCTCCAAAAACAAGCATTCGGCATTCCTTTAAATTCCAAAATCAAAATTCAACTTCCAACCATTTGTTGATCTTGAAACTTTTATGGTGAGACTTACATTTCATATAAATGATCTCCTCAAAATCCTAGCTTCAATCTCTTCTTTTTCCATTTTCAAAAAAATGATTTAAGAGGAGGGTGAATAGTGTTTTCATGAACTAATCTTGTTTTTTCTTGTTTTTCATGGTTGATTTAGCAAGCTTAAGCACCTCTAAGGATCATACCAAGCATAGTGAGGCTAGATCATACTCCAAGGAAGGTATAGCAACTTGAAACCCTAGACTTTACCTTGAGATTTTGCATGATCTTGGTGGGTTTTAGTATAAGATGTGTTATTAGCATGATTATAAGCATGATTGTGATTTAGTTTTGATAAATGTTAAAAATAGTTTAGATGAACGGAAAGGCATTGCTTGGCCTCAGTTCATGGTAATATATCATGTATATGTTGTTTGGGATGGATACCTTGATTATTGGAAGGTTTGAAATTTAGAAATATTCGATTTATAGCCGTCGTAATGCCGAAATTTCGTTAACATTAAGAACACGAACTTAACAGAAGGTATAACTCACAGTTTAGCTTCGACTTTTGCCATGATAAGCTAGATTAGGTTATAAGCTTCGTTTTGATATAAAGATCGCATGAAACGGACTTACGGTTTAGGAGTTATGAATAAATTCGTAAAAGTGGTTCGGAACCGTAATCAAAAGTTCGTAACCGAAATTGGATCCCTTTAATATTGCGAAATCAGTGGCGAATCTTGATAATTAAATAATAGAGATAAAAAGGAAGGTGTGGGAGAAGACCGCATGTCAAACGGATCGTTTTCCGATTTTATAAAAATGTTCGAATCTAGGTTAAGTACGAAAGTACCCCTAAGAGGTATACTTGGTTATAACTTCGGTAAACCACTTAGAAAACGATCGATAAATATCGAGGTCTAATCTTTCGACTTTAAAACTTATACGATCTAAATACTTACCATATGTAAGTATAAGGTCATGCTTTAGTAACGAACAAGTGTCGAGTAATAAAGGCAATAATAAGAGCGAATTAGAGGGGTATAACGAAACGACTTGAAAACGTGTTTCGATTTAAGTTAAGTTTATACTTAACCTTTTTAAAGGTGTTAAGTGATTAATCCCGAATGCCTTGGCTAATTATAGATCATCAGGCCGACCCGGGACACGCTACTACTACCCCTCCTCGTACTCGATTTCCAGGCAAGTTTTCGAACCTTTCTTTTTAAAGGCTGTTGTTGTGAATATATATATATATATGTATGTGTTTTCAGTATACATATGCCATAGCATGCATGCCTATTCTTGAATTATTTTGAAGTGCTTGTTCCCTGAATTATTGTTGGCTTATAAGCTAGATAGTTATATATCAGTTATAAGCCGGAAATTATTTAGACCCTTAATCAAAGGGCAGTGAATCTCATTCTTCGATTATAGACCGGGAGTCGATATTCCTTGATATATCGATATTATTTTCAGAGGAAAATAACTAAGTAAATATTTCCCTTTATTATTTGGCGAATATTATTGGAATATTCCCTTGAGATTATTTGATAAATATTATTTTGAATATTCATTCGAGTTTAATTATTTAATGAATATTATCTTAATATTCATTCGAGCCTTATTTATTTAAATGAATATTAATTCGAATATTCATTCAATCCCTATTTATTTTATAAATATCATTTGAACTTTGATTCAAACTCCAGTTATTAAATAAATATTACTTTGAATATTCCCTTGAGATAAGGAATATTACTTTCGACCTTTATTTAATTCGATTTAATTATCGAACATAATTTCAAATATTCATTCAATAATCATTTCTTCGATAAATATTATTAAGTTGAATATTCATTATTTATTCAATGAATATTGCCCCAAATATTAAGTCAATAATTATTCCATCAATATGTATCCTTCTTGAGTTGAATATTCTCCATTGATTCAATAAATATTATCTCCAACATCCATCTGACTGTTACTCCTTCAATAAACATTGTTATTGATTCAAATATTCATTATTTGTTCAAATGAATATTATTCTGAATATTTATTCAAGGATTATTCCGAGCAACCCTTTTTCAATATCTATTACTTAATAAATATTCTTGGAATATTTATTTAATTCTTCTAACTCGTTCCAAGATATTTGGTTTCATTTACATAGTATCATCAACCCTCGAATATTATATAAATTATTTCAGAGTCCTATTATTATTATTATATTATCAAGGAAGGTTCTCAGTGATTCCACTCTCCCTTCGATTCTATTATAAGGGAACCCTACTTGAGGAATGTTATTTATCTTGTGACTGCCCGGTCATAAATTATTCGTTCACTCGCAACTTGGTTGCTATTATCCATGGCATTACGTATACCCACTCATTATTCGAGGGGTAAGAATGTTGGAACGAGTCATTATCCATTAACAAGCAGTAGCTTGGGAAATATTGGTAAATTTTCCTTTCCATTTAGATATGACTACCTGGTGGAGTCTTATCAACAAGTATTATACTTGGGGAAAGGGGGACGAACTTTATGTTTCAAAGTTATGGGTATGGAATGAACTAGGAGACGCGTAAGTGGCCGAGTGGCGCCGGTCCAGCAATAGCCCAACCGTTGGCTTAGGAGTTCCAGAGGGCGGTAAACAAGTAAATCCGTCGGAGCTACCTTCTACATGTAGAGAACGACTGATGAGATGCATGACATACGGCTGATCCCCGTAAACGTCAGGGCATCTGGCGCGGCAATGCTCCCGTATTAGTTCATCACTCAATGTTGGAAATTTTCTGCAACATCATCATAGTTGGCAGAGTTGAAAAGTATTTCAAAACTGGAATTGCAATATCACTCTGCAAGTTCCTATTTCTATGAAAATGATGCTATCTTGCTTATTTTGGCATAGCATATGCTTCCACAAAATATACATTTATTGAGTTACCTTGTAACTTCATCCTTTATATTAAACTGGCAATATTTTCTCTAATGCATGGCATATGATTTCAAACATATCTTTGAACTGTCTTATACATTACTGCACAGTTATATATTGTTGGTGGGCTGTTGCTCACCCTTGCTTATTTATTATGTCACAACAACAGCTAGGTCACATGGCCCGCGTCAGGCGCACTCGGCGCAAGCAGGTTACCCGCCCCGCAGGGCTACCCGTTGATATCATCGCTGCCATTGCTGAGGTAGCATAGCTCAGCAGCCTTGATTTCCAGTTTACTTATATGTATCAATAATGCTTAATCAACGGCTAAACTTTTAAACTTATGATGTTATCCTTTTGGTTTGTAATAACTTTTATTCGTAACCAGTAATGCAAGACTTATTTCAATTTCATCTATGGGACTATAACTGTGTGTGTGTGTAAGTGGTTATTATTGTGGGGTCACAGCAGGTGATTTATTTATTGTGGACTCAAGTAAAGTATTAATCATGGAAAATAAGACCGTAACGACCCGATCCCGGACCCCGGATCTGGGGGTGTTACAGAAATGGTATCAGAGAGAGAGTTATAAATCCCAAGAGATGATGCGACGCTATATAATAATAAATTCACTAAGATAATAAGAACTCTTGCCAAGTTCACTTAAAACCCTTATGGGAACTTTTAAGTATCACGATAGTAATATAATTCGTCATTGTGTAGGCGAGCGACATGTCGGATCCGGAGGAGTATGAGAGACAGCACGATGATGCGATCCAGGCCGCCGAGGGCTCAGCGATGGTAGATTCAGATGCTGATACTGATGTTGTTGAGTCAGAGGAGGAGGAGGACCCTGAGGTCCAGGTGGATGCTGATACTGATGTCATAGAGTCAGAGGATGAGGACCCTGAGGAGGTCCAGATTGATGCTGATACTGATGTTGTTGAGTCAGAGGAGGAGGTCCAGGCCGTAGGGGATGCTGAGTTAGTTGCTGAGGATGTTGATGATGAGGACCCTGAGGAGGACCAGCTTATACCTGAGGGTAGAGAGATTGGGGAGGACTTTTGGGTTGTTACTCAGATTAGGACGTTGGAGGAGGATACTGACATGACCGCGGATCAGGTGGTACCGATAGATGAGGGTGCCGAGGGAGATGTAGATGAGCCCGTGGCTGATGTTGTAGGGAGTTCCGGACTTCTTGTGCCACTCCTCTCTGATGAGAGAGCCCCTACCCCGCCACCACTACCTATGAGCCCATTGTCAGATGAGTTTGAGGCATTGACCCCAGAGCCACAGCAGGCAGAGGCTGCCCTTCCAGCAGATCCAGCCCCTCCACCCCATGGTCCGACAGGGGACGTCCCAGCATGTTTTCACCACTATGTTGTAGGCAGACTTACTTCTGAGGTAGCCGTGGCTGAGGCCAGGCTGGCAGAGTCCCGCAGAGAGCTAGCCGCAGAGCGAGAGGCCCGGTTGAGGCACCTGGGTGGTAGGCGTGCCGGAGCTAGAGATATGTATAGGCAGGTGACCGGCATAGAGCTGAGGGCCCGTGTGAGGGTGCGACAGTTACCCAGTGATGGGCATGGCATGGTATCCAGGGCTGATGCAGAGGAGATTTTCCGCCTTGCTATGAGGAGGGTTCTAGATTTGACCCGCCGTCGTGGCTGACTGCAGGGATAGTGATGTATTGGTCTAGTTGTCTAGTCTTGTACGGTCATAGTAGTGCCGATTTTTGGTAGGGATAGTTTCAGCTTGTAGATCCCTGTTGCAGACTAGACAGATAGACAGCTTATTTCACTTTTGACTAGTTGTTATTCGGATGGTTGTATTTCTTTTAAAACTGTTGTTGTATGTCCGATGTTGTACCGTTTGGTACTTGGTATATATTTATTTCCCTTTTCAGTCATTTCAGTCTTCTTATGACGCGATCACTAGTTTATTATATTATATCTGTCCGTACTGCTTTCGGCTAAAACTGCCATGATATATAGAACTGTGGGATCCTAAATCCATTTATGCATCGATATTGTGAGGAGAACCCTCTGAAATAGGTAAATAAACCTAATGTATATTGTCCAAATTTTCAGTAAAATGCCACCAAGAAGAATGGGTACTAGGGCTAACCCCCACGAATCTACTGACCAAGAAAGTCACAATCAACATGAGGAAAATTCTGAGTATAATGAAGAACAGGATCAGGACTATAATGAGCAGGAGGATTCCCACTATGGGATGGGGGATGAAACTTTCTATACCGCAGAGTTTGAAGAGGAAATAGAAGAAGGGGAGACTGAAGTCGAGCACCAGGGGGAGAACCAGGGCGGAAACCCCATGGGACAATTTATGGATCTGCTTAGGCAGAATTTGAACCAATATCCCCAACCACCCCAAGGAAACAACACCACTGTGGCCAATTCCTTTAGGGCCTTCAAGTCCCTCAAACCCCCAGAGTTTCACGGATCGGCTGACCCCGTAGAGGCAAGGGCCTGGGTCAAGGAAATGGAGAAATCTTTCGAGATTCTGAGTATTGGGGAAGCCCAAAAGACTGTCTTTGCTACCTACTTGCTAAAAGGAGAGGCCAACTATTGGTGGGAAGCTAAGAAGAATATGGAGACCGATGCTATTGTAACCTGGGATAGGTTTAAACAATTGTTTTTAGAGAAGTATTTCCCAAAGTTTATGAAAACCCAGATGGAGCTTAAGTTTCTAGAGCTAAAGCAGAACAACTTGTCAGTGGCTGATTATGAAGCCAAGTTTACTGAGCTATCAAGATTTGTACCAGAGTTTGTGGACACTGAAGAAAAGAAAGCTAACAGGTTTCAGCAAGGGCTGAAGCAGTGGATTCAGAACAGAGTGGCCGTTTTAGAGATTACTGATTATGCCACCTTGGTGCAAAAGGCAACCATTGTGGAAGCAGGGAGCGATCAGATACAAAGAGAGAAAGAGAAGGGGGGATTAAAGAGAAAGCATGCCAGCATGGGCGGAGGTTCCGCAGGGGGAAGGCCCCCGAATAGGTTCAACAGAGGAGCAGTTTCCCTACCTGGGAGGAATATTGGGTTTAAACCATCTGGGAGTGCAACTGTGAGCCAGGGCGGCCAACAAGCAGGAGTGTCCCGTTCCCATCATTCCAGACCTCCACTGCCAGTATGTGCCACTTGTGGGAAGAGACATCCCGGGGTGTGTACTCAGAAACAGACGGTCTGTTATAAGTGTGGGCGAGCAGGCCACTATGCCCACCAGTGTACCGCGATTGCTCCTACTGCCAGCAAAGGCACTACTTGTTTTCAGTGTGGTCGTCCAGGTCACATGAGGAAGGATTGCCCAATGAACAAACCAGCAGCCTCAGGGGCAAGCAGAGCTGCCTCCAATAGGCCACCAACTGCTAGAACTTTTAACATGACAGTGCAAGATGCCGTGAGGAACACGGATGTGATAGCAGGTACATTTTCCCTCAATTCAGTCAGTGCAAATGTTTTATTTGATTCTGGGGCAACTAAGTCTTTTATATCTAGAGATTTTGCACATAAATTGAAACTTAAAACTCAACCACTAAGGGAGTCTTTGCTAGTAGAGATAGCTAATCAGGAAGTCGTTCCAGTTAATCAGATTCACTCCGATTGCAAAATAGAAATAGGAGGGCGATTCTTCTGTGTTGACTTGATCCCTTTTAAACTAGGGGAATTCGACGTTATTTTGGGAATGGACTGGTTGTCTCGTAATAATGCGCAAATAGATTGTAAAGGGAAAAAGGTTAAGTTGAAAACCCCAGGAAATAAGGAAATAGTGTTTAAAGGGTTACGACAGACCCAAACCATTCTAACCATGGCACAGACCAAGAGACTGCTACGAAAAGGAAACGAAGCTTATTTAGCTTACGTTATCGACACCCAGAAAGAGGCGCCCAAGATACAAGACATTCCGGTGGTTAACGAATTTGAAGATGTGTTTCCTGAAGATCTTCCCGGATTACCACCAGATAGAGTGATTGAGTTTGCTATTGAGTTAGCCCCGGGGACGGCGCCAGTTTCAAAGGCCCCATACCGATTAGCACCAGTGGAAATGAAAGAGCTAGCAAAGCAATTACAGGAATTGTTGGATAAGGGTATGATAAGACCCAGTGTGTCGCCTTGGGGCGCACCAGTATTGTTCGTCAAGAAAAAGGACGGGAGTATGAGGTTATGCATCGACTATCGAGAGTTGAACAAGCTAACCATAAAGAATAAGTACCCGTTGCCCAGAATTGATGATTTGTTTGACCAGCTAAGAGGAGCTGTGTATTTCTCCAAGATTGACTTGAGAACCGGATATCACCAGCTGAAGATTAAACCTGAAGATATTCCAAAGACTGCATTCCGTACTAGGTATGGACATTATGAGTTCTTGGTGATGTCATTCGGATTGACCAACGCCCCAGCAGCTTTCATGGATTTAATGAATAGAGTGTTCAAGGAATATTTGGACCAGTTTATTATAGTCTTTATTGATGACATTTTGATCTACTCAAAGACAGAGGAAGAACACGCTGAACATTTGAGGATAACCTTAGAGACGCTCCGGAAAGAGCAATTATATGCCAAATTCTCAAAGTGTGAGTTCTGGAAAAATGAAGTACAATTTTTAGGGCACGTAATCAACAAAGAAGGAGTGCTAGTTGACCCCTCCAAGATAGAGGCAGTTTCAAATTGGGAGCGACCAACCACTCCAACAGAGGTAAGGAGTTTCATAGGGTTAGCAGGATATTATAGACGATTTGTTCAAGATTTTGCAAAGATTGCAGCCCCGTTAACTCGACTTACCCGGAAAACTGAGAAATTTGAATGGACTGAAAAATGCGAGGAGAGTTTTCAAGAGCTGAAGAAGAGGTTGGTAACGGCCCCAGTATTGGCGTTGCCTGATGGAAAAGGAGATTTCGTGATTTATAGTGATGCTTCGCATAAAGGATTGGGATGCGTGCTTATGCAGCACGGCAAGGTAATAGCATATGCGTCAAGACAATTGAAGGATTACGAGATCCGATACCCCACCCATGATCTGGAATTAGCAGCAATTGTTTTTGCCTTAAAAATTTGGAGGCACTACTTGTATGGAGAGAAGTGTGAGATTTACACTGACCATAAGAGCCTCAAGTACATTTTTACGCAGAAAGAGCTTAACATGCGCCAGAGAAGATGGCTAGAGCTAATCAAGGATTACGACTGTGAGATTCGTTATCACCCGGGCAAAGCCAATGTGGTGGCTGACGCCCTTAGTAGGAAAGAGAAGCTCAAAATGATAACTACAGAGGAAGAATTAATAAAAGACTTTGAGAAGCTGGAAATTGAGATTAAGATACCTGAAGAAGGTCAAGAAAAGTTGATGGAAATTCGGATCCAGCCTCTACTGTTGGAAAAGATTAGGTTATGCCAAGAACAAATGATGGAAGCAGAAAAGAACTCGACAGAGGAGTTAATGACTGGAGAAGAAATAAAGTGTGAAAAAGATAAAGGAGGAATCATGAGGTATATGTGGAGAATATGGGTCCCAAACGATCAGGAACTAAAGGAAGAAATTCTATATGAGGCACACAACTCAGGATACTCAGTGCACCCCGGTAGCACCAAGATGTACAGAGATTTGAAAGAGTACTACTGGTGGCCCAACATGAAGAAGGACGTGGTAGAATGGGTGAGCAAATGCTTGACTTGCCAGAAAGTGAAAGCAGAGCACCAGAGGCCTAGTGGACTTCTACACCCCTTGGAGATTCCCGAATGGAAATGGGAACACCTAGCTATGGACTTCGTAGTAGGTTTGCCAAGGACCAAAGCGAATCATGATGCCATATGGGTGATTATAGACCGACTAACAAAGTCAGCTCACTTCCTACCGATCAACGAGAGGTACACGGTTGATAGGCTTGTAGACATCTACCTCAAAGAAATAGTGGCGCGACATGGAGTCCCAGTCGCCATAGTATCTGACAGAGATCCCAGATTTAACTCCAGGTTTTGGAGGAGCTTTCAGGAATGTGTGGGAACCAGGCTAAACATGAGTACAGCTTACCATCCCCAGACAGACGGGCAAAGTGAAAGGACCATCCAGACACTAGAAGATATGTTGAGAGTCTGTGCTATAGACTTTAAAGGAAATTGGGATGATCACTTGCCATTAATTGAGTTCTCCTACAACAATAGCTTTCATTCAAGCATAGGGATGCCGCCTTACGAGGCCCTTTATGGAAGGAAATGCCGATCTCCCTTATATTGGGATGAAGTTGGAGAGCGAAAGATGCTCGGGCCTGAGATGGTCCAACGGACTAAAGATGCAGTGGATCTAATAAGAGGACGGCTGGTAGCAGCCCAAGACCGACAAAAGAAATATGCCGACTTAGCCCGGAAAGGAAAAGAATATGAGGTGGGAGACCTAGTGTTCTTGAAGGTGTCTCCTTGGAAGGGTTTAATGAGGTTTGGAAAGAAAGGGAAGCTGAGCCCTAGATATATTGGACCATTTGAGATCTTAAGACGTATTGGGGAGCTAGCTTATGAACTGGCATTACCCCCAAACCTGCAGCAAGTGCATAATGTGTTCCATGTCTCAATGCTAAGGAAATATAACCCAGATGCCAAGCACATAGTGGAATATGAGCACGTGGACATGCAACCAGACTTGACCTACGTAGAGCAACCTGTGGAAATCCTGGACAGAAAAGATCAAGTGCTCCGAAACAAGGTCATCAAGCTTGTCAGAGTTTTATGGCAGAATCACAACATAGAAGAATCAACCTGGGAGCTAGAAAGTGCAATGATGGAAAAGTACCCCCATTTGTTTTCAAGCTGATTCCGGGACGGAATCCTTTTAAGGAGGGGAGACTGTAAGAACCCAGATTTTTGCTAGAATTAAAACTTTTTTAGTATGTAATAATATGGGAATGAATAGCGGTTACGACTGTGATGTAACGAAGATCTATTAAATGAATGGAGCGGATTTGAATTCAATTATTTATATGTCATGCAGAATACTTTTGGTTGACGGCATAGATAAGAATGATCTATCACCTAAGAATATAAGTATATTACTTCAAGTAAGATTATTCTTATGTCATCCAAATCAATATCTATTATAAGTCCAGCGGTTCCGTAAAAAGGTTAAGAAGCACCCGAGAGTGAACCAGGTTCATTTTCCTAATTATAGGAATTAAATAAAAATAAGTGATGAATAGTGATTTTGGTGGAATTTGGAATATTATTATAATAATGTTATACCCGGTATTCGGAACGGATTTCTGAGTTCGTATTAGTGATCCAGGAAGAATATAAGTGTATGTAAAAGCTGTCGGATTCAGAAAAAGAGCACTTTTATTTTCTCCGAGAATTCCCTGGACACTGCAAGACTTAAGGATTTATAAAAGGGAATTAAGGAATTTAAATTCGAGAAGTATTAAGAAAGATGAGGAATGGTATTATAAATATTAAGAAGGTTTTCGGTAAAACCCTAACTAGAAACGAATGAGTTATTCCCTCGAACGATCAACGAATTAAGCAATAAACGGACAAGGAATCAAGCAGAGGAGGCAAGATGCATGCATGTGTGCAAGTGACAAATATCTAGAAACCATATAGTTACTTAAGTAACCAATACTTAGTGAATCAACTAAGTACTTAGAAAACAAACCACTTGGTTAAGCCTTAACCATCCTATCTTCAACACTTGTCATGGTAAATCCTCATCCAACAATGCATCACACTCCACTAACACCACTTTAAGAAGATATTATCCAAGTAAAAACCACTTTATGTATTATTGAAAGAAAGATCAACCAAGCAAACTCTCTTTCTCTCCAAAAACAAGCATTCGGCATTCCTTTAAATTCCAAAATCAAAATTCAACTTCCAACCATTTGTTGATCTTGAAACTTTTATGGTGAGACTTACATTTCATATAAATGATCTCCTCAAAATCCTAGCTTCAATCTCTTCTTTTTCCATTTTCAAAAAAATGATTTAAGAGGAGGGTGAATAGTGTTTTCATGAACTAATCTTGTTTTTTCTTGTTTTTCATGGTTGATTTAGCAAGCTTAAGCACCTCTAAGGATCATACCAAGCATAGTGAGGCTAGATCATACTCCAAGGAAGGTATAGCAACTTGAAACCCTAGACTTTACCTTGAGATTTTGCATGATCTTGGTGGGTTTTAGTATAAGATGTGTTATTAGCATGATTATAAGCATGATTGTGATTTAGTTTTGATAAATGTTAAAAATAGTTTAGATGAACGGAAAGGCATTGCTTGGCCTTAGTTCATGGTAATATATCATGTATATGTTGTTTGGGATGGATACCTTGATTATTGGAAGGTTTGGAATTTAGAAATATTCGATTTATAGCCGTCGTAATGCCGAAATTTCGTTAACATTAAGAACACGAACTTAACAGAAGGTATAACTCACAGTTTAGCTTCGACTTTTGCCATGATAAGCTAGATTAGGTTATAAGCTTCGTTTTGATATAAAGATCACATGAAACGGACTTACGGTTTAGGAGTTATGAATAAATTCGTAAAAGTGGTTCGGAACCGTAATCAAAAGTTCGTAACCGAAATTGGATCCCTTTAATATTGCGAAATCAGTGGCGAATCTTGATAATTAAATAATAGAGATAAAAAGGAAGGTGTGGGAGAAGACCGCATGTCAAACGGATCGTTTTCCGATTTTATAAAAATGTTCGAATCTAGGTTAAGTACGAAAGTACCCCTAAGAGGTATACTTGGTTATAACTTCGGTAAACCACTTAGAAAACGATCGATAAATATCGAGGTCTAATCTTTCGACTTTAAAACTTATACGATCTAAATACTTACCATATGTAAGTATAAGGTCATGCTTTAGTAACGAACAAGTGTCGAGTAATAAAGGCAATAATAAGAGCGAATTAGAGGGGTATAACGAAACGACTTGAAAACGTGTTTCGATTTAAGTTAAGTTTATACTTAACCTTTTTAAAGGTGTTAAGTGATTAATCCCGAATGCCTTGGCTAATTATAGATCATCAGGCCGACCCGGGACACGCTACTACTACCCCTCCTCGTACTCGATTTCCAGGCAAGTTTTCGAACCTTTCTTTTTAAAGGCTGTTGTTGTGAATATATATATATGTATGTGTTTTCAGTATACATATGCCATAGCATGCATGCCTATTCTTGAATTATTTTGAAATGCTTGTTCCCTGAATTATTGTTGGCTTATAAGCTAGATAGTTATATATCAGTTATAAGCCGGAAATTATTTAGACCCTTAATCAAAGGGCAGTGAATCTCATTCTTCGATTATAGACCGGGAGTCGATATTCCTTGATATATCGATATTATTTTCAGAGGAAAATAACTAAGTAAATATTTCCCTTTATTATTTGGCGAATATTATTGGAATATTCCCTTGAGATTATTTGATAAATATTATTTTGAATATTCATTCGAGTTTAATTATTTAATGAATATTATCTTAATATTCATTCGAGCCTTATTTATTTAAATGAATATTAATTCGAATATTCATTCAATCCCTATTTATTTTATAAATATCATTTGAACTTTGATTCAAACTCCAGTTATTAAATAAATATTACTTTGAATATTCCCTTGAGATAAGGAATATTACTTTCGACCTTTATTTAATTCGATTTAATTATCGAACATAATTTCAAATATTCATTCAATAATCATTTCTTCGATAAATATTATTAAGTTGAATATTCATTATTTATTCAATGAATATTGCCCCAAATATTAAGTCAATAATTATTCCATCAATATGTATCCTTCTTGAGTTGAATATTCTCCATTGATTCAATAAATATTATCTCCAACATCCATCTGACTGTTACTCCTTCAATAAACATTGTTATTGATTCAAATATTCATTATTTGTTCAAATGAATATTATTCTGAATATTTATTCAAGGATTATTCCGAGCAACCCTTTTTCAATATCTATTACTTAATAAATATTCTTGGAATATTTATTTAATTCTTCTAACTCGTTCCAAGATATTTGGTTTCATTTACATAGTATCATCAACCCTCGAATATTATATAAATTATTTCAGAGTCCTATTATTATTATTATATTATCAAGGAAGGTTCTCAGTGATTCCACTCTCCCTTCGATTCTATTATAAGGGAACCCTACTTGAGGAATGTTATTTATCTTGTGACTGCCCGGTCATAAATTATTCGTTCACTCGCAACTTGGTTGCTATTATCCATGGCATTACGTATACCCACTCATTATTCGAGGGGTAAGAATGTTGGAACGAGTCATTATCCATTAACAAGCAGTAGCTTGGGAAATATTGGTAAATTTTCCTTTCCATTTAGATATGACTACCTGGTGGAGTCTTATCAACAAGTATTATACTTGGGGAAAGGGGGACGAACTTTATGTTTCAAAGTTATGGGTATGGAATGAACTAGGAGACGCGTAAGTGGCCGAGTGGCGCCGGTCCAGCAATAGCCCAACCGTTGGCTTAGGAGTTCCAGAGGGCGGTAAACAAGTAAATCCGTCGGAGCTACCTTCTACATGTAGAGAACGACTGATGAGATGCATGACATACGGCTGATCCCCGTAAACGTCAGGGCATCTGGCGCGGCAATGCTCCCGTATTAGTTCATCACTCAATGTTGGAAATTTTCTGCAACATCATCATAGTTGGCAGAGTTGAAAAGTATTTCAAAACTGGAATTGCAATATCACTCTGCAAGTTCCTATTTCTATGAAAATGATGCTATCTTGCTTATTTTGGCATAGCATATGCTTCCACAAAATATACATTTATTGAGTTACCTTGTAACTTCATCCTTTATATTAAACTGGCAATATTTTCTCTAATGCATGGCATATGATTTCAAACATATCTTTGAACTGTCTTATACATTACTGCACAGTTATATATTGTTGGTGGGCTGTTGCTCACCCTTGCTTATTTATTATGTCACAACAACAGCTAGGTCACATGGCCCGCGTCAGGCGCACTCGGCGCAAGCAGGTTACCCGCCCCGCAGGGCTACCCGTTGATATCATCGCTGCCATTGCTGAGGTAGCATAGCTCAGCAGCCTTGATTTCCAGTTTACTTATATGTATCAATAATGCTTAATCAACGGCTAAACTTTTAAACTTATGATGTTATCCTTTTGGTTTGTAATAACTTTTATTCGTAACCAGTAATGCAAGACTTATTTCAATTTCATCTCTGGGACTATAACTGTGTGTGTGTAAGTGGTTATTATTGTGTGGTCACAGCAGGTGATTTATTTATTGTGGACTCAAGTAAAGTATTAATCATGGAAAATAAGACCGTAACGACCCGATCCCGGACCCCGGATCTGGGGGTGTTACAACTGTTCCCAAGAATCTATGACAATTAGGGATCCCAGCTTCGAGAACCATTGCTGGGCACTTCCTCTTAGCGAAGCTGCGAACAACCTACACCTCGCCAACTGTGACACTTGATACACTTCCATCTCATTGTTGAAACGTATAACGAACTCAGCTGGATCAGTCTCCCCATTATAGGTCATGTCAGAATGATGACCTCAAAATACTGCAGGTAATAGAGCAGTGCGGATCTCATGAGTGAAAGGCGAGGAGGAACCCATATTGCTAAAAATCCCCTTCTCGTTGTTCATCTCATCCAATGCTTTTTTCAACTCTTCTAACTTATAATCTCCAATCTTGGCCTCTTTGTTTCCATCTTTCTTTCCTCCAGTACTTGCATGATGAGATTGAGTCTTTTTTGGGGCACTAGACTCTTCTTGATCATTCCTGCGATCCTTATTTTTAGGGTCTTCCTCGCGATGCTGGGATCGTTCACGCTCTCGATTGAAAGGGGGTCTGTCCTCGCGATGATGGGACCGCTCACGCTCTCTGCGAGGAGAGGGGGGTCTGTCATCGCGACGATGTGACCGCTCACGATCTTTTCGAGGAGATAAGGGTTGATGAGAGCCCTTACTCTTATTTTTAGACCCTCCATCTTTGTTACTTTTGAGCTTTACCAACTTGAGACGGAGATCATGCTCACTGAGTTTCTTTCCAACTCGGTCAAAGACACTAACGGACCGTCCTTCTGATGAGGCGGGCTTCGCTTTCGATCCCTCCTTATCAATAGTAGCTACCTCCTCTTCCCAATCGGGGTTCGTCCGATCCGTCACCACATCATCAAAGTCCTCAATTAGCTTCTTAGCGGGACCCTTGCTACTTTCTGCTTGGTGAGTTCGATCCCCTGTCCTTGCATTCCTTTTGAAGCCCCTAGAACTGTGCCTCTTCTCCATCTTGGCCATTTTTTCTCTTACCTCGATCATTTGGTCACCAAGGCCTTTCAAAAATGTCATGACTTCGCCAGGCAAGGTCACCTGTTGAACGACAGGGGGCGTTTTATCCTTCTCAAAATCATCCTCGATCCCCTCGTTACGCGCTTCGCCTTCTACTGTATTCTTCTGGGGATCATCCTTATTCCTTCTGTGCGATCCCGGTGTTCCCCCTTCACCATTTTTCTTCTTGTGCGATTTAGTCATCGTTCTCCCAATTAATGACTAGCCCTTCCTTCTAGCGCCAAATGTTATAGGGAGAATATTGTATAACAATATTTTGGAGGTTGCTGGATTAACGGAGCTAAATACGGATATAAAGCTTATAAAAGAAGAATTAGGGTTAGGGTTTATGTGTGTGAATGTGGCTGAGCTTGATAGGTGATTTCAAGGGTGAAGTGTTTCTCATCCATATCAAGGTGCCTACGTACCCTATTTATAGGGATCAAGCCATACGTAGTTCTTGGGTAGCAAGTTACCTAGCTGGGCTAGGGTTTTTAGAGGATAAGTCATAGCCCAAGCCCACTCGTTTAGGGCTGATGTGGTAGTGAGTTGTTGATCCTGTCCATGATCCACGATTTATAGAAGGAAACCGATGGTCTCGCATGGACAAGAATGTGACCTCACAAGCGAGGCTAACAGAGATGCAGCATAAGCGAGGCATGCGACCTCGAGGGGTCGAGTCATGCGAAGCGAACCCAAATGTAGAGATACTCATGTGACCTCGCGGGGTCAAGCCATGAGCCTTCCAGCAGAGAGTGATATAGCGATCTTGTGTAGTATGTGGATAACAGAAGCGAAGCGGTCCCTTGACGGGAGTGAAGCGAAGCGATCCCTTGATGGGAGTCAAGCGAGGTGGCCCTGTAATTAGGCTGGGCTAATTTCAATAGTGGGCTTTTATTGACCCAATCTTCATCTTCGAGGCCCATTGTAGATAATGAACCATTAATTTAGCTAATTAAATATTGATAATTATTATGCCAGATATGGGCATAACAGGTGTTAAGATTGATTGACTAAATTTTTTAAAATATTGATCAAATAAAATTTTTCGAACATGTAAGATATTGTGCTCAATAAAATTAGCTATATTAATTAACTATATTTTAAAAATGATATGTTAACAAATATAACCAATATAAAATGATTGATTATATTTTTTTGTTAAGAGAAATGACCCATTGGAGTATCCAATTTTTAACATATTATCTATATTTTTATTCATGACATGCCACACCTAAACTTTTTGCTAATGATTTTCTAGCATTGGAGATGGTCTGAGCAAAAATTAATGGTTCGAATTTTAGTTGATACATGAACACGTGAGTATTTTCAGGTTTCAATTGATTGGATCAGGAAGATATACGGAGATAGTTAACCTTATAATTAGATTATCATTTATATACTATTTATATATATGGGTTGTACTCCATAACAAAAACCTTATATAATACTCCTTTCGGTCCATTATATAAGGCATTTGACTTTTCTGCAAGTAACTTTAGGTGCTTTGACTACATAGCTAAAATAATTATTTTTTAATTTTTCTTTTTTTGAATAAAAATATAATATTTTAATTTTTATTTAGAAAAAGAAATTTTAAAAAATAATAATTTTAACTATGTATTCAAAGCACCTAAAGTTACGTGCAGAAAAGTCAAATGCCTTATATAATGGACCGGAGGGAGTAAACAATAAAGAACACATCATATCTAATAAGTTCATTGCCCCTGGCGGGGCCACCCAATACAAAAAATTCTTATTTTTTTACCCTCTATCCATCCATCATTTCAAAAAAAAAAAAAAATTAAAAAGTTACTGTTCATGATGATGACGTCATCAGTGACGTCATCATGAACAGTAAATATTTCTTTTTAGTTTTTTTTTATTTTTTGTTTGCTGGCTTGATAGAGGGTAAAAAAATAATAACTTTTTGTATTGGGTGCCCCTGGCGGGGCCAAAGGATCTAACAGGTCTAAGGTGTTCTTTGTTGTTTGTTACATAAGAGTGTTCTCTATGGAGCAAAGGCCTATATATATATATATATATATTTAGATTTCATTTCTTTATATATATATATTTATATATATTTAAAATTTATTACTATTTATATATTATAAATTCTAAAAAAAAAGAAAATTTTATATATATATATATGCCTTTGCTCCATTCAGAACACTCTTATATAACAAACAACAAAGAACACCTTAGATCTATTAAATCCTTTGGCCCCGCCAGGGGCACCCAATACAAAAAGTTGTTATTTTTTTACCCTCTATCAAGCCAACAAAAAAAATAAAAATAAAAATTTTACTGTTCATGATGACGTCACTGATGACGTCATCGTCATGAACAGTAATTTTTTTTTTTTTTTTTTGAGATGATGGATGGATAGAGGGTAAAAAAATAAGAACTTTTTGTATTGGGTGGCCCCGCCAGAGGCAATGGATCTATTAGATATGAGGTGTTCTTTATTGTTTGTTATATAAGGTGTTTGCTATGGAGTCCAACCCTTTATATATATATAGGCAAAGTATCAAATAGAAACCAACTCTTAAATAGAAACTAGAAACTAACATTAAATAAATTCTATTTCATTCATTCTAATGGCCCCGCCAGGGGCACCTTCACAAAAAGTGTTTAAAATTATTGGCTCCATCCAGCAAAAAAAAAAAAAGTTCACGCTGACGTCACTGCCACGTCAGCAGTGAACAGTATTTTTTTTTTTTTTTTTTGCTGGATGGAGCCTAGAATATTATGAACTTTTTGTATTGGAGTCCCCTTAGTTTGGTCATTAGATTAGCTTTAAATATTATATTAGGGTTTAGTTTCTAGTTTCTATTTTAATTTGGTTTCTATTTGAGTAAGACCCTATATATATATATATATATATTTATATTTATGAGAATAATGTTCCCTCATAAACCTTACATGAGATTTTAGTATAAATTTTTAATGACATTTCTGTAATAATTGAATGTACAAAAATAACCTTATTCTTGTATTATTTTTTTAATTACCTCAGGAATCTTAGGAAAAGCAAGCCCTTATATTTATATTACTATTTGTATACTGTGTACTTTTAAGATTATCATTAGATTGCATAAATTAAATTTTGAAGGAAGAATAAAATCCTAAAACTACAACCTCTGCTAGATGATGTCAATCAATAGCAGTATGAGATTAGGGGTCACATTAAGGAAGAAGAAAATTAGTTTTAATGATGATGATTGTTCATCAGGACTACTAAAAAGGAAGCACCAGCAAGAGAAAAAGTTTGGAATCAAATACAATTTTCAAGATAATTATTTCACTAATTCTCAAAATTTGGAGCGAGGAGTTGAGAGATTCGTCGAAGAATGATTTGATATACGAGGTGAAGAAATGAAAAGCAAGAAGAAAAAACAAGGGGTGGTAGTGGTGGTTTGGAGTTACGCAAGGTTTCGATACGAATAAAGGGAAAGCTTAAAGTCGGAGATAGAGTTAGATTTTCTCATCACATACAAAGACCGGAATAGACCATTCCAGGTTAAGCACCTGGTTGAGTTGTGCCACTAGTTCCTTGGATAACATCCTTGATGGATATAAACGAGATGTGATACGACCTAAAGGTGTGGAGGCCGTTTTCGTTGGAGTTATCACACGAGAATCATAGGAATCATCTCTCGAAAAATGTTTTGAAGAAAAGTTTTCTATCATGCCATGGACTGCCATCCCGCTCTCAGATATCATGAACTAATAGATTACTTCAACTGGGACTGTTGGTTGCGTCCAGTGTGATTGTACACTGATGTTGATAAATACACTGTGAATCAGGTCAGTTTGGTTTAAGCTCTTAACATAGGGTGGTTGAATAACCATATTACCTTCTTGGTAAACACTTAACACTACTGATTGTGTATTTATGTTGTTAAATATACTGTAGATCAGGTCAGTTTAGTTTAGATTTAATACAGATCATATAGATAAGCAATTCTAGTACATAGGGCACTGTAAACTGATTGGCCTTTTGCTCCGGTCACTACTCATTTTATACTATGTTCCATATCTATAAGGTGAAAATTCCATTCTCTCACTCATTTTATTCGCAAACTTGAACGCTATTTTTAACTATAACCTAATGCCATCAATTCATCATTTTTGACACCTGCTAGATTGTTACTCCTAACTTCATTCATATTACAGAGTCTATTTGTATGAGTTCCTCAGAAGAAAAATATAAAAACTTGTTTGTGGGGAAGCGGGCTACAGGATACACAACTATGCCAACATTTGCACTAAGACTAAAGGTCCTGATTCTGAGAGGAATGTGTTGCAGGTATCCTCTGGTCTCATCAATACAGAAAAAACATTTGCTGCGTTTGAAACTCGAGATCCTAATAAGCTATTAACATGAGCGATTGGATCATAATGAACGTGAATTCATCTAATAATAGAACAATACTGCCAACATACCCCTGTAATATGGTAAAGATATGTCCAGAACACCTGCTACAGTGCTTTGCAAATTGTCATCACAAAGTGATACAACTGAGAAGAGTGATTCTGTTTCATTTGGCAAGCCAATTATAGGGAAGCCTGCATGTTATGTAGATAGAATGAAAGATGAAGCCAGTGAAGATCTCAAAATAAATTCAGGGAAGGACCCTAAGCTTACTTTCTAAAGATCATTCATCTGGTTGCAAAAACTTGAATTTCTCTGGGAATAATATGGGGTCATGGGATTACTGATTAGTGTGGAATGCATGAGCAACCTACAATCAGGTTATGATTCTCCCATTCAAGATAGGGAACTACGAGCCTGATGCACAACTATGCCAACATTTGCACTTTTTTCGTGGAATGAAACGGGTTCAAACAAAATCAAAAGTGAAGAAAATCACAGTTGGAGGAGGGGGAAATGAGAGCGGAACGAGTATGATGGAGAATATTGGGAATTAAGCGTGTCAGAAGAAGATTAATATACTTTGTCCAAATTTAGTAATGGAATGCATGGCCACGGCCACGGGTAATACACGGATGGTATCTTAACATAATTTATTGAAATGAGGTTAGAGATAAAGAATTATAAATGCCAAAACAGGTAGGCTAACAATGGATTCTTTTCTTATTGCATTTTATAAATATCTGATGTAACACAATTAGGGCATATCAGAATAGGCATGAGATGAAACTAGGCTTAGGGTTGACGACAAGGTTGTAAACACAAATACGAGTTATTGCCTTACCGGTATGATGACAGGCAACAACAATCCCAGAGATAGAGGATTTGATTATCAACATGACTCAACTGGTAGATCAGAAACTATTCAAAAACTTTGGTTTCTTTACTCTAGTAGTTGTATTAACACCCCATAAAAGATTCCTACGGAATGAAAACTACAATAGATTGCCTTGAAGACTAAATTCAGTTACATAAAAGCGTATCCTGAACTAAGTTCAGAAATACTATATCCATGCCCTTGATCTGCACACCAATACCAAATTATAGGGTAGAGGACAAAAAAACTAGACAGGAGTCACATTTCCACTCACATCACATTCCTACAAATGGAAGTCACATTTCCACTCACATTCACATTCCTAAAGACGGAAATCACATTTCCATCCTCGTTCCCTACATTCCCATCCTCCCCACCCCCATTCAAATTATCCACATACACAGGCAGCACCCAATTAGGATCCCCTGAATCTATTCTCCCACTAACTCCTTCAACCCCACCCTAATAGGTTTTCATCAACTCCACAAGCACCAAATATATCTACTTTGGTATTTCCTTTCTAATGAAAGATCCAAAATCAACACAGAGTAAGTGTATAAAGTTGGCTTCATGCTGTAATAATCATATTGCCATTTTGGTAAATACTATAAGAAAATACTAATAATTGTGTATTTATAATAGATAATAAATACAATGAAAATCAGGTCAGCTTATTTAAGCACTGATTTAGTTACAAAGTATATAAAACACTGACTTATAGTTACCATTTATACAACCTACCTACGACCCCGTACAGGTCGTACATTATTTGGAGCTTATATAGCACAAGTCTGAAACTACTGCATTTAATAATTTTCCATAGATATCACATCTATGGTGCTCATACAAGATAAAATGAAAAGGGATATCACAATGCATTATCATGTTCTGATTATAACATTAAAAGATAAAAAATCAAGATGCACCTCCATATCAAACCATCCTGGAGAAAACTATTCTGATACTTCATTACCAGTTGATCTGGTGGGGTGGGAACAATCATTCCTTGCAGTTTTGTTCCATCATTCTACTAAGTTTTCTCTCATTCAACTTATTCAAAAACTTGAATACTTATATCTTACACTAAAATCTAACATCCTCTGTTCATTGGTTTTCAGCACCTGCTAAATGCTAGATTATATACCTTCATATGAAACAGGGCTCAAACGAAATCAGAAGTAAATAAGGACCGGAGGTATATTGGGGACTAGACGTGGAGCAAGAAGATATATATAATCTCTCAAAAATTAGTAATGGAATTAACAGCCAAGGGAAATGCAAGGACTGTATCTTAGCATAAATTATTGAAGTGAGATGAGGTTCGGTTAGAGATGAAGATCAAGTTTATATGTCAAGAGAGCAGGCTAACAATATATTATTTTCTTATCGCATTCCATCATCATTTAATGTAATACTGACATTAGGGCATATCTCAACTAGATCATGAGATGAAACTAGGCTTAGGGTTGATGACAAGGACGTAAACACACATCCGAGTGATTGCCTAATCAGTAAAATAAAGACATATCAGGTAACAACTTTCCCAGAGATGACGCATTATCAACATAACTCAACTGCTAAAACAGAAACTATTCAAAAACTTTGGTTCCTTGCTTAAGTATTTAATTTGACACACTAGAATCAGATTCCTCCATGATGAAAACTAAGATGGAATGCATTACAACACTAAGGTTGTGTTTGGTTGGGGAGAATGGAATGGAATGGAATGGAATGAATAAAAATTAAAAGAATACAATGAACATTAGAGGTAAGATTTAAAAAAAATGAGTGGGTGTAAATTTTGTATGATAGGATTTGGGAAGAAAATAGGTTGGAGGGAGAATGGATCATTCCTTTCCAAAATGGTGTGTTCAAACTTTAGCTTAGGTGGTTAGGAATGGAATGATATAAGGAATGAAATTTTTAAACAATTAACTATATTCCTATTCAAATTCCATTCCATTCCCTCCAATTTCATTCACCCCAACCAAACACAACATAAGATTACAAGAAAGCAAAGTACCCTAAACTAAGTTCAAGATTGCTTTACTTACACCCTTTATACACAAACCAATATGGCAATACCACAATTATAGGATAGAGGACTGAAGTAAAACAGTATCTACAGCTTGAGAAAATGAAATGAAAGCAACATTGCAAGTTACAACACTTTATACCACCTATAATTAAATTAACAATTCAAGATTTGAATTTAAAAACACTTATCTTGTACATGCAATAATCTCATCATCTAGATCAAACTTAAAATGACAATAAAAAAAATTAAGAAATGAAACTACCTACTTTAAATGCAAGCTGACACAAATTATAATCCAATTTGTGTGCCTTGATAGCCAACATCAAATACCATAACAAAGGATATAGTTACAATTTAAGAAAAGCAAATGACAACAATATTCAAAGCTACAACTTTAAAGCAGTTGGTTACAAATTCAGGATTTGAAACATACAAGTAACAAGTCCTCTACAAGCAAATTAGCAATGAACATAAACCAACATAATAACCAACAAAACAAAGAAAATAACTACCTGCTCCAAATCACGGAAATGCTAATCAAACTTCTGAATTCTACTGCTTGTTCCTTGCTAGCCACCATTTCTTAACAAAGACAACCCTTGAACATCTCAAAACCCACATTCCACTACACATTCTTCCTCGGCCTACCCCTCTTCTTAGCACTCGTAGACGGACCAGAACCCACACTCACATTCCTATGCACAGGAGTCACATTCACATTCCTATGAGGTGGAGTCACATTTCCACCCACATTCACATTCCTATAAACCGGAGTCACATTCCCATCCTCATCCCCTTCTCCATTCCCATCCCCATTCAAATTCTCCACATTCACAGGCGGCACCCAATTCGGAACCCCCGAATCCCTCCTCCCACTCCCAATCCCTCCATCCTCACCCCCTGAAAACCCCATAGGAAAAAACCCCCAACAACAATAATACGCATCCTGCCCTTCCACCACCGGAGGCAATGTCTTAATCTCCGTCCCATGCATTGCCCTATTACAATTCCCACATTTCAACACACAATCCTTATAAACCCTCGGAAACTCATACAAATTATAACAATACGGACACGCAGTCCAGAAACTCGATAACCTCCTCGTCGGACCTCCCCCACCCGAAACCCCACCTGAAACACCCCCACCCCTATTAAAACTACTACTCCCCTGATGATGTGGCACTTTCTTCCCCAAATTAACCCTACTAAAAACCCCATACTCACTATCAAACCCTCTCTTCTTACTCGCATCCGACAAAACCGCCCACGCATCCGCCACGAGACGAAACGCATCGTGGGCGAAAGGGTAATTATTCTTATCAGGATGAAGCAAAAGGGCTAGTTTCCGATACTGTTTCTTAATTACCTCAACACTTTCCGATTTCGAATCAACTTGAAGAATCGCGTACCAATTCAACTTGTTGTTCACTTTCTTTGTCTCCGCAGCGAGTAGTACATCGGAGATAGCCAGGATTTGATCAGAGCCGTCGAGTAACGGCGCCGTTTCTTGAGCTAGCACGGCGAAGTCACGTGCGCTTGTCAGATCTTTCGATTGGAGGAACTTTTCGGCGATTCCGAGGAGACGCTCGGCTTCGGTTCTGGCGTCGGTGTCCATTTTTGTTGGTTTTCAGGTGGGGGTGTGAAGAGGCACAGAGAGAGAGAGAGAGAGAGAGAGAGCGCTAGAGAGAGAGAGATGTGTTTAACTATGGTATGTTGTGTTTGTATAGGGAAGTGTGCAGATTGAACTGTGGTTGAACGAGGGTTAAAATGGCAAATTACCGAGGATCTAATTTATATTTGGGCTTTTTCGTATCGGGCTTAAGTTCGAAAAATGTTGGACTAACGGCCTGTTTGTCGTTCATTTCTTAGCCAACTTATGGCTTATAAAATCATAATAAGAACTTATAAACGGTGTTTGTCAATTTAAGTTTTAGGTAACTTGTAACTTATATGTTGATAAGTTGAATGTTGAGTATCCTTAACATTCAATTTGAGCTTATTATTATTTCTCAATACACACAATATTTAATATCCTTCAAAACTTTAAAACCATATACCTTTTGATCTGTTCATTCGAAAATTGTTATGTATATATCAAATTTCTCTACTCATCGAGATCTATCCATTGATATATATTAAAAAACAAATATTTTGAAAATAATAAAAAAGTTAACTTATAAGTTCTGATTTACCAAACACTGTGCTGATTTATAAGTTCTGATTTACCAAACACTCTATTGACTTATAATATCTGATCTACTTATCACTTATATGACATTTATGCTTTTAAGCCATATGCTACTCATTTTAAGATATCCCAAACACCCACTAAGTTGAGTCTCGTAATTAGCGCGATGACATAAGGTGATAGATCAAGTGGTAACAGCTTATCTCCTATCGTTTCAGGGTTCTGAATTCAATTCTCGTTCATCTTCGAGATTTATTAGAACATATATTCATTTGTAAGATATATAAGCCTAAAGCTCATTCCAACGTAAGAGCAAGTCCAATGCTAGATGCTAAATTGTTATTGCTATTGCTATAATATAGAACCAAAAAATGACTTTTGATGCTAAAATAAAACTCATCCTCCAAAACTAGTTCTATAACTTGTTTCAAATTTAACCAACTCTTTTAAGTTTTACCTAACTCTTTTAACTATTATTGAATATTCTCAACATACTCATCTCATTCTAGTTAAATGATGATGTGGCATGGATGCATAAATGCATCCTTGGTTTCAAATTTAGCACAAATGATGCATAATATAGCAATAGCACAAAGGATGCATCCAACTATAACACCCCTTTGGAGATGAATTTTTTTAGCACTTGGTGCTATAGTATAGCAATAGCGCCAAGGATAGCACTGCATTGGACTTGATCAAACTTCTCGATAAGTGTACTGAGATCAGCTTCACGGCCACTTTCCTCTAATTAAAATTATGAAACTAAATTTAATGTAAATATCACAGTTTGTTATGTTCTTTACAAAATTCGAACCTTAAATTTTGTTAATAGTTAAGATATTACAAGAATATTTTTTTTGTTAAATTAACTATTCACAATTGTTTACTTTTTAAAAAACTTTACCGTATGATCCATCCATACCATATCAAAACGATAACCAAATAAATACACTATATTTTGTTTATAATAAAATAGCATAGATTGTACAAATAAATAGTTTAAATACATAAAAAGAATTAGTATAACTTATAAATTAAGAAACTAAATATTATTAACTACTAAATAAATTTTGGAAAAAATGAGAATTATACCCATGAATTTTTATTATTAAAATATTCCATCACCCTCATTATCATCATGTATATTAAGTTCATGTAATATATCTATACTATCTATATCTATACGGTATTATAAAAGAAAGAAGAAACACTAAAAGTTTTGGTAACTATTACAAAACATAATTTTTTTTCTCAAACTATTACACGCAACTCTTCCCAACATTTGTGCTAAATAATAATTAACCTATTACATTTTTCAGCTATTACATTTTCTAACTTTTTTAACTAAAATCCTTTTTTCCAAAAATGTGATCGTTCTAATTAATGAAATAAATTAATAATATCATAATTACTAATCGAGCTAAAAGATAATGGGGCCGTTTGGGAAATCTTAAAATAAGTTACTTAACACTTATATGAAGTAAGTAACTTATATGAAGTAAGTAATAAGTTACTTACAACTTATATTTTCGTGTTTGGGTGTTTAACTTATAAGTTGGTAAAATTTTTATTGAATTAAATTAAAAAATATTAATTATTTAATATAATAATCCCAGTACATGCATATGACATTTATAAATATAAAAGTAAAAATATAAAGTATTAAACAAGTTAAAAAATCAAGTAATACGAAATAAGTTGGAAAAAAGTACATCATTACTAACTTATCACTTATCAACTTATTTGGCAAAATAAGTCCGTTCTACTTGTACAGGCAAACGGTCCGAAATAAGTTGAAACGGACTTATCCTCAGATAAGTCCATTTCTCTCGCATGCCAAACACCCCCAATATATTTTCAATATTTTCTAACTAAAATTTCTCATTTTCTCCTAAAGAATAACTAACCAATTATCTTTTTCAACTATTATCTTTTATAACTAAAATCTCTTCTTTCCAAAAATATTGTCGTTCTAATTAATGAAATAAACTAATTATATTATAATTATTAATAACTACTTGATTACCATTTACAGCTAAAAGGTAGTATATTTTCTAACTAAAATATCTCATTTTCAAACTTTTTTTCAATTTTCTTATTTATCCTTAATTAAATATTTATTATTGGTAAAAACATGTAGTTCTATTTTATAAAATAAAATAATGATAGTGTAGTTCCTAATAACTAACCAATTAAATTTTTTACCTAAACACGTTATCTTTTCTAACTTTTCTGACTACAACCTCCCTTTCCAAAAAACATCACGGGTCTATCTATTTAATGAAATAAACTAATAAATTTATAATTACTAAAAACTAATTAACTACCTTTTTCAGCTAAAATCTAATATCTTTTCTATAATTTCTAACTAAATTATTTAATTTTCAAACTTTCTTTTAACTAAATTATTCTTACTTAAATATTTATTATTGGTATAAATATGTTACCTTTTATATTATTTTAATAACTAATTAATTTCATTTTTAGGTAAAACGCGTTATCTTTTATATTCTAAAAATACTACGGACAATTATATCTAATAAAATAAAATAACATTATTAAGATTACTAATAACTAATAAATTACATGTTCAGATAAATCACGTTATCTTTTATATTTTTCTCATATTTTCTCTTAATAAAATCTCTTTTTTTCCAATAGTATCATGGATAATTGTATTCAATAAAATAATATCATAATGATTAATAACTGACATATTACCTTTTTTAGCTCAAACGTAGCATCTTATTATCTTTTAAAAATGCATTATTTAATGTCATGTGAAGAGTTGAAATTTCAGTTAAAAAGAAGATACTCATCAATTTTTTCATCAAATGGAGTTTCAATGGAGTTAAGGCAACACTCAGACCAACTGATTTATTGATTTGCCGTTGCGATAGATGAAAATATATTTGTGTATATCTTATTATATTTTTTTATCTAGCAAATTTCGTATTGGAATATTTATAGTTCACAATGCAACAAAGTAAATATGTTAGTGTCATTTGCTTTTGATAAATTTGAATTCTTAATATGTGGCATTATTGAGTTTTTTAAGAGAGTAAAAAAAGTGCAACAACTATATATTCTAAAAAAAAAATATGTTGTGTAAAGTATAATAGAATTGAGAAATAGTCAAGTTCATAAAAGAATTTTTAAAAATGTTCGCAAATATTTGTTTTTCAATATAATGCGTATATTTAAAATGAGCAATTCCTATATATACTTATGTGTTTCAAAATTTTAAAAACGTCACTAGTTATTCAAAAATAGGTTTGGAATTAATAGCATTACTTAATAAAATTTACTATTCTACACTTGCATAAAATTGTTACAACATTTATATGTATGAATAAGTTTGTATGAATAAGGTTACACACATATTATATCCATCTACCCATTTAACAACATTTTAAGCAATCCTTTTGGTTAAATAAGGTTAAACGACAATAATTAACTCATTTCCTTTATAACCAACTAATCTTTTTTTTTATAAAGTAAACCCTTTATATCAAAATATTATCACAATTTTGGTTAACTCTGTAGAGTGTTGAAGCCTCATTCAAAGATAGTTTAATTTCAACTCAAACTCTTTCTAGAATTGATATTCTAATTATAAACTAGGGAAAATTAAATAGCAAAAAAAGGAGAACATGACCTTAAAAGCATAAGATCACAATAATATTGAAGATAAAGATGATTTAAGACAGAATTATCACTAGCCTAAAATCAGAGATAGCGTTAGTTAAAAAAAAAGAGAGAAAGTTCATATTTTACTTATTATTAAAATAACCTAATATTCTAGTTAAGTTTAGTCATCTACTTATAGTTAGTTTTAAATAGATTTTATCCTAATGCATATATAAAAATAAATTCAAATCAATCGTAAAATGCTTACTGTCACGATCGTTTTCTCTTGTGGTAGATATTCTTCAACTATCTTCATAACGTCATTTTTAGGAGATAAATTTATTTTATTGCGCCTCTTTCTCATTTCGTTATTATCGTTTGCAAGTTTATCATGATGTTTGTCATCAATAAGGTGTTCTAGAAGGTTGATTGATGGTGATGAACTGAATTTAAATTTTATGGATCGAGAAGCATATATGCACATTTAAGTGCATCCAGATGATCTCATTTTCCTCCATTCTAATGGACATGATGACAAGCTCTTCACACAATCATTGGTTGTCGTTCTATCCAGTCTCCTGTTGAGCAAATTCCTCATATTCTTTATTCGCTCATATAATTTTGGAAAAGATAAAATATTATTGCAACTACTCATTAAACTTGTCAAATAATTTGTCTCAAAGATCTCGTATACACAGCTTGTGAATTGTGAATCCTGAACATATTTCAAAGTTCCAGAAAGTATAGGATTTTCCAAATAAACACCACTATCATCGAATTTAAAAGATCCTTGTCGTTGATAGGGTTTGACAAACCATTTTTCTTTCTTTTTATCAATTTTCAAGTTTAAATGTTGATTGTCACAAACTTTAGAAGGATTACACACATTTTCTGATAGCGTCTCTTTTTCCAATAATTTCAAAGCTCGTTTGCATAATGAATTTTGAAGATGTTCATGTACTTTAGCTTTTGACAAGTCACCAACATGTTCAAACTTACTCATCATGACTGAAACCTCTTTTGAGATATTTGTTTTAACATAACTCATTTCTTAACATTGCACTTTATTTGAATGCTTCAATGGAGTTTTCGGTATGAATTATGAGACTTGACCATTATGTTCCTTTTTTTTGTTTTCCTCTTGTATCTTGGGTCTATCTTTCTTGGGTTTCTTTAGCGATATTTTGTTAAAGTTGATACAATGGTTATGCTGCTTCTTCGATTCATGCCTTTCTGGAGTTGAAGTATCCAAGTTCGCTCCATCAATTTCATCATTTAAATGATGTGATGTATAATATGCAAAAACATAATGTAAGTAGAGAATTTCAACAATATAAATTGCATAATAAGATATAATAAAAGAAAACCATTTGAATTTATCTTGATATAAATTCAGAAAATTACCTAAATAAATCACGAACCCGATTTTTTATCTAAAATAATACAACCTTGATTTGTTAGGTTATTCAAAATAACTTGCTTTGGTTCAAGGTATGTAATTAAGTATTTTAACTATACATATATCAATAATAATATTATTAAGATACTTTATAAAACTCTATTTATTGTTCCCGGTTATCCTCTTGTGTCCTTGTTTCCATAAATTCTAATATCACTACAATTAAGAAAAAGTTGGAGGATATACAATATTTCTGTCTCGCCAAATAATAGAAAAATTTCATAAAAATGGCTGTAGGATTGGATCAATTAATGATAACCAGCAAAACATATATATAAGAGTTACATTATCAATTCAGATTAATTCACAACATAGATTTTTTGTAATCAGATTAAGTATTTTTACTTGAACTTAATTCTCTTAAAAAATTACTCCTTTTGACATATAATAAAGCTACTTACCTTGTTGCACAACTGAGAATTTTAGGTATCACTTCCACTTTAGTGAACCTTAGCCAAAATAAATTATGCCACTCAAATTCAACATTCGAATTTTGAGTACCATGAAATAAAGCATTTGAATCTACATCAAGTTGGACAACTTGTACCCCCTCATTTTCGAATCTTCGTCATACAATCTTCCATGATCAACATGATTAATTAAATTTTGCTTATCTGAGATCGATGGTGTGAGAAAATATTCTTTTCCAAACTCGTATTCCATCTTGTAACACTTTTTTCAATATGCTTTTTTCAGCTCCCTGTAAATCAAGACTACACATGTAAATTATCATCAATAATCGTATAAAATAAAATTGCCTTAACAAGTAAAACTACTTTTTGGAACATACCCAAAATCTTAACCAAATTAGACTATCTTAATAATTTATTACATCTACATTATAACAACTACTATAGTATAAAGACTACATCAATATCAAAAACAAAAACAAACTCTTCATTCGCAACAAGCATACAAATTTCATCATAATTCTATCAAATATATCATAATAATTCCTTAAATATTGTCATCAAAAAGCGAAAACAAACCAAAAATCACGTTAAATAATGCAACTAAACAAGTTGGTTCCATTAATTCGAAAACATTATCACATAAGCAATATTATATAAACTAGTCGAAATTCAGTAGAAGAAAAATGGTGGATAATGTTGAGCGTACGATGACGTTTAACGATCTTCTTAAGGAAGCAACACTTAATATCTTCACAAGACTTCCAATCAAAGTCTTAATGAGGTCAATCTCTATCTGCAAAGATTGGTACTCTAATATCACAAATCCTACCTTTATTTCAGATCATATTCAACACTCACTATCTTGCTATAATAAAAGTGATGTGCTTTTATTCCCCTATGTATTTTAATACTTGTAACTATAGTACACTAATCTCAGCTCATACCGGCGATATCCTGAAAGAATATCAAGTCCCTTTTAAAATGAAGAATGGTAGTTTGAATTTGTGTAGCTCTTTGAATGGCATTCTTTGTTTGAATGAAATTGATTTAAGGAAGATTTATGGGTCTCGTCTTGAGGACTTCAAAGAATTATGTCTTTGGAATTCTAGTGTTCGCAAGTGATATGGGCTAAAAGTAAGCCCAAAGGACATATTTAATATGGCATTAATTAGACCCGGAATGGTCCAAACGTGGGGCCCACCAGATGGGCCCAATCCCTAATTAAAATATTAATTTCGTAATTAATATTAGGGGTAATAAACAGCTCAGCAAATAAGAGTCAAACAAGAAAATGATTCTTGCCTGACTTAGCCTCCAAGATACATATTCTAACATGGAAACTGATTCATACATGGAAGGAGACTAGAACCTTCTTCTAGTCTGTGACTTGCCCACCAAGTCACCTAACCCTACTACGATTTTAGGGCTTCTCAGCCTATATAAAGGGTCAGACCCCCTCAACCTAGAACTACGTTTTCTTGGCTTGATTCTCTAATACAGAGATACGTAGGCATTCTGTGAGGACCGTTTAGTCTCGAACGCAGAAGCAGCCATAAGAGCACGAAGCTCCCGAACCCTAGCCGTCATAATTATAACCTAGTTTTTATTCCACAACATTTGGCGCCGTCTGTGGGAAGATGACATCAACCATGGTTCAAACACGAAGAACTACACCAAGCACTACAGAGCCAATTGCTACTGAGGCTCTACCTCTTAGCTCTGCTCCGCCCCTTACTGAACAAGTACTTCCGACATCTGAGCAAGTACCTCCGGCATCCGGGACTATCGTTCCGTATCAAGTTTCTCAACCCTTAGGGACGACTACCCATGTTGAGAGTACGCTACCTCTGATCGTCCACACAGTTCCAGGGACTAACCCCCTTCAAGGGTCCCTGCCTATGGGGAGAACTCGAACTATCCATGATGGACTCCCTTCAACAGTTGCTGAGAGGATTAAGGCTTATGAAGCCGAGATCCTAAAATTAAAAGAGGATATGGCCAGGGAGCAAGCCAGATCAAATCAGACTTTGCCACCTCCCACGTCAGGACCGATTCCCTTTATAGATCTGGAGAGGCCTCCAAGGAGGCAAAGAAGGGCTATCGTCCCAACTGGAAGAACTACAAGGGTGGAAACCCCTAAGAGCAACCCCAAGGATCTGATGCCACTTGGGGACCCTGATGATCCCACACCTCCGTTTACTGAGGACGTGATGAATGCTCGTATCTCGAAGAAGTTTAAGATGCCAACTATCAAGGCTTATGATGGAATGGGTGATCCTGCAAACCACGTTAGAACGTTCTCAAACGCACTGCTGTTGCAGCCTGCAAGCGACGCTTTGAAATGTAGGGCTTTCCCTCAAACTTTGTCAGGCATGGCTCAAAGATGGTATAGTCGGCTTCCTGCAAACTCGATTGGTTCCTTTAAGGAGTTGAGTGCTGCTTTCATTATTCAGTTTATCAGCGGAAGAACGCATGAGAAAAGCTCTGCATCTCTTATGTATGTGGTACAAGGGAAGAACGAAAGTCTGAGAGACTATCTTAAGAGGTTCACCAAGGAGACTCTGAACATCACTGATCTGGACAATAAGGTTGCAATGGTAGCCCTGGAGCACGGCACCACTGATCTTTACTTTAAAAGGTCATTGGCAAAGCACCCACCCGAGAATATGGCTGAGCTCCAACGAAGGGCTGATAAGTATATCAAGGCCGAAGACAGCACCATGAAGGATGTCGTGATAAACAATGGCAAGGGCAATAATGAAACAAAGAAGCGAAAGCAAGACCAAGAGTATGATGCTAGGGACAAATATCCCCGTACTGGAAAGGATTCTGAATCACCACCGAAGAAGAGTTTGGGACCAAGATTCAACGACTATGCAAGACTGAATGCTCCTAGGAGTCAGATCTTGTTAGATATTGAGAAAGACAAAGATTTTCGATGGCCGAAGCCACTTAGGGGTGATCCCGCAAAGAGAAACAAGGATCAGTACTGTAGATTCCACCGCGATGTGGGGCATGATACAGATGATTGCAAGCAACTCAAAGATGAGATCGAGTTCTTGATCCGTAGAGGGAAATTGAGCAACTTCACTAAGGGTGAAAATCGTGTTAATCAAATTAGAGATTATAACATAAGGGATGACGATCATGATCGTAACACACAGCCCCGAGGGCCAGTTATCAATATGATCTGGGGAGGCCCGACAGCGGCTTGTACAACTCGAAACTCTCGAAAGGCGTACGCCAGAGAAGTGATACACATCGTGGGAGAGGCCCCGAAGCGGGCTAGGACTGAAATCACACTTGGTTTTTATGATTCTGATCTTGAAGGGGGTGAAGTTCCCCCATGACGACCCGTTGGTCATAACTCCTGTAATTGGAAACTCAGAAGTGAAGCGAGTCTTGATAGATAATGGAGCTTCCGTTGACGTTCTATTTCATGATGCATTTGTGAAGATGGGTTACAATGATTCTCAGTTGACCCCCAATAACATGCCTATATATGGATTTAATGGAGTAGGATCTAAAGTTGAAGGGACTATTCAATTGCCTATGACTATTGGACAGGAGCCCAAGAAGGCCACTCAGATGTTGAACTTCTTGGTAATCAAGGCGGTTTCAACGTACAACGCTATCCTCGGAAGGGCTGGACTTCATGCATTCAAGGCTGTTGCCTCAACTTATCATATGAAGATCAAGTTCCCAACCCGGAATGGTGTTGGAGAACATAAAGGCAATCAAAAAATGGCACGAAGCTGTTATGTAGCTGCATTAAGGCCTGACGGAGTCGGGGGGCAGGTCCTTTCGATTGAAGACATGGACATCCGCAGTGATAAAGAACACCAAGAAAGTCCAGAAGAGGACATCACACATAAGCCTCGAACAGCCATCAAGGCTAAGGCGTCAACTGACTTCGTGGTTGAATGTAACATTGGCAACCAAGAAGTCGGGGGGCAGGAGATAGTACCCCAAGAAGAAAGTGAACTTCAGAAGAAGAATGAGGAGACTAGAAGGAGTAGTAGGTGCTCTATTCACGAAGAAGAATGAGGAGACTAGAAGGAGTAGTAGGTGCTCTATTTTGATGGAGCATCAAAAACAAAATCAAGCTATGCAGGCCTAGTCTTGCAAAGTTGGACTTAGCTTCATATTTATCTAGTAGAAGTAGAAATAAGGTTCGATGAAACCATGCAGAGCATGTCGCTCTGAGTAGGACAATAGTACTCTACGTAAGGGTTGAACCCATTTATGTTATTAATGCAAGTTTGCTTTTCGTTCTATGATTCTATTTATGTACCAAGCACCTGATGTGTGTAAGTCAAAGATGACCAAGTACCGAAAATAAAAGAATATATGAATGGAAATAAACAAACGCATAAATAAAACCCTGAAGGGTCGAGAGTTAGGTTACAACACAACCAAATAAGTGTTTCAAGTCCTTGAAGGATCCGGGATAAAAGACATCTGGCAATCAAAGCCATGCAAGGCTGTGGAGGCTAAAGACTAGCCACTTTTTAATGTTTTCAAAAATGACTTGGATGGAGAATCTAAGGTAGAAGACCAATAGAAAACCTTAAACAATGATCAAGAAGTTCAAGCAAACTCTCGTTTTAAAGAGTTTAAAAGGCGAGAAGCCCACATGATTGTTTAATTTGAAATCTAATCGAGGAATCAACATTGAATCCTTGAATTAAAATCAAGAAAAACAAAAAAAAAATGATGGAACCAAGACAAACGTTGAAGTCCTGATGGACCACCCGTTGAAGAAACATATTGCATAGCCCGAAAGCCAATTGAAGGAACCCCTTGAAGGGCAAGTTGACAGCATTATTACAAGAGAATAGTGATGTGTTTGCTTGGACAGCAGCTGATATGCCAGGGATTGATCCCCAGCTCATAACTCACAAATTGAATGTCGATCCTAAACGAATGACATTAAAGCAGAAGAAGAGGAATTTCGCTCCAGAAAGGCAAGAGGCCATTAAACAAGAAGTTGGCATGCTCTTATAAGCTGGGTTTATTGAAGAGATTCAGTTCCTCAAGTGGTTGGTTAACCCTATGATGGTCAAGAAGGCAAATGGGAAGTGGAGGATGTGTATAGACTTCACTGACTTGAATGATGCATGTCCTAAGGATTGTTTCCCTCTACCAAGGATAGATACGTTGATAGATGCCACAGTTGGGCACGAGATGCTGAGTTTCATGGATGGTTTAGTGGATACAACCAGATCAAGATGCATAAGGACGACATCCCTAAGGTATCTTTCATAACCGACTTTGGTGTTTTCTGTTATCTTGCTATGGCATTTGTGCTAAAAAATGCAGGAGCTACTTACCAACGATTGGTGAATAAAATATTTGCCCATCTAATTGGAAAAACCATGGAGGTCTATATTGATGATATGTTAGTCAAGAGCCTATTCACGGCAGATCATATTAAGCACCTCGGAGAGGCATTTGAAGTACTGAGGCACCACGAGATGATGTTGAATCCAGCTAAGTATGCCTTTGGCGTTGGATCTGGGAAGTTTTTAGGACTGATGGTTTCAAAAAGAGGCATTGAGGCCAACCCTGACAAGATCAAGGAGATCTTATACATGAAGCCACCACGCTCTATAAGAGATGTGTAGAAGTTGACAGGCCGAGTTGCGGCCTTGGGGAGATTCATCTCCAAATCTGGTGATAAATGTTTGCCGTTTTTTCAAGCATTGAAGAAAGTGAAAAATTTTGAGTGGATACCTTGGAGCCAGGAGGTCTTTGAACAATTGAAGAAGTACATGGCCGAAGCCCCGTTGTTGGATAAACTAGTCCCGGAGAGACTCTCTACCTATACTTGGCAGTATCTGAGCAAGCACTGAGTGCCGTTCTCGTTCAAGAAGAAAGCAAGGTTCGGAAACCCATCTACTATGTAAGCAAGGTGTTGCATGGGGCTGAGTTAAATTACTCTACCATCGAGAAGTTTTCCTTGGCATTGATAACGGCCTCGAGGAAGCTACGACCGTACTTCCAGGCGCACAAAATTGAAGTCCGGACGGACCAGCAGCCGAGGAACATATTACATACCCCAAGGCCAGTGGAAGGCTAAATCAAGTGGGCCATAGAACTTGGAGAGTTTGATATCAAGTATAAGCCTCGGACAGCCGTCAAGGCTCAGGCATTGGCTGACTTCGTGGTTGAATGCACCATTAACAACCAAGAAGTCGGGGGGCAGGAGATAGTAACCACCCCTGAAAGTGGAGATAAAGATGAAGAACTTGTAGCTGATCAGAAGGGATATTGGGTGTTCTATTTTGATGGAGCATCAAAAACAAAATCTAGTGGTGCAGGATTAGAAATCTAATGAGGGTCATGAACCTCAAGATCTGCGGAGACTCAAGGCTTGTAGTATTACAAGTGAATGGCGAGTTTGAGGCCAAGGATGAAACTATGGCAAAGTATCTAAAGATTGTGGAGCACATTCCAAGAAATGAAAACGTTAAGGCTGATGCCCCAGGAGGTCTATGTTGTCATCCCGTACCTAAAATGTCTAAGGCCCCAAGAGGCAAAGGAAGCACTGGAGGAAATTCATGGAGGGATCTGTGGGCAACACTTGGGGGGCAGAGCCCTCGCTCCCAAGATCACCCGCTTGGGATTCTATTGGCCAGAGATGCTGGCTGATGTACAGAGCTATGTCAAGAGATGCGGTAGATGCCAAGAGCACGCACCGGTTGTGAGGCAGGCACCTGAGATGTTAACATCGATTAACTCTCCTATCCCATTTGCAATGTGGGGAATGGACATGCTTGGTCCCTTTCCCGTAGCTTCAGCACAAAGGAAGTTTCTGATAGTGGCCATCGACTACTTCACTAAGTGGATTGAGGCTAAGCCCTTAGCCAAGATAACCACCAAACAAATTTCCCAGTTCTTTTGGGAGAGCATCATCTGCAGATAGAGAATCCCCCGAATCCTTGTGACGGATAATGGGACAAAATTCAACAACGAAGAGTTTAAGAAGTACTGCAAGGAGAATGTTATTGAACTTCGCTTTTCTTCAGTAGCTTACCCTGAGGCTAATGGACAAGCTGAAGTAGTAAATTGAATTATCCTTGATGGACTTAGGTGAAGAGGGTCGGACGCTCAAGAAACACTTAGGTGGATGAGTTGCTGCCTATACTTTGGGTATACCACACCACCTACAAAGTGATAACTGAAGCAACCCCATTTTTGCTGGCTTATAGAGCCGAGGCAGTTGTGCCCCCTAGAGATTACACATGCATCGCCAAGAGTGGAAGCATATGATCCCAAGACCAATGAAAAAGGCGTGAGGCTCGCCCCCGATCTGATTAACGAGGTTAGGGATGAAGCGAATGCTAGAAACGCAGAGCGTCCGAAGAGAGCATCTTTTCACTGCAACCAAAGGGTTAAGGAGAAGTTCTTTCGACAAGACAACTTGACTCTGAGGAAGATAGAGGCCTCCAGAGTTGGCCAGAAGGGAAGACTATCCCCCAATTGGGAAGGGTCGTATCGAGTCAGGAAGACACCAGGACGAGGATTCTACAGGTTGTAAATCTGGGATGATGAACACATTCCAAGATTAAGGATTGAATCCTTGAACTTCCAATCTCAACACAACATTAATTAAGCCTCGATGGCTAACAAGGCTGTCTGCCTCCAATTGAGCTTGTCGTTTGAGTTTAAGGACTCGAACCAAGAGTTGTCAATCAAGTTGAGACCTAAGAAAGGTTATATGAGCATAAGAAAATAAGGTTGGAAACCTAGAATCAAGCTAAAGGGTTGAAAACCAACAAAGGCATACCGGGCCTAAAGTCAAGTGCTAAGGAGCAAGTGAACTACCTGAATGATCAACCGAGAAGGAAGACCTCCTCCATGAGAAACAAAGATGAGGTAAGAACTAAAGAACTTCATCACAAGGATGAGAGTCAAGGGTTGATGATAACCAACAACCATGAATGAACTCAAGGTTCAAGACCAAGCTCCGAGGAGGGCGTCAGCCGACCAAGACTGATTTTCAGTCCTACACGGACTGTTGACGTTGTTTGGGCCATATCTTTAGCTCCGGGTATCAGATTTGGACGATCTTACTGTCCACGCGAAGATCTCTGAGTTTTCTATAGTCTTAGAGACCTCGGCCGACCAGGTCTTGGCCGACCAGCTCCTTTTAAGGAGGTCCAGCCGACCAGCTCCTGAACCTGGATCCGACCGGTCTAGGTTCAGTACTTGGTCCTGGATCCCAACTTTTTCAGTGAACTTTGAATAGTTTTCAAACCTAAATCTCGACTTTTTCAGCAAATCTCGGATTATTGCCAATGCTAAAGGGAGGCCAAGGTTAGCCATGAAGGCCAAGATTAGCCATTAGGGCCAAGGTTAGCCATGAAGTCACGAATGACCAAACTGACGACTCGTGATCAAGATCAAGATTCTTGATCCTTAGGATCACGGATAGTTTTAGATCCTAGATCCATGATAAAAGTTTAAGATCAAGGTCAAGTTTCTTGATCCTTAAGATAACAAAGTCACGAATGACCAAAATGGTGATTTGAGATCAAGATCAAGGTTCTAGATCCTTAGGACCACGGATGATTCTTGATCCTAGATCCATGCTCTCTTTTAAAATCACGAAGGGGTCTAGGTTCAGGTTTTTAAGGCCAGCTTCCGACTGACCAGCCCCGGAAGAGGGTTTTCAGCCGACCAGGTCCCGGAAGACCAGGTCCCGGCCGACTAGCCCATTTTAAGGAGGATCAGCCGACCAGGTCCCGGAAGACCAGGTCCCGGCCGACCAGCCCATTTTAAGGAGGCTTAGCCGACCAGGTCCCGGAAGACCAGGTCCCGGCCGACCAGCCCATTCTAAGGAGGCTCAGCCGACCAGGTCCCGGAAGACCAGGTCCCGGCCGACCAAGTCATTTTAAAGGGGTTCAGCCGACCAACTTCTGAACCTGGATCCAGCCGGTCCAGGTTCAGTTCTTGGTCCTGGATCCCAACTTTTTCAGCAAATGATTTCGGACATGGTTCTCGACTTTTTCAGCAAATCTCGGATGATTATCAATGTTAAAGAGAGGCCAAGGTTAGCCATGAAGGCCAAGATGAGTCATGAAGGCCAAAGTTAGCCATGAAGTCACAAACGACCAAACTGACGATTCATAATCAAGATCAAGATTCTGGATCCTTAGGACCATGGATGGTTTCTGATCCTAGATCCACACTCTCTTTTAAAATCAAGAAGGAGTCTAGGTTCAAGTTTTTTTTTTTAGGCCAACTACTGACTAGTTAGCCCTAGAAGAGGAATTTCAGCCGACCAGGTCCCGGAGGACCAGGTCCCGGCCGACCAGCTCCCCCGGAGGAGGGCCAGCCGACCAGCTTCTGGCCGACCAGGTCCCGGCCGACCAGGTCATTTTCAGGAGGGCCAGCCGACCAGCTTCTGGCCGACCAGGTCCCGGCCGACCAGGTCATTTTCTGGGGGTCCAGCCGACCAGCTTCTGAACCTGGATCCCCACGGTCCAGGTTCAGTTCTTGGTCCTGGATCCCTACTTTTTCAGTGAACTTTTTAAACCTAAATCTCGACTTTTTCAACGAATCTCGGATGATTGTTAATGATAAAAAGAGGTCGAGATTAGCACAGATTAGTGCCTATTAGCACAGATTAGTGCCGATTAAGCACAGATTAGTGCAGATTAGCACAGATTAGTGCCGATTAAGCACAGATTAGTGCAGATTAGCACAGATTAGTGCCGATTTATGTCAACTAACATCGTCTAACATTGTTTAAACGTTGTTTGAGGCTAATTAGCGCTGTGTAGTGCCGTTTAACACTGATTAGTGTCGTTCAACATCGTCGTAAATGCGTCGGTCGCTCCACGCTTTACATCAAGATGATATTGTTGAAAATGCTCGCTCAAGAGTAATAAACCCTGACCCGAGTCTCGAATAAGGCCGTTATAACTTCCAGGAAAACCTGATCAGTTTTCCTAGAAGTTGGGGGGCAAATGATATGGGCTAAAAGTAAGCCCAAAGGACACATTTAATATGGCATTAATTAGACCCGGAATGGTCCAAACGTGGGGCCCACCAGATGGGCCCAATCCCTAATTAAAATATTAATTTCGTAATTAATATTAGGGGTAATAAACAGCTCAGCAAATAAGAGTCAAACAAGAAAATGATTCTTGCCTGACTTAGCCTCCAAGATACATATTCTAACATGGAAACTGATTCATACATGGAAGGAGACTAGAACCTTCTTCTAGTCTGTGACTTGCCCACCAAGTCACCTAACCCTACTACGATTTTAGGGCTTCTCAGCCTATATAAAGGGTCAGACCCCTCAACCTAGAACTACGTTTTCTTGGCTTGATTCTCTAATACAGAGATACGTAGGCATTCTGTGAGGACCGTTTAGTCTCGAACGCAGAAGCAGCCATAAGAGCACGAAGCTCCCGAACCCTAGCCATCATAATTATAACCTAGTTTTTATTCCACAACAGCAAGTATCAAACTCTGTTTTCATCTTGTATCAAGATACATGGTGAATGTATTTGTGCGTTAGGATAGGGTGTTTACGAGCCTACGTTTGATTTTAGGCTTGTTAGGGTTCTATATCCCGATGGTTTTATGAGTGACAAGGTGCCGGTTCGGTTAAGGTTGAGGTTTTTAGTTTGAGACGATAGAGTTGGAGGAGGATTAAAGACCCTATTGTACCTATGGTTGTTTCCCAATCTGGGGTAACAATTGGTAATAATATAACCTACTGGTTGGATAAGACATTTCATGATGATGATGGGCGGATTCTGTGGTTCGATTTTAATACAGAGGTGTTTGGGGCAATTAAATTGCCGGATGATCTTCGTTATTTTTTGGGGTTAATGGTAAATTTCAAGCGTATGATTTTTTAGGATAAATCTTGTTGTTTATGTTACTAGTGAATCAAAAGAAGGTATTGTAGTGTGCTGTCAGCCTTGTCGTGTATGGCTCATGAGCCATGTAGGTGGTAAGGTCACATGGGATTCGCGTTTTGAAGTTGTGCTTAACGAATGTGAGATGCCTCTGAGCCTTTTCAAGGAGTGGAAATTTTTTTATGTTGACACCAACTGAAGGCTTAGTTTCAACTCTCATGAGTAAAAATCTTCAATAGAGTAAGCGGCCGGATACTGTGCCTTGCTGTGTGGACGCGACTTTCGTTGCTTGAGGAAAGAGATGGTGTATGGAAATCTGCATTGTTAGCTGTTACTCCTTGTGAGTCTGCTAATAATAAGCATGTGTAGTAGTTAGCCAGTAGCTGATTTTACTTTATGAATCAAGACAACTGTAGCAGTTGCACTGTATATATGGAGTAGTTTATATGAAAGTATGTTTGAACTTGTGCAATTTATTTATGACTATCAATTCTGTGTCCCACTTTAGGAAGTACTTACGCAATTAAAAAAATCGAAATTCAGTAACCAAAAGTAATTTTTCTTTTATAATTTTTTGCTTTTCTTACACTTGTTAACTTATAAGTCGCATGTAGGGGTTTGAAGTCTCTGAGTCAGTGTATTAGAGCATCTCCAATGGCGTTAGCTAAAAATGATTCGCTAAATTACATAAAATATTGATTATGTAAAATTTGTCGAACCTGTAAGACATTGTGTTCCGAAGGTATTGGCTGTAATGATTGACTATATTTTAAAAATGGTATGTTATTAATATTTCAAGTTGTTATTAATGGAATATATAATTTTAATATAGAAATAAGTGATGTGGCAATTCACTACAGGTCTCTAGAGGTTCGACAAATATAGCCAACATCAAGAGATTATCTATAATTATAGATAACTGTTTTGTCCCATTGAAATATAATTTTTTTACACATTCTTTATAATTCTTATTTATGGTAATTAATTTTAAAATTTAGCTAAGGGATCTCTCTCATTGAAGATGCTCTTATTGAGGTATCGCTACTTCGCTTAGATATTGCCGACAACATTTAGAGTCAGTTGTTTATTATTTTAATAATTCTTTTATTTTTTACCTTTTAAGTTAGTAAATACTAAATACCATAGGTATTTAATAAAACAATTTTAAATAGTAAAATATATTGTAATCAACTAAAGTTTCTTTTTATTGTTTATTGACTATCGTTTGCTTTGTGTGATTAAATTTTAAAACATCCATGATTTTGTTTTTAAGAAATTTATTGATATGTATATGTTAAATTAAAAAAATAATAAAACATATTGCAGTAAAAGATGACATCGGCCCATCTTATGTTTGTGTGACTGTCTCGTTAATAATCAACTATCCTCTCAAAAAGTTTAATATATTCACGAAATAAATACACACTAGTTTCATTTAAGAAAGACAACTGTTGATTTTTCTATGAATAGAGTGGATATTTATACAAAATCTCAATATTTAACAATATTTTACGCATAATTTAAAGGATGTCTTTGAGAATTGCCGTTTTATTCTTAAATGTAATCCTAATGTTTCGGTTTCTTTTGTTAAAAGGCAGGTCAACATGGTAGCCCATTTGTTAGCTAGGATGCTTTGTAAGGTGGATTGCCACAATGTATTTATGTCTTCTTCGAGAGTTGTGTTGGAGACTATTATGGTAGAGTTCTTCTTCTTTCAAAAGGATTACAGCTTGAAAGAGCAAAAAACTTATTTAGAGAAAGAATGATTAAATTCTTTACTTAGCCTGAAGGGCAATAAACGAGAGACTGAAAAGGAAGGTACCTCAAAACAAAAAGAAGGAACTCTAGCATCGGTCTATCACTATACTACGAGGGTTGTTCTACTCACCGGCCCAGATGCTGACTACCTTAGCGTACGTCACTCGGGGCCTACAAACCTCTCATTGGCTCCATCCCTTCTTAAGCCTGTAACATATTTAGGTCAGCGCAAAAAACGTATCCCTCATCTGATGATGCAGGGGGGACTTGTCGACTTTCTCCCTCATTGGCTCGGGACGCTTATCCAAATAATCAGTTTCCTGTAATTTGTGTGATAATTAGATTGACTATAAGCATGTGAGTGATACTTTTTATAATTAAAACCTAATTTTATTAAATATATTATTTTTTTTGACAATAAAGCACTTATAAATTTACAAATGAATATCTATTCTAATATTTTCGGAATAATTTTCGATAATAAAGAATATATCCTTAATCAGTTGAAATATCCAATCTTGCTCAAATACACTAATTTTATGAGTACCTTACAAACATGGATGATTTGTTCAATCATATCAAAATGAATTTGATTATGATCATGTGAACTTCGACACTATACTATCTTCACGCAAAACGACTAAAATATTTCGAAAGTAAATCAATTTTAAATGGGAAAATACTAGAGGCCCCAAATTGGGTACAAAAAAAATTACAAAATGCCATGTGTCTTAAGTTAATTGGTTATAATTAATTGGGGCCCCCTGTATACACATTAACTCCACCAATTAAATCTTTCCAAACTGCCAAATCACTCTTGCCATGTCATTTTTGTAACTTTTTTTGGTACCCAATTTGGTGTACCTAGCACTACTCTTTTAAATGACTTATATTCCCTAAAATGTAGCGATGAACATGTTTTTTTTTTTTTTTTTTTTTTTTTTTTTTTCATTTTTGGATATATTTTACAAAGAACGAAGTAAATTCCACGCGCTCCACGCGTCTACCCTGCATACAAAAATCTTGTATGTATAGGCTTGGTCTCAGAAATTAGCTCGACTCGCGAAGCCCTGTGTCAATCAAATTATCCAATTCCCTATATAAACCCCAGTATTTGGTGCCCAAATCATTCTCTCTGTCTATTTTTATTTTCTTATTATTTTGACCCCCAAAAAAACCCTAATTTATTGAATTTGATGATCGCAATTTGAGTTTGATTGTACAGAGATGAAGAGTTCACTCGATGTTTTCGATTTCGATGAGCAAGACGACGAAGCCGAACTTATCGGTGCTAAGTATTCTAGTAAGTTTAAGGACTCTGAAGCTGTTGACAAGGAGAGTTTTCTTCTAAATGGTGAATTCTCTCTCTCTCTCTCTCTCTCTCTCTCTCTCTCTCTCTCTCTCTCTCTCTCTCTCTCTCTCCCCTCCCCTCTCTCTCTCCCCCCCTCTCTCTCCCCCCCTCTCTCTCGCTCTCTCTCTCGCTTAAGCACACACGCGTTTGTACTTTGTATGTGCTGAATTGTGTGTATATATGGATGATAATTGTTGAAGGAGATCGATATTGATTGTTTAATAGGAATTTTGTAATTTTAAACCCTAGGTTTTGCGGTTTAAAGTGCAACTATGTTTTTTTTATATATATGCATATTGACAAATTTTGGATATACATGTATTTGTATGTACAGAAGAGTGTGTTTGTGTGTGTGTGTGTAAAATAGACAGACTGTTTCTCATTGTTGAATAGGAAATGTGTAATTTGAACGTAGGTTATGTAGAAAGAGCAGCTGCATTTTTTTTTGCGGAGATAAATAAATGGAATACCTTTTAAACAGAGTTAGGGTTTGGTCAGAAGGAGTTTAAGATTTTCCTTGACATTTAAAAGTTTTGAAAATGTAACGATAGGAAAAATTGAGAACTTATAATTAGATTGGAAAGGATAACTTTTCATTTGCTATAATAGTTAGTAGTACGCATTTGAATATTGGCGGGTAGAGACTCCCGTTAATGGTTTAAAATGGTAGAGTGAAGTTGAGGGTTGGCAAATTTTTCTTCTTCTTCAAGATATTTGGCCTGTAACTCTGTAAAGTATCTAACTAACGAGGTGAGACGTATAATAAAAGAAGGTTAAGCACCCCCTTATCAAATTCAGAAATGTTTGTCATATTTGGAAACTAGGAGCTGTAATTTTCTTCAAATACAGAAGTACTCATAACTATAAAATATAAATAAATAGTTCATATACAATGAATTTGTCTATTAGTAGTTCAAGCTCCAACAAAGATTTTGGTCATGTTCGGTAAAAGGCAGTGTTAATAAACGTGCATAGGCGGATAGTGCACTAACCTTGCCTGGATTTGCCTTGGCTAGACGAACTAACCTGTCCCTAGGTGATTCTTTTTAGTGGTGCACGTCTCTGTTGAGAGACGTTCTCCTCCCATTGTGCCTTGTGCTTGGACTTTTGGGTTCATATAGTAATATGTAAGTAGCAGAAGTTTATAATTCCACTGCCACTACATCCGCACATGCTAATTAATAGGAAAACTGATATTATGCTCGTATTTCTATCTTCCCTAATGTTGATATTATTTTCTAGTTGCTCAGAAAAAGAATGTGCAACCAAAGGAAATTAACAATGTAGCATGCGTGGAAGTTGATACTGTAGACATAGACAACAACAGTGAGCGTGCTGCCTCATTCGCCTCTATTAATGGAGAGGGTCGCAATGTCAACACGTCTGTTTTAGATGCTGTGCCACACATGATTTCCCGTTTTGCTGACGATCTCCCGCAGTCTAGACCAATTAAAGTTGAGGCTGGAAGTTCCTTTTGTCAAATAGGAAGCTGTTCAGTATCTGAAACAGCGTTACCTGCAAGTACCAGGTTTAAATTTACACGGGATGAGTCATCCAGCGTAAGTGAAGTCTTAATCTTTACCAACTCAAAATTTCAGAATTGAGCTTTGCTAAGAGCTAAAATAGATTGTACTTGAGCAGGACGAGTCCTCTGATGCAGTTCCAGGTGCTGATGGATGCTTGAGTGAGAGATCTCCATCAACTTCTTCCTTTATTGAAGATGATAATGATTATGGTGATGATGATGATGATGGTATGAGCACACCCCTGCAAAGAATATATACATTTGTATTTCTTTCTAGTTTTTACCCCGTTGGTCAGTGCAAGTAACTCATTACAGTGATACTAGTAGTTGTTATACTAGTATTTGTTACTGCCGAAGAACAGCACAATTTGTAATGGTTTAGCACATAAAATTGATGCATAATACTGTGCAAAAAATAAAAAGTGTTGCATTATGCGTTCTGGCAATAACGAATATTAGATATAGCTGCAGTTTCTTTTTAGTTTTACCCTGTTAGTCAGTGCAAGGAATTATCACAGTGATACTAATAGTTGTAGCACATATACTTGATGCATCATGTGTTTTGGAAACAAGAAATATCAGATGTACCTTATTTTCTTATTTAATTCTAAGCACCGACTTATTTTGCTGTGCTGTTTACATTCTCAGTTCCTCTTGATGGGCCAGCAAATGACTGGTTTGGCTACATGCAAATGGTAAACAACTACTTTCTTTTTGTATCACAGTGTTTACTTCATTTGACACTTATTAGGAATAAAAAAAATTGAAGATCTATATGTTTCACTTAGAAGACTTAAGTAACGATCTAAGATTGTTGATGCCATTTTACTGTGTACTTGGGCATACAGAAAACAGTAACTAACTAACCTCAGTGTAAATAAAATGGAAAGCAAGTTTTGATTAAACATTTGGTGCTTTTACTTGCTAAAGTTCTTCAAGCTTATTGGTGTCCAATTTAATATAATTATAAGATGCTGGCTAAATTTGAATATACAAGTTAAATGTACGAGATTAGGGAACCTAAGATACATCTTAGGTAAGTTAGGTGAGATACAAGAATTTTATATGCAAACATGGGATGAGTATTTTTGTAAAATCAAGTTTCATTTAAAATTTTAATGATATTTTATTATTTTGTACTAAAATCTTAGAAAATTACCTAAGATGTATCTTAGGTTCCTTTTTCTTACTTCTCTATATCTGATTATTATTGTGAATATCAGTAATAGGAGAGACAAGCCCTGTTCCCAACAAAAAAGAAATATATGAATAAATGGTGTTTCGTTTTAATAATTCTATATCTTGAGCACGGGCATCCCTACGAAAGATCATTATTTAAGGCAACCGAAAGCAAAACTCAGTTAGTTCACTTATCCATGTTAATGGGGAAATATTGAGAGTAGCCAAAGTTGGTAGCTATCATTGATATGATTCTGCAGTCCTACCTGGAGCAGGTTTGAACTGCTAAATCTCGTCCATAACTTGCATGAAAAGATGAATTTTGAAGTTTTAGGCTTCTATCTGATAGAATGAAAATAAATTTGTTGTTCCCAGAAGTGCAATTTCTTCCCTGTTTTAAATACAAGCATCCTCTTGCATTAATTAAAATAATTGAAGTTCAACAAAGTTCTTGTTCTGTAACCTTGTTGGCTTTGCTGCATTATTGGCAGGTTGACGGAGAGATGGGCGTTGAATGTTTCCCCGATTATATTGTATATCGTGATAAACATCTGACAGACTCTGTTATAATCTTTTCAAGCAGCTGGATCAAAATTAAAAGTTCAACACAGTATGTAGGAGATGAAAGCTTTGAATTTCAGTGGGGAGTTGAGGATGTCATTAATATTGAGTCCCAATGTTGTGAAAGGGTGAGTTTTTATTGGTTGTGTCTCTGTTCTTGTCATTTCAAGTGTTTGTTTTGTGTAGTGTCCAAATATGTTCATCTCTATCATGTTTGATGTTCAGTTTGAGATGGCAATGGTAAAGATTCATGTTATTTCAAAAGGTTCAGTTTTGGCCAGAGATCTACATTGCACATCAGGTTTGACACTGGAAGTACATCTTATGCATTCCACGTTTCTTTTGCTTTCTTTTTTTGTTGCATGCATATATTAAACTTAAGCCAGTTAGCTTGTTTTCTTGTATGGTATTAAGTAAGTGGACATTTTTAAGTCAGTACTGCAGTTAAACATGTACTACAGCTCTAGATTTAAGACGAAGGGATATGTATCCTATGGATTATATCATATTATGCAACTCTTGCAACAAAAGAAAACGCTATTTAAAGGTAATGTGGCACTTTTTAAGCTATCTGCTTGTTGACTACTTTCTACTAGTTTCGAGGTCATTTAATACTTCTAATTACTCATTCATTGTTTTGTCATTAAACTTATTTTATACTCGTACTTCCTACAATGTGTTGCTATAGTATGAAAATACGTACTCTTTTTTATTTTCCAATTCTAATAACTATTACGTTTTATGTTTATGTTAATTATTATTTATGAGAAAACGGAACATGAGATACATCTCAGGTAACTTTTTCCTAAGATATTGAACAAATCAATGTGTTTTGATATGTATAATATTTTGATATGCATAATATTTTTAAATCTTTTTTTGATTTACACAATCTTTCATATAATGAAGTTGTTTTATACAGTATCTCAGGAAAGTTAACTAAGATGTATCTCAGGTTACCTATTCTCATTGTTATAAAATGTATTTAGTAAATAAAACTTTTAATTTCTATTTAATCATAAATTCCTGAATTATATATTGTTATTAGTTGTACGTCTATGTATATGTATGTATGTTGTATATTTTATGCTGGTAATTAATATATCAGAAGATAAAAGTTATTTCTGGTAAGTTGGAAATGAGATAGTGACACTATAATTTTAAAGTTTCTAAAAAAAGTAGTTATAACTTCTTGTTTGTTATATGCATCAGAATACTTCTGGAAGTGTGGAAGAAGCCGTAGGTTAACTTTGATAAAAAACAATAAATAAATGTTTAGAAGTATTTAAGTGACTTTGACCTTGAATCTAGTAAAAGTAGTTAGAAAACTGTAGTAACAGTAATTATAATTGTTATTTGGGGTGGGGGTGGGTCACTGCCTTTCTCTCTAAATATGCTAGCACATATGCAATGAAGAAGCTAACCAAAGAACCTTCTTAGTAGCGACACTATTGTTGGCAACATTTAAATACTCTGATTATTTAAGGATTTTGAACCGCAAGTGAGGGAAACAAAAGAGACTTGAGTCATCAAACGAAACACAGACCTAGACTTACTAGTTTCTTGAAACACAAAATTTTTCTGTAGTCTAGAAAAGCTAAAGAATACCCTGAACTCATGGAAACTTTTATAGGCTGCAAAGGCTGGGAAAATAAATTGTATTGGACTTTGCCTCGGATCTATTTATACTAATATTTAATCATCTTTTTGTATGGCTATGCTTGATTCTTGTTTGAAAACATTTTGTAGGTGTTGAGGTGTTGATGTTTTCAATCGTTGGAGACTGGTGTGGGAGACAAAATGCAATCACTTCTATGGATGTTTACAAGCCTTTGTGGAAAACTGTGCTAGAGTGAGTGCTTTGAACTATTCAATTTCTTTTGTTTGCTTTGAGATGCAATTACCTGTCATGAGAAAACTCCTAAATTATGTATGTATGAATGCTATCTTGTGAAATATGCCCATGTAATCGGTAATCTGTAATCTATGTATCCTTTTTTGGTTGCCATTACTATTTTTAATAATATGCTCACTGAAATAAAAGCTTTATTTGTATCTATTTGATGCTATTATTTAGGAATGAAATTAATTGATAATAATTACAACTTATAGATAAATTATTAGGGATATTCTAGGTTATGGTGGTAGGATAATAAAAGGATTAATTTTAAATATTTACTACTTCCTTTGTTTGTAGATTTTAAATGTTGGTTTAGACATGAAGTATTAATGTTTTACTCTGATATGAGTAGACGTAATATTATGTTATTAGAAGCCATTAATGAATATCGTTCTCTCGTGTTATGGTGGTTGTGATCCAAACAAATTACTTTGTTCGCGGATGAGAAATTCTAGGTGTAGTTCTTTTACAGCTGGATCATCTTCAATGTTAATAAAATAGGAAACCCAGCTTGGTCGGAAAGTATTTTCATTTTCAGCAGTGGCTGTTTCTTATTCTTTTAACTGTTTGAACATGATGTTGATAGGTGGATTGATGTGGTGGTTCGGTTTTATCTTGTGTGCAGTTCTTGTTTAGATATAACTAGTTAGTTCCGGTACCATGCATGTTTGTGATTAAAATGATATATTGTATCAGTATAAAAATGTAAAACAAACTTAACGTATTCTATTTCATTTCTCAAATTTTGAAAAACAATTATTTACAAAAATACTAACTGTGTTTGCCAAAAAAGACAAAAGAGATAGATCTTAGTTAATATGATCCTATGGTCTTGCATTCCATTCTGGGTTGAATGATTCTTGACATCTTATTCAAGTCTTCTTCTAGTGACCATGCCAATAAGAATACCAACAATCCACATATGTAATTTCACTTCAGTGTGTACATATTTATAGTACATCCTTCACCATCTTCTGTATTGTTGTTTTTGCTCCTGTGGGCATGCAGAATTCAGGCTGGAACCATCTAGGTCATTATCTTCACAGTAAATGTTCATCATATATTATTGTAGTTAGTGTGAACTTATCTTCTGAAGAATTATTAACTTGGGTTCTCTTTTGTCAGCTCTGAAATGAGGCACAACAGTGAAGTTTCACTTGGGAACAAAGGTGTATTGCTCTCGGATCATTATTTTCCTAAGTAAGCTCAAATATGCAATTTTTTTGTTTGTTCTCACCGAAGCAAGATTTTTGCTCCTTGTACTTCTTTGTTATGCATTGTATATGACCATGTTCTTGTATAAATTTGAGAAGTGAGTTCCTTTCTTAGTTTCTGATTATCTGTGCAGATTTGATTTAGTTGCTATTTTTTTGAATATATCCATCTCGTTACTTGGTAATGTGTGGTGAATATGACCTGCTCATCTGAAATCCAAATTAATTGTTAGCAGCCTTTATATCCTAATTTATTTCAGATTATATGGTAGTCCTATATAGAGGTTTTTTGTTCTAAATTCAGACATACCATTGTTTATTTAGTTGTGCTCAGTGATTAGAATTAGTTACTGTGTTCATTATTCTATTTGAGTAGTACTAGTCAAATTTCATATTTGTTTCACCAGGGGCATTTGTCAAAATGCAGATCAATTTGGTTTGCTGAATGGCTTTGGAACATTGTAGACTACATATGTTATAATGTCTCTTTCATCTTGAAGATATGTTACATGCAGTTTAGTTATGGAGCATATAGTACTAGGATAGAGCATGTGTACTATAGTACTGAAAAAAATGTCACTTAAAAGCAATAATGCGAATGGTAGCAGATATACATACAAATATTCATCAGCAAAATTCTCTATATTGCGCACAAGCACTAAAATTTTCCTTTGTGGGCATCACGTATCCATGTGTAAAACAGGAGTAATAACATGTCCTTTCTAGCAGTAGATCAAGTTACCCTGATGATCTTGTGTTCATGGTTGTGGAGTGTGTATAACTAGTTGGAGTTGTTCTAAAGAAGAGTTGTTTCTCATTTATGAGTTACTCTTATCATCTTGTTTTTTTTTTGTGTTTCAATCTTTCGATTCCTTAAAATGTGAAGTTGATTTTCTTGTAACATTGTGCAGTTTTGATAAGGCTTTTGAAGACCTTATATATCCAAAAGGGGATCCCGATGCTGTTTCAATCAGTAAGAGGGACATAGATCTTCTACAGCCAGACACATTTGTCAACGACACTATTATTGACTTCTATATCAAGTAGGTACTTTGTGGTATTATCTTGTGGTCTTTCTTCATTGCAGAAGCATGCTGTATCGCCATAACAATAAAAATACTCCTAAGTATAATTGTCTGTGTAATATTAGATGACGGGATAGGGAAAAGGGTGGAAGTTGGGGGGGGGGGGGAGTTGGAGATATCAGTATTATATTAACCACAGAATATAGATTTCTCGATTGTAGGATTTGGAAATCAAATTTAATAGGGAACATCCATATGCACCAAGCAGGTAGTGAATTTATGAACGAAATAGGGATTTAGAGACAGCATATTATATCAAGCAGCTGTGAAATAGTTCACCTTTACTTGCTAATTAAAAATGCCAAGAAGATAAATACAATGACAATTCCAGTAGTTATTGCTACATCCTTTATTTCTATAACTATCCCTGCTCAGTTCCAAATATAAGTATCTGAACATATATTCATATATGTGCTCTGCAGACTGTGGGTGTATTCTTATTTTTATATATTTTCTTACTTTCTGTCATATCACTGTATATGTTAATAGTTGTATATCATTGTATTGTTGATTTATAAATGTTTTGTTTCTGCTTAACATTATTTTTGTTATCCGTATGTTATTACTTGTGTACTATGTCATGGTTCTTATTTCTTGATGTCACATAGTTTTACTTTTCAGTTTTCACTAAACATTTACTGTACAAGTCATGTTTATTGGAACGTCAGTCAAAACATATTTATTTTGAAGGGAGACCGAAAGAGTTAGTATGTTAATTTATCTATATTAGTTTTTCAATTTTGTAGTCCTATCTTGTTTGTGATGTATCCTCGTTAAGTTAATTAATTTATCTGGGCTATTGTTTCTTTGTACGGTGTCTCACTTGTTCGTCTAATGTCCAGATACCTAAAGAACAAAATTGAACCTGGTGAGAGACACAGGTTCCATTTTTTTAATAGTTTCTTCTTCCGGAAACTGGCTGACCTTGACAAGAACCCATCCAGTGCTGTGGAAGGCAGGGCTGCATTTCAGCGAGTTCGGAAATGGACTAGAAAAATTAATTTATTTGAAAAGGATTATCTTTTCGTTCCTGTCAATTTCAAGTAAGACATAAGCTGTAAGCAATCTTCTTTTCTGAAAACAATTTTTTTAAGACCGAGTTCACTTGAAAAATGTGCACCTTTGGTGACAGTTACCACTGGAGTCTCATCGTAATATGTCACCCTGGCGAAGTAGCTGAGTTTCAAGGCAAGCTTCTGTAGGTAAATTATTTTATAAACTATATCAAGCATACTTATCTAATTATAGTTATACTTCTTGAGGTTTCAGATCCCGATCCACACAAGTCCCTTAGATCACCATGTATATTGCATATGGATTCTATCAGAGGAAGTCATTCTGGTCTGAAAAGTCTTCTCCAGAGGTATCAGAATACATCAATACAGTTTTGATCTGACTCTTTTGAACTTTGTAATTGTGAATGTGGAGTTTTACAAGTTACAATATGCGGCATAAACTTTGTTGAATTCCACCAATTTATAAGCTTCTTCCGAATCAAATCATGATATCAGTGACTTACATGAACCATGTTTTTGCATAAATGTTCACTCATTGCTTTTCTTTCAAGTAAAAATCTGCTTTTACCACTAAAGTGGCGGACTCGGTTTGGGGGGGGGGGGGGGTTGATTCTATGTTCCTTGTGAAAATCTGAAGTTTTTTTTTTTGGCAGCTTACTAAGTGAAATCATTTGATCTAATCAGAGAATTAGTATTATAAGCACAATCTAGCCTTTATAAGTTTCTATGCTAAGCATAATATTTAAGTTTCTATGATAAGGTGGTGTGTGTTGTGATGATCCATGTCATTAAAGTTAATTGGCAGACAAGGTCATGAACAAGATAGATTCATTTGAATAACTTATTTGTAGTTCATTTTAAAGATAATCAAGATCATAGATCGTTGACTATGTTAGACTTTTTTAAATCCTATGAAGTCAGGAAAGAAGAGCTAGATGCTTTTACGAATATCAGAAGGGAATTATCTTGATGTGATCAAACCCATTGAATTCGTAATCCCTCATATATGAATTCAGATAAGCGCTTGTTTGTAAAGAGAAGTTAGCACTGCTCCAAGTTCAGTGAAGTTGGCAACGTGTTGTCAGGTCGTGTCAACAAGTCATCTACGTCCCAAGTGAATTAGTCGAATTAGTTGTTCACTCATAAACATACATACATATATATATAAATATATTTAAGCGAATAGGTATCATTATATTATTTCAAGTAGGGATTAACTACTAAGCTTCATCAGGGAAACTCATCAAGGCAGAAAGCATAAATGTCCATTCAATTGCTTGGGTCAGTTTGTACATGGCTTTAAGTAGCCCATGTATGTGGACAATTTGAGTCCGTAGATTGGCAGGGGAACATGTGGTCGACGAGGCTACAGCTGTAACCCTGATGGGAAAATGGAAATCATGATTACAGCTGTTGAGGGATTCTAAAAATTTGCTACTAAATAAGTAAATATACTTATACTATCTGTTAATATTTATACAATATTTAACTTGATAAGTAAACAAAAAGCAAATCCTAATATATCAACTATTAAAACTGATTGCAATCAGTTTGTCGACACAATAGTATATACTGGATACTAAATAGTTAAATAAGTCGTAGTGATTCCGAACTGGATATGCTGGAAAGTAAAACAATTGGAAGTTAAACTTTATAAGGAGTCACTAGCATGGACTGATTTTAGTTTCATTAAAAAATATATTTATATATACAAATTCAGCTATTAGAGCATCTCATATGACTGAATTTTATTTTCAATTTACTAACACCTGTGTTTATCTTGTAATGGCAGTTACTTGTGTGAGGAATGGAAGGAAAGGCAGAGAGATTCATCGGAAGATATCTCCTCAAGATTCTTAAATTTGAGATTCCTGTCACTAGAGGTACAGTGTCAAGTTCAGATTGTATGTAATGAAGTAGAATTATGTGTATATTAATAGCTTAGTTGAAGGCATAATCATGTGGGCCCCTTGGAATTTATAATTGAACTTATATTGTAAATTGTATTTGATGGAAACCAAAATATTACTTGCCATCAGTAGATTGACAGACTCTGTCTTGGTAGGCGGTGTGATATTGTTCTTATAAATAATTATGTCATGTGCAGCTTCCGCAGCAGCAAAATTCATATGACTGTGGGCTTTTCTTGCTTCACTATGTAGAGCTCTTTCTGGAAGGAGTTCCTGCTAATTTCAACCCCTTCCAGCTAACAAAATTCTCCAACTTCGTAAGTTCACTAAGTTAATTTCATCTGCTGTGATTTTGGTTTGATTTGTTAATGCTTTAGTTTTGTTCTGTAATTTTCCTCATTTGAAACAAACCCTTTATTGGGTTCTATTACAATATTTGTTGTGTGGTATGCTAGCCTCACAAATAATATTTTTCGAATTGCCGTAAGTTTCAATCAAGATGGCAGTAAGTGGATAACTAGATAAAATAAAAGTTAAAATTGCCTTCATAGTGGTTCAGTGGATACAAGAGAAAGGTGTTGTTTGAAATAGTAGTTTCTGGTCCAAAATTTTACAATTAGTTTGCTATCTTCAGTCTCAGAGATCCTCATTTGGTGATTATCATTTGCCCAGTGAGTTCATAGTTTGGTTTATTGGTTTTGTTTGGTTTTAGCTCTCTTGGTTATCACTAGAAGCTGTGAACTTTTTAAACTCTGAATTCTTGTTATGCGCTATATCTGTTTTGTCTTCTTAGAATTTCCTGCTCTTTCGTGTGTGGTTCTGGTAAGATGATAAGCGACTTCAGATTAAAGTGACATTACGCTACTAATTACATAATAAGATTACTTTAATTGCTAAGCGTTTACATGGAAACATGTGTTTTGTCTATCTAAAATATGCCATTGAAGTGGACTGTGTATTGCAGTTTATTGTAGTTTGCTGATTGGTCTCATTTGTTTATGGGAGAACGCTGGGCTCTATCTCTGTTGTTTCACTTGTGTTAATATTTTGATCTAGAAGCTGTCAAGATAATAACACTTCTTACCAATTGCTTTTTTCGCTATTTCTGTATTAAAAAATAATGTAGCAGAGGAGATAGTAACACTTCAATAGCTAATATGAACTTCCACTATTTTGCATTCTCTTTGAGTGCTCACTTAAAATGCTGATGTGGAGGTGACATCTAGAATTTAATCCATCAGTACATTGTCCCAACCCAGTTTTGATTGTAAATTTTACATGTTTGCAGTCGAATAATGGACAAGGTTTAGTTCAGATCTAGTTCACGAGTCATTTCAAGATACATGATTAATCTCCATGGCTTTAGTCATCTTGCTTTTTACCAAGTATACTCAAAACTTATCTGTTTGGAGCTGATTTTGGGTGGAAAGGACTTTTGTTTTTGTCAGTCAAGATTATACATCTGATATTTTTTCCTTGAGCCTCTCTAGATAAATTAGAGTTAAGCTGGCCATACTTTGCTTATTAAAACTGTTGTTTCTGTCTAATAATATCTAATTTTCAGCTTAATGCGAATTGGTTTCTACCTTATGAGGCTTCCCTTAAGCGAACCTATATCCAGAGAATGATCTATGATCTTCTAGATAATGGGGGTTCACATAAAACGTCTCCTGGCGTTGGAAGCGGAAAAGAATTCACCTCAAACTGCTCACCATCGTCATTTGAAAATGGAACTACTGTGGGGTCTATTGCAGCTAGATGCAGTCCTTCAAAAGCTTTCCATGGGAATGCCATGAGTTCTCAAACTGGGAAGGAACTTGAGTTGACCTTGTTACCATCTATTCTAAAAAATCCTGGTTGTAATCGAGATTCAGAATTAGTGTACGCAGACATGATTGAGTCAGGTGATGCTGTAGGGCCGCTTTATCAATCTTTAGAGCAGTCAGCACGTTTTAATGAGTTGAACAATGCAATGCTGCAAATGGAGGTATGACTAAAATTGTTATATCTGATTACATGCTTACATATGATTATTTATGTGATTGACATTCCTTGTTATTATCAAACCAGTCCAAACTATAATTTTAGCTTTGTAATTATATTAGTCAATTGGTTTGCTTTAGGTTTTAATGTTTATTCAAAAGCGACATCATTGGTTTGTCGAGTAAAATGCCACCCTATTTCATTATCCCTTGTATAGCCAGTAATGTTGACAAGAGCAGTTGTTCCTTTAGGATTTTAAGCCATGAGGTTGATCTATAAGAATCTGCTTAAGTTTGTGTAATACAAAACATTGGCCATTACCCATTGGTTTTCTACACCTGCTATGTTACTTCGATATAAGGTAATTCTCAAATATAGGGGAGAATGATGCTGTCTGTAACGATAACCAGAAGAAAATGATTTATTTAAAGGATTTGGTAGACTCAATCATATTGTATACAGATAAACTAATATTAGTTAGGATGTTTGGCTGAAATCTAAGTAAAGTACCCTTTAATCTCCGTATATAGAGTCATAGATGGTACTCAAATAGTTATTATGTATTCCTTTAAAGATATCCGAAGCAAAGCATGAAAGATTCTTATCTCATTGATTAGGTATCTTTATTTGACGGTGTTGTGTACAAAAAACTCATCAACGTTGTGTTTCCAAGTTGAATTTGGAGAGGAGGAAAAAGTCTGAAATTTTCCTCCTTAAGTTGCAATCTCGAGTTATTTTTTTGTTGAAAATAATTGGGTTTTTTTGTTAGTTTAGGATCATGAAGAACGTTTTTTTTTCAGTTTCAGTTCATTCAGTTCTTTGGCTCATTCCTTTCCTCTCTCCTATAAAAGGGAACACAGTCCATAGACCTTTGGTGAAATTTGATATTGGTCATTCAAAAATTTCTTCTTTTGGTTTTAATCATTCAACTTTAAGTACCTTTGACGTGTTAACTTTCCTATTTTCAATCACATTGGTAACATATGCAAGGAAGTTTTCCAGTCATTATCCTGCATTGAATTTCAGAAAGCTGCGCATTAGAATTTGGCCTTTGCAAATGTAAACCTTGACCTAGTCTTAAGAGCTTTTTAAGTATAATGAGTGGATTAAGAATTTGAAATTTTGCTAATGATGAATTATACAATGAGCTTTGTTGTTTTTAACAACCGGATTTAAACCTGTATAGTGGCTAGTAACGTATTTCAACCCCATTGATTCGTATTATTTTGAAACAGGGAGAGAAAGACACGGCTGAGTATCGTGGCTCTACAGCAGCAGGAACTGGTCTTGAACAGTTTCTTGCTACCACATCTCAAGAATCTAATACCTTTGTATCTACAGAATTTGGAGAGCCATCATGGAACTTAGGAGCTTCTGTTCATCAAATAGTGCCTGAGGATAGTAATTCATTACTAGAGACATCTGTATGTGTCACTGATAAAGCATTAGATGTACAGGTGGTGAATCATGGTCTAGAACGGACAAATACGATTTTTGAAGTAAACATAGAGCAATCCAGGCCAGCAACGGATAGCGGAGAGTGCTTAATGGATTGCCTTGGCTCTGCCCCCAGTAGGATACCTGAACAAGTTCCTAACAATCCTGATCATATGCACTGTGCCAATGGGGATGCGGATTTGGTCACAACGGATAATGGAGAGTGCTTAATGGATTGCCCTGGCTCTGCCCCCAGTAGGATACCTGAACAAGTTCCTAACAACAATCCGGATTCTATGCACTGCGCCAATGAGGATGCGGATTTGGTCACAACGGATAATGGAGAGTACTTAATGGATTGCCTTGGCTCCGCCCCCAGTAGGATACCTGAACAAGTTCCTAACAGCAATCCTGATCATATGCACTGTGCCAATGAGGATGCGGATTTGGTCACAACGGATAAAGGAGAGTGCTTAATGGATTGCCCTGGCTCTGCCCCCAGTAGGATACCTGAACAAGTTCCTAACAACAATCCTGATCCTATGCACTGCACCAATGAGGATGCGGATTTGGTCACAACGGATAATGGAGAGTACTTAATGGATTACCTTGGCTCTGCCCCCAGTAGGATACCTGAACAAGTGCCTAACAACAATCCTGATCATATGCACTGCGCCAATGAGGATGCGGATTTGGTCACAACTGGCTCGACAAATTTACTTGGATCATCTGCCGAAGATACAGATTTAGTAACAAATGAGCTTCATGATGTTAAGAGAAGGAAGCTTATATCTCTCGAAGAAGGGCTGCTGCCAGCAAATTTGGCAAGGGACCTGCACTTATAGTTCGAAAAATTTGGTCCAGTTACTAGTTATTATAGTTATACTTTATCTTTCATGGATAATTTAATGTGAATACTATTAGTATGCTTTGCTTGTGTAAGTTCATTTAGGGCTAGTAGTAATGGATTTTTGCGTTAGGTGCCAAAGTTTCTTACTCTTTTGTTAAAAAGGATCTAAAGAAAGTGCTAGAGTTTTCAAATCGGTTCGGAAAATGGATCTCAAATGTCACCTGGCATTGAATAAGTTGGGAGTTGGGACCTCCCTGGATTTACATAAACATAGACTAACTAGAATAGGCATAATGATCCCGACAAAAAGAGAAAGAAAAAAGCACCAGGCATAATGCTATGTAATTCTTGTTTGGGAATTTTTTTTTTTTTAAACAAATTTTAGTAAGCAATTGGTATTCTAGCATCATATGTCAAGGAAATATATTTTGCATGCTAATGGGAATGTTTCGTCATGTTAAAGATGCAGGCAAATTTTGAATTTGAACAACAGTCGTGCGTCAGAAAAAAAGTTTTGCCCTGGTTTGGAAATTGGTATATGGCCTGAATAAAAAACAATCTGATTAAATCTGAATTTCTCGAAAGTTCGGATTAAGTATAAAATTCTGTTTTCCTTGAGAATTTTGAAATGAAAGCCTGTTTTTTTCTATAAAAAATTGTACTATTGACAAAATTTATGAATTTTATTATAAGAGGAAAATTGCTTTTATAAAATCGGATTCATCCCTGCCTACATAAGTCTAAAAAGGGCTTTTTTTTTTAAGGATTCCTTCTTAATAATGTTATGCATCCCAAAAATATTTTGGAAACAAATTTTGGAATGAACTTGGAAATTATAGTATTTTTCTTTCTAAAATTCTCAATTTAATAATACCTGCCAAAAGTTGTGCGAGCCTGTTTTACTTGCATGATGCATCTCTGGGCTGGGGTATTGGTTTTTGTTTGATGGCTTTTGGGATGTCACTGTCTCAAAGGTCTAGTTGCGCATAGTAGTTCACTTGCCCTGAGCTATAAGAAGTAAGAACTAAGAACCCTGAGGTTTATCCTCAAAAAAAAAAGTTAGGATAAAATAAATTATAAATTAAAGTTATTTTTATAAATTTAGTTGAAATCAATATGACCTAAGGTAATATCCCTGAACCATTTTTCTCTTTGGATAATTAATCAAATTTTAGTAAGAAAAAAAAAATGCATATCATTGGTAAAAAGATATTAGAGCATCTACAAGGGTATTGACTAAAAACGATTGGCTAAATCATATAAAATATTGATTATGTAAAATTTGATGATCCCGTAAGATGGTGTGCTCCAATGGTATATTGGTTATATTGATGGTATATTAGTTATATAGTACTCCATGTTATTATTATTTCAGGTTGTTATAAATAGAATATTATTTTATAAGGTAATAGAGCATATAAAATCTTCCTTGGAGCATCTCCAACCATGCAAAGTCCTTTGGTAAAAATTAAGATAAATTAACTTAAATAAAAATTATAGAGAATTTGCAAAAAAAAAAAAAAATACTCCAATGAGACAAAATTCTTAGGTAAAAATTTAGATAACCACAATAAATTGACTATTTTTGTCGAACCTTTAGCAACATGTAGTAAAAATTTAGATAACCATAATAAATTAACTATTTTTGTACATTTTTTATTATATAATAGTTTGAACTTTGACGTCAATTACTAGTTTTTCTGAGCACAAAGTGTAAAATTTCCTTTCAACATACTCATCCAAAGCCATTATTTAGAGTTAATATGATTCAATCATTTCCAGTCCATAAAGAATTAACCATGTTCTATTGCAAGATACAAGTTCAATCTAATTATATTTTTGTAAATAATAAAACTTTGTATCTGAACTGAAATTAAATAAAAAAAAATTAACATTACATAACTATTACAAGTATTATAAGAAATTGGAAAAAAATGTATAAATATATCGAAGAGAGGTGCGGTATTTATCGAAAATGTTTTTTTTTTCATTAATTGAGATGAAAATGAATTACAAAAACTAAGAATTACAAGGGTAAGTACACGAGCATCCAAATCCACCGATAATCGGACCTATGCAAATTCCGGCACCGTTGGGATATTTCTCCCTGCAAACTTTCATGCAATCCAAACAATTCATTATTTTTATAACTTCTACGCAAAATGCTCCTTCCACTTCGTTTGTCATCAATGTTGCTGCAAGAGATGTATAATTCGTTTAAATACAATATTCCACATTTTAAATTTTGTAGCTACAGATTTATCGAAATCGAAATTACTTCAAATTCTCTAATTCGTATATAATATTATTCCGACTATTAGTATTTGTATACAAATTTATCTTCGATTAACCAAAGATGAATAATATTATTTCGATTATTTTGTTTAACTACATTCATATAGCAAGTTAAGGTTCATTCTTTGTCGTTTTAAGTGATTCTCGCTAACCCGAAAATATGTTTTTGTAAAAAAAAAAATGTAAGTTGGAAGTGTACCTGACAGGAAAAATGCCAGAAGACAGAGAAAGAAATAATGTAATTTTGCCATTTTTTTGTATTTGTGGATGTCACTTGTATTAGTATGTACTAATCAATTGAGTATATGCTAATGGTACTGCCAGTATTTATAAGCTGGAAGGACGGTGGAATTCGTAAGTTAAAGAGTGATAACTGATGAAAATTTGTCAGGACTCAGGGAAAAAACCAAAAACTGATGAGAATGATTTAAGTTTGGGTCCCGGTCCCTCAGGAGTCAGGGACATGTTATTTAACAATCAATTTCTCAGCCGTTGGATCAACGATCCAACGGTTGATATTAAAAAAAAAAATATTTTACGTTCTTCGGAAATTTTCGCGGAAATTTTCTGCGGAACGTTCCGTGGAAAATTTCCGCGGAAAGGGAATTTTTTTTGTAATCCAGGGGATCGTTGATCCAATGGTTTAGAAAGTGATTGTTAAATAATCGGTCCCTGACAACGATTGTCAGGGACCAGCTGCCTTTAAGTTTTAGTTAGATGTATTAATGTATTCTTGGGTCCCATAACATAATATTTGAATTTTAAATTCTTAAGTTACGAGTCTTAACTGTCAATTTATTTATTTATTTATAGAGCATGGATCCTATGTCCCCTTCTCCATGTCCCCTTTTGTGTTCCCTGTACAAAAAGAGTGCATCTGGTGGGGTCTCTGTATTAAAAAATATTTTTATATTTATTTTTTAATACAAGGGGTCCCGCCAAGAGCACTCTTTTTATACAAGGGACACAGAAGGGGGCATGAAAAAGAGGACATAGGATCCTCACCCTTATTTATACTCCCTCCGTCCCGCAATAGTAGTCTCTTTTGAGATATTTTTTTTCCCCATAATACATGTCTATTTCCTATTTTCAATGTAAATTTGTGATCATTTTTCCTGAATTATCCTTTTTGAAAATTGTATAACAATTATTGAGGAATGACCAAGAATATAAAATACTCCCTCCGGTCCATTATATAAGGCATTTGACTTTTCTACACGTAACTTTAGGTGCTTTGAATACATAGTTAAAATTATTATTTTTTAAAATTTCTTTTACTAAATAAAAATTAAAATATTATATTTTTATTCAAAAAAAGAAAAATTAAAAAATAATTATTTTAGCTATGTAGTCAAAGCACCTAAAGTTACGTGCAGAAAAGTCAAATGCCTTATATAATGGACCGGAGGGAGTAGTTCATATTCTTAAAAGTCAATGCATTTATAATGAGCATAAAAAGAAATGTATCATCTAATTAATGTTTTATTAAGATGCATAATTTTTTCAAAAGAAACTTGTATTGTGGGACGGAGGGAGTATTAATTAAAGATTAATTGCGTGCAATGAGAAATTTTAAGATTTTATCTATTTAATGAAAATATTTGATCTTTATTTATATCCTCTAAAATCTAAATAGTGCCATGTAGAAACTTTTTAGTCGGACAACTGTGGTGGCTTCAGGGCTTAACTCGTTTAAGCCCTGTTCTCCTCGTGTCCCTTGGGCCGAATATAAGGCTTCTCTAGCAAGCCCAATCATTTTGCTTATCCAAATAGTTCAGGACATCTCTCCCCTTCTTGGGCTTCAAAGTTGGCCCTCAAAATTTTGCTTGCATTCATGGTTGTAAAAATCGGTAATCGGTATAAATCGGTTGAACTACCGATTTAAGATTAATCGGGTAATCGGGGATTAATCGGAAGGATTAATCGGAGTATTAATCGGATATTATAATAATATTTAATTTATTAGTTTAATTTACAATTAAACATACCATTTTAAATAAATTCACAGGATTAATCGGATTTCAAAAATCGAATCGGTTGGTTATCTTACAGAGGATTAATCGGGGATTAATCGGCTAAATCGGGAATTTTTAGAAGCATGCTTGCATTCTCTAATAAATTAAAATTTAATTAATTAAAGTGTAAAAGTAGTGTATAGAGAAAGAGAATGTCATTTTTTTTTATCCAAACGAGCACAAGGACGGAGTTACAAATTACAAAGGGGAGGAGAAATCGAATATACCACTTTAGCTGAACACAAAATGTCATGTACTTATCACAAAATGCAAATTTTTTTAAATGGGGAGAAATGAATGAGAATATATTTGATGATGAGAATAATGTAATAAAAAGGATAATGACAAAGAGATTAATGTTAATCTTTTTTCATGTATAATAAAAAAAGGATAATTACAAATATCCCAAAGAGAAAAATGGTCCTGAGGATGACCTCAGGAACCTTACGTGAGATTACATTGATTTTAATATAAATCTTGAATGACAATTTTGTAATATTAAAATCCATCCTTCTTACCTGAGGGTGACCTCGGGACTAGTGAACTCTATCCCAAAATTAAGATGGACATATGTAAAAACAAGTGCAGGCCTTTTGGTTAGTGCATAATGCCATAGTGCCTTTGCCGGGGTATTTCTTGATGCACATATTCAAGCAAGCTGCATATTGACAATCATCTACCCACATACTGTCATCGCAGTACAAATCGATTCCAATCATCATCGATGTAGCTGCGAAAATATATAAATTCAAAGTTCGTAAAAAAATGTGATTTAAATAAATTTTAAATAGACTTACGTCGATAAGTTATATAAGCGGATAAAGAGGAACGCGAGTTTTTCTAAAATAAAATTTGACGTTCTTAATCATTAATTTTTTTAAATATATGAAAGTGTCTCTATAGAAATTGAAACATATGAGAATTTGAGAAGGATCAAAACAAGAAGGATCACCTGAGGAGAAAAGGACCAGGAGCCAGAAACAGAAGAATTGTAGCTTTGCCATATATGTTGTCACTGTAATATTTTTGCTTCTTTAAAATATTTTGGTTTGTACTCTATATGTTTAGAACCACAAGGAGCTCGAGGTATTTATAAAAACCTTATATGAAACAGGTACTCAAATTTAGTGAGAAATGTATTTAATTCAGATTTTAAATTAATATTTTGAATTTTAATTAATTTAGAAATTCGATTTGGATAAATTTGGATATTCGATTTGAAACAGGATTAGAGTCGTTGTTTCATATAAGGTTTTTATATACTCACTCCCTCCCATTCAATTGTTAATATTTCTTTTGTCACTTTCTGACATGCGTATTTTAAGGTAAATTTTAATGATAGTTCCATAACTTATTTTTTTAATTTTTTTTTGTATAAAAATAGGATTGTTCCATTTTTATACAAAAAAAATAAAATTTCAAAAATAAATTAGGTAACTATCCTTAAAATCCACATTAAAATAAGTGTCAAACACCCTATTTTAAAATGTTAACAAATTGGTGGGATGAAGGGAGTATACATTTAAAAGATACTCAAATCTATTATCTCACTTACCTTATTTGAGTACTCAAATCTATTATCTAAATTTATCCAATAAAAATCTATTTGAGTACATGTCTAAAGATAATATTTTATTGAATTTTAATGAATTTAGATATTCGATTTGAGTACATATGTAGTATGGAATCAGTACAACAATATCTTTTTTTTTTATAAAATCGTACTTGCATTAAAAAATTTCAGAATCAAGCATACAATCGAGCATATAGATGATAAAATCCGGAGTAGAAACATTCCATTCCATAAGACTTGACATAGAATATGTCGCCCTCGCTAAGCTATAAGCTATAATATTCGCAGAGCTAATTGTGTAACACACTAACACTTCATCAAATTGTTTATCCATTCTCCAAGATCATATGATCAAGCACCAAACTCACACAATCGGTGAGACAATAGCAAACTCACACAAACGTGAGTCAATAATAAAACTCACACAAACGGTGAGACAACAAAAAACAAACCAATCTTATAACTTTAAAAATGAGATTACAAAATAAAGCTACAAACTAAAACCAAACTAGAAACTTAGCAATCCGTAGATCTGAGAACAAGCCCACCAGAACAAGATAACTCGGACCACTTACGAGACCAAGATAACGAGAAATCCGGAACTCCGTGAAATTGAGATCTAATAAATTCAAGGCCAAATCGGAAAAGGCTTTGAAACCTTAGATCCGAAATACAAAACTTTATTGAAAGAAGGAAGAAAAAGCAAAGAAAATGGAAGATTTTGGGGCTTTCCACCGGTGGAGATCCGGGTGGAAGCCCCGACGGTTATTAGCAAAAGACGAGGAACAGGGAGAACGCTATTGATTTATATTAACAGGGAACTATCAGTACAACAATATCTTTAAATAAAGTATACATACATATTTAGTATGGAATCAGTACAACTAACTACGATATTCTGAAAACAAATTATAAAGACATGAAGATTATTGCAAGAGATGATAATGAATACATGAGAAGTGACTTTTTTGCACATCTTGCAAACAAAAATTAAGTTAATAAAAAAAGAAAAGAATAAGGAAAAATGTTGATACAAAAGATTATTGATGGAAATGGAATAAATACCTAAGGAAATATGTTGTCACTCTCCTATAAATTAATTGCAACACAATTATTGTTTGTTAATCTGTAATAAATGTGAAGTTTTAAATTATTTACGGCGTTAATTTATAATCAATGGATTATATATGTGTGCATGCATGATAAATTTTTGGATGTTTTTACTTGCATTAAAGTACAACGGTACTCGTGTAAGTATAAATCTATGAATAACTAAAAGTTTATGCAATATTATTCTTAAAAGTGAGAATGAGATTAGCGACCTTCATGTGATCAATAATAGTATAATTCGTTTTAATATATAGTTGAATGTTGAAGTTTATTTTATTCCAGTTAGCCATATGTTGAATTCCAGATTTAATTATGAATATTGATAATTTGATAAGTTTTTGGTTGATAGTTTTATTCGTAACTAAATTATATTTTTTTAAAAGATGTCTAAGATGAGTATGCATTTTTTTGTGGACTTTGCTATATGTTATTCACATTGTATCTAGGCTCCTTTAGAATGACAAAACAACTCATACTTGAGTAGATGGAACGTCGAGGACAACAACTTGAATGCATTCGATCTTGTACTTCGCTATGTTGGCTCGTAGTAGGGGTGTAAACGAATCAAACTGTTCGTGAGCTACTCGAGCTCGACTTATAAAATATTCGAATTTGTTCCACACACTGATGTATTATACAATTTACAAAAAAATTGTTATTTTGTGATACATGTACAGAATATACTAATTTAAGCCTGTTTTATAGGGAGGCAATAAGAACAAGCATTTGAAATGTGGAGCTTGCAAGGGGGTAAAAGAACGTGCAAAAAAAATTGCCATGTTTTACAGGGAGGCAATAAGAACAAGCATTTGAAATGTGGAGCTTGCAAGGGGGTAATTCAGATTGAATTACAATATAATAACATTTGTTAATCTTTATACAAAATAAATAAACTCGTACTTAACTGGACATGTGATAACTCAAATGCTCAGCTCATTTCTGGTTTTTTCGATGTCAGTACAACTAGCTTAAAAAGACGAAGCTAAACTGAGACACGTGTCCCGCTTAGGGATTTAAGACACAGGTTTTACATTATAACTAAGACACCAGTTAATTCATCATTCAGTCTTTCCCTCCATACCCCTACCAAAGCTACTTTAAAAACTCTCCTCAAACAAATTATACACACAGTTGAGACATTAAGACACACACACACACAGCGCTAATCATTTCATATCTGTTGCTTTCTCAAAACCCTAGGTTTCTCTCATGGATGGTGGTGAAGAGCCTTTTCTACCGGTTTGATGTTACTTATGTATATGTTTATGTATCAAATTGTTATGCTTATAGAATTTATGCTTAATTATGATGCATTGTCTGGGAGGGAGAGAGAGAGAGAGAGAAAGGAGGGAGGATAGTGAGAGTGAGAGAGTTGAGAGAGAGAACTAGAGAGTGATAGAGAGAGAGAGAACTAGAGAGCGAGAGAGAGAGAGGAGAGAGAAGAGAGGAGAGAGAGAGCTTTAATGGTGATTAGTGTTTTGAAGTGATGAATATAAATGGTTGTAGACATAATATCCGAGCTTCTCTTTTTTTCCTTCACCTGTTTTAGCTATTTTATGTTAGAGTGCTAAAAAATTTCATAAATTTGGGGGCAATTTTGTGATTTCATTATGAATTATACGCATTTGTGCTTTTCTGTTAATTCGACCACTAGCATTTCTGTTTGGCATGTATATGTTTAAAATTTTACGCAATTGTATTGTATAATAGATTGCAAAAATATGGTTTACGATTGCTAAGATTTTTTAGAGGTTCAAGCATTTTTCTTTTCGTGTTAAGCGCTGGTAGGTTATTCGGTGTTATTATTCATTTCTTGTGAATTCTTAAGTAGCCAGAGCATTTCCTGCTTATGATTTATGGTGAATTTATCATTGTTTCAGTGTGCAAAGGTGTATCTATTATGTGATAAAGGCAAACGTGAGAACCAAGGATCTGGTCCCGTGATTGTAAATTTTGAGCAGGTCCGTACAATTTTCTATCTCAATCTTAATGAATGTTAGGAGGGTAAAAAAATTGATGAAAATAATATTTTTAGTTCTGTTTATAATTCCTGTAATACAACAGAGAACTATATCCGTATTCGAGGAGGATGGTGTAGAGCTCCTATGCCGCCCTATCAGCTGTGCTTTTATATATGAGAAGGAAGGTGAGACTTGTAAATTAGACTAGTATAATGTTGGCCTTGTTTTTTTGTTTCACCACTAAGCTTCTAGTCTTATACTGAATTTCAACAGATACATAAATCTCTTGGGAAGATACAGCACCGTATTTTGTAACATCGAAAAACCTAGCATTGAAGGAGCCTTAAGCAGTACAAGAGCAAAGCAACACGAAAATAAGCTGAAAAACAACCACAAGAGTCACCATTGATGATGATGTAGCCATTGATCGGACTTGGAACTCTGTTTATGTATTTGAGAAGATGGCAGAAAGAATGTGTGCTAGTGCTACCAAGTACTCGTATCTTTATTTATAGAGGAGGGGTGTGCCTTAATTTTAAATACTTAAAATTAAACTTCCTTTTTTAAGTCATATTTTTTAGAAAACAAAGTCAAAACCTTTTTTAAGTTGTATAAAATAAACCATTGTATAAAAGGAAAGTCTGCCCTTTCAAAGGTTACTTCTGCTGAGCTCTACTATAAAAATATCAGCAAATTTCATTGTTCTTTCACAAGGATGCTATACTTGCAATTCTCGAAAAATGCAACTCAAGCGAGGAAATTTCAAAATGTATAGACATTCTGTACAAGTTCTCAAATTTGCTACAAACTGATCGATTGAATGTTCTGTAGTTAATCCACAATACTTGTTTTTAAACCCCAGTCCTACATCAAGAGGTTAAAACATGGAAAGAGATATATTAATGATGAGGATGGAGATCTAAACCTAATGACTATCCTAAAGTGCAAGGGCTACAAAGTTAAAAATTTCTATCCATGCCAACATCTCTTCGACGATATTGAGACTTCAACCGGGAAAGAACAATCCCTCCTATCAAATGTCAAGTTCTTGAAGGTGTTAAATTTCTAAATGAAGTGTGCTTTCTTCATGATAGTGAAGCAAAGAAAGAGAATAGAGTGACAAAGTGTCGTCCACAATCATTCGGTCCTAACAACGTGTTTCTTTTGAAAGATCTGCATTATTGTTTTACATAGGAGTAAATATGTAGTTGGAATCATTTGACTGTCAAAAAGTATTTATTTCTTTTTGAGGGCTAGAAGCAAGAATACGGTATAGTCGGTAGTCACTACGATACCAAGGTAAATTTATTTTAATTCTTCATATGGCATTCTAAGCTCTTTTTATCCTATTTTTCCTAGGATTCTATATTATTTTTTAATAAAATAATAAAATTATTAAATACTATTATAATTGTAATTTTTTATTATAACTCTGTTCAGTTCACAAATAATGTATTTATCATAATCATGTACATTTTTACGTATATATCATAATCATTTAGTTTTTTTTCTCGAATTTCTTAAATAAACTTAAATAAATAATATATAAAATGACCTTTATTAGTAAGCAAATTATTTTTAAATAATGTATTTTTTTATAATAATTAATTAATGATCAATTTAATTAAATTTTCCCGGGCCCGTGCTTCGCATGGGTTATCATCTAATATCTTATTAATACGTGAAATTCCGTTTTAATAGTACTTCCTTCTAGATTCGTGTCTCCTAAAATTATTGGAATTATGATGTAATTACAATTATTATATTATAAACTACTAAGTTGCATAAATAACGTAGTTTTCTTTTGTACTTTTATCATTTTTTAAAGTATTTTTTTGTAATAAATAAAATAATTCTTATAAAAACTTAATAAAGAACTGATCAATTTAAATAAATTTTCTTGACCCATGCTTCGCACGGGTTATCATCTAGTATATTCTGATTTTTAAGGTTATTTTCTAATTTTATAGAACATATGTATTAAATAATTATATAAACTATTATTATTTGCCTTAATTATCTTCTAATTAGGAATCTTATAAAAAAGTATTAAATTATTCTAGTTAAAAGTCTAAAACAGAAGGCTAGTAATAATAATAATTATATAGAAATTGGCACTTTGCACTACAAGTAATGCTTTTAAAAAACAAAAGTAAAAGCAAAAATCCTAACATCGTTAAAACATTAATATTTTGTACGATCCGCGGCTTGTCCTAAAATTAATGAAAGCATAACATTCCTATGATAATTAAAAATTTGAAACATTCCCAAGATCAGCGGCCCAACTAGGGGTGGCAATTTTTGACCCAACCCGAAACACGACACGAACCCAATACGAGAAAATACGAATTTGGGTCAATAAACATTCAACCCGAAACTACCAGGTACAATTAGACACGAACCCGAAACCCGTAAAGGACCCGAAAATTAATGAACCCTCTTTTTATAACCATGCTTTTGAAATATTTTATGTTTAAAATAACTAAATTTAAGTATAATAATATAACTTTCACGTGCAATGATAGAGACTCGATAGTTGATTTATAATTATTTAATATTAATAGCAATATTTTCTATATCTCATGCCCATTTTTGCACCTCACAAAGTGGGTACAGTACATAGTATACATTTGAATTGTAACTTTCAAGTGCAATGAAAGAGAAATGAATTGTTTTTTCTTAAAATTTCTACAAAAGCAATCATTCCCTATAAATCGGGACAGAGGGAGTATATAATATAAGAGTATATTTTCAATCAATCTAAAAAATAGTTGAGATGGTAAAACCCGAAATGACCCGAAATCCGACACGAATCCGATAGGTACGGGTTAGTGTTAGGAAAAAATCAACCCGAAAAAACCAGGTACAATCTGACCCGACACGAACCCGACCCAAAACCCGAAATTGCCACCCCTAGGCCCAACAACGAGAATCAGAGGGTATCTTTCTTTAGGCCATCAAAAGTAAGGATGCTCCATAGCTTCTTTGGCCGAAATCCGTTTTGAAGGTTCATACCGCAACATTTTCTTACAACAACCATTAACCGAAGATAAGTTTCGATCTAAATGTATAAATACTGAATAAACAATAATTCAGGTCAAATGAATACACATAAGGACCTCAGGAGCTATCTACCAATGAGTCAATATCTACAGTTTAAATGAATATATAAATCAAGTAACTAAAAGAACGAACTCTAAAGAATTTAAATGGAAAAGCATGTCAGCACTAATAAACCATAATACCTTTGCTGCGTAATCCTTAATAGGTAAAGTAAATGTAATATACTTGACCCAACCAGATGCTGATGAAGAAAAGCTCAATAAAGAGTGTACCAAATGGGAGTATGCCGGTCCCAAAAATCAAAAGTCAAAATAGGTACTTTTGAGGTGGAATTGAGGACATAATTCAAGGGTTGCAAACAGAATTGTAACAATTGTCATTCCATTCTGAACTCCATTTCCGACCATAACACACAACCATGTGAAGCAAGCTAGACTTGTTGAAATAACCATGTGAATGAAGAGTTCAGAAGCCTGGAGAAATGTAGTTGCTTCCATTCTTAAAATCAATAAAACCTAAAACAATAAGACAAGTTAAAAAACCTAAAAGCCAACAGCGATACCCTTGAACACCTCTTCAATACTCTCTTAATTATCTCTTTATCAAAAATCAAATCTTCTTTTTCTAACCGCTTCTCCATCAAAACAACATTGTTTTCGCCCATAACAATCTCCATAACCTTTTGTACTAAGAAACTAACTCCACTTTCACTCAAATTTTAAACCCGGACATCTACAGAAAATCTCACATTCTCAATTCCCATCTCACTCTCATTGACATTATTACAAATACCTGTTGTGTAAGATTCTTCCTTAGGAACAATGGTATCTACATCAAACAACCTAAACCTAGGTTCATTTTTGGTCAAATTAACAGTTCCTGCACCTACAATGCCAATAATTTCATCAAAAAGTGAGGAGAGGTCATTGGGTTCTTTTTCTTTGTTGGTCTCTTTCAACGGAGTAAAGGGAATGGCCTGCTTGTGAATCCGAACATTCTCTGACTAGTGAGGTGAGTCGGAGATTTCGAAAATCGAGGATTTGAGAACGGCGAGTTTTGACAGTGGTCGGTGATGATTTGATTGAGAGAGATGAGGGGAGGAGGTCAACGAGGAGAGGGTTGGAGGTAGGGCTGCACATGGGTAGGGTTGGGTGGGTTGGAGTCAAAATAATGACCCTACCCAATTACTTCGATTTCAAGAAAAGCTAACCCATTGTAAATAAAATTTACATGTAACCCAACCCTACTGATTACCCATCGGGTAGGGTTGGGCGGGTTGGAGTCAAAATAATGACCCTACCCAATTACTTCGATTTCAAGAAAAACTAACCCATTGTAAATAAAATTTACATGTAACCCAACCCTACTGATTACCCATCGGGTTGGGTTGATCGGTTTATTTACACATTCAAAATATTAAAAATATGATAATACCAGATTACTAGTTAAGTGCTAATTCAACCATTCATTAATTGATCCCAGGAATGCAATATAGGTTCTAGTGGTAAGTACTGACTACTGAGTACATAACCACACAAAATACAACCATCATAGTCGAAATAGAAATACATCAGGAGAATAAATATAGTCTGTCCATACTCCAACACCAACAGTCCATAATGCAACAAAACAAAAGTAAATAAATTGAAATAAGCCTCATAGAGTCCTGGTCTTCTTGGAATGGTTGAGTTGATACTTGATAAATTACTCATCGACATTGATGATCTTTTCATTTGATGCGGTGACTTTGTTATTGGCTTTGTCCATGCTCTCTACAAACATTCAAAACAAAAAAAATAATATTTGTCAGAAATTACATGATACACACATGCTCAATAATATTATCAAGTTATTAAAAATAATTTTTTACCTTCCTCAAGAAATGCGTAGTTCTGAATTTCATCAAAATACTCCTTTAATTTAATACATCAATGATTTTCCTTAAGCCAACTTTGAGTGCAAATTAAGGCTTCCACCATTTTTGGACTTAAAGAACTCCTAAACGAGTCCAAAATGCGACCACTGGTACTGAATGCAGATTCGGAAGCCATTGTAGAAACTGGAATAGCAAGCACATCTTTAGCCATCATTGATAAAGTCTTGTACTTACTAGAATTATTTTTCCACCAAAATAGGATATCAAATGAAGAAGTCATTGGATTCACTGGTTCTTCTGCCAAATATGTTTCAAGATCACTTTTTTTCCCAGTAACAAACATTTGTTGTTGTTGCAAATAACATTCCAGCAACCTCCTTCTGTGTGTTTCTTTCCCATCATTATTTGGTGGTGAATCAGTTCTGCTAGCCTGGTATGTAATCAAGGATATTCATGCTTTCTAAAAAAACACAAGTAAATAATCCATGAATAAGAAAAAACTGACCTTGTTAGTGTCACCATCACCCTCGACCTTGTAGCAAGCATACAAATGCTGAATAACTGATTCCACCTTAATGACAAGTCTGGCAACTGTCTCAGCATCAATAACACTGTCAAAACAGAACTTTAAATATCTCATCTTGTACCTTGGATCAAGTACAATAGCCAAGAATAACAACGGATTGATGTTATCAGCATTTCCCCAGTATTTGTCATACCTTTCCTTCATGCCAACAGCCATTGTAGATAATAAAGGATCACCAGCAGCTACTAAATCACTCAATTGAGAATGGATTTCACATATCTCGTGAAAGAAGTTGTTAGAAGTCACATGTAAAGTGCCGCTGAATTTGAGAGTGACTCCGTAGAAGGTATGAAGGAATTTGACAAAAACAGCAGCAGAATCCCAATCGACACTTGTAGGAGGTCCAATTCTTTTCTTCCCATTTTCCTTCTCCATAAAGTAACTCATAAATTTATCGTCCTCCTCTTCGTACCTTACAAAAGCCTTTTGAAACTTGAGAGCAACATCCAACATCATATAAGTCGAATTCCACCTTGTGTAGACATCCAAAACTAACCCTCCTTTATAATCTATTTTTTTTCGTTCCACACAGCCCTTGAACTTTTGCAACCTAGATGGATATGATCGTATATATCTAACAGAATTACGAATAGCAGCTATGGAATCATGCATATTTTCCAATCCCTTGGTCACAATTAAATTGATAATATGAGCGCCACACCTCACATGAACGTACTTAGCATCAAGAACAGAACCTTTCCAACCATTCAGTATTCTCTTCACAAAATTAACAGCCACATCATTGGTTGTTGCATTGTCAAGCGTCACTGAAAATACTTTTTCAATTTTCCATCCAAGAAGACAAGCCTCAATCACCTTTCCAATTGTCTCGCCCTTATGATTTGGAACTTGACAGAAGTTAATAATCCTTTTTTGAAGTTTCCATTCAGAATCAATGTAGTGCGTAGTCAAACACATATACAACATTTGGGTGCAAGATGTCCAACAATCAGTAGTTAGGCTTATTCTTTGGCCGATCTTTGTTAGATCCTTCATTAGTTTCTCTCTTTCATTACAAAACAGATGGTACACATCCCTAGTAACAGTCATTCTACTAGGGACAACAAATTGTGGCTGCAACTCCTGGACAAGTTCTTTAAACCCAACACCTTCGACGACATTGAATGCTTGTTCATCCTTGACTACAAACGTAGCCAAAGCACTTCGACACCTGACTTTGTTAAATGCGACAGCTAGTAAATTCCCCCTGCTTTATTACCAGCTTGAAAGCTCAATACTTTTGTTTTTTTTATCACAATTCCAGTTTGGATTTTTCTTGCACTTATCCTTATGAAACCACAAGCTGCTTGTGCCAACTCTCCTCGGATGACAAGCATAATTAGCACCACAATAATTACATGTACACTGTTGTTGGAGAAATTTCGTAACAACACGAAATCGGAGGTTTGCTGGAATAGTAAAGCGATTGAATATGAGTATGTGGATGTTTTTAGGGATTTAGGGTTTATGAAAAAGAGGGGCTGGACTCGGCAGGTGTCTCGATTTGTCTCGTGTATCGGATTGCATCATATACCAAGATGCCTACGTACTTATGTTTATATACGATCAAGCCCACGTAGTTCTATGAAATTGATTGGTCTTATCCCGAGAGACTTAAGGGATAAGTTACGTTAATCTGGGTAATTACTGATTTTATCTGATTTAATCTTATCGTTGTGATATCTTCCTGATTTGAAGAATATCGTTTGGAGATATTTTCCGTTATTGATTGATTGAGATTGATTATTTCCTCATTTCAGGGAGAGGATAAAACTTAGGCGTTAAGTTATAATTATTAATCTGAATTAATAATTAATAGATATTAAGAATTTGGGAGATTATTAGACATGCCAAAATTATGGCATAACAACTAGCCCCCAGTTCTTCAGTGTAGCTTGATGCAGTGGAGAACTAAAAATTCTTCAAGCTTCCAAATTTCTTGAGTAGCTGAAAAAACTAAAACTAGATGATTAGAAAAAACACTTAGAGCACCACTGTGCTCGTTAGGCGTATGCGGATGCAAGTGTGATAGCATGCGATGACCACTATAAGATATATATTTGCCAAGGTTTTCAAATGTGTGAGCATAAATAATGTTTTTGAAATCCTTTGCGATCCTTGTTGTTTAGTTAGGACATTGGCACTTGTATATATCCCGAACTGGCATACACGCTTTTCAAGTGTCTGATGCAACCACGTAAGGATGTGTCTTCGTTTGTGACGAGACTGTTAATAAGAGATGTAGATGTAGTTCTGGCGAACTAGTTTGCATAGGGATGCCTCCACCCATTCGATATAGAGAGATCTCATGGGCCTTCAATAAATATAGTTTGCATAGGGATGCCTCCACCCATTCGATATAGCGATATCTCATGGGCCTTCAATAATCCAGAGGGTGTTGCACTTTACTAAGCATGTTGCATTGCGAGATTTATAGCTTGTCCAGACTACCATACTTGACAATTTAGTTTGCAAGTTTGAAAATATTTTTGACATATATGTACTATCGCGACGATATATGAAAGATCTTTTGCAAATCCAAACGCAATAATAAATATGCTCTTTTAAGAATGTCGCGATATTTATTTTCTTCGTAAATAATGCTCCTTTTTGTAGAAATCTTTTACAAAATTATGCGTCTCGTATATGTATTTTTTCATTTGAAACATGCAGCTCGTACGGGATTGTAAAATAAATCCACAATCAATCAGCATAAATATCCGCAATTCATCAACATAAATATCTCGTACGATATTTTCTAAATCGCAATAATTTTACAAGCATAAAAATAGATAGCTCGAACGAATTTTAAATAATAAATATTTTTCTTGAAAAATATTTAAAAACATGATTATGCATGCATATATGGCATAATATTTAATTTGCAGAAAAATAAATTAAAGAGAGAAAGTAAATCTTATCTTTAATTTTTCGTTCGGAATTTCCAAGTGCTTCGATTTTTGCTGTTGATGGCCTTCGTTGCTCGGTTGCTGCCGTTAGTCCCAATATTTTTGCTTGGTTGCTGCATCCTCTGTGCATGTTGCTTGGTTCTTTGTCTTTTTTTTTACCGCGGGTTCCACCAGATTGTGTGCCATTGCCAACCAACTGCCATGCTTGTTCTTTTTGTTGTTTTTTTTATTTTCTTCCTTCTTTTACTTTTATTACTACCGCGCGCCTCTTGATTCTCCAGGTTTAAAACCACTCATTTTTTAACTGTTGAAGCCCCCAATTATAATAAAACCCAAAAATTCCCATGAAAGTGATATTCGTTTGTCCTCCTCAAACGAAAATTTCCCCTCCTTCTAGCGCCAAATGTTGTTGGAGGAATTTCGTAACAACACGAAATCGGAGGTTTGCTGGAATAGTAAAGCGATTGAATATGAGTATGTGGATGTTTTTAGGGATTTAGGGTTTATGAAAAAGAGGGGCTGGACTCGGCAGGTGTCTCGATTTGTCTCGTGTATCGGATTGCATCATATGCCAAGATGCCTACGTACCTATGTTTATATAGGATCAAGCCCACGTAGTTCTGTGAAATTGATTGGTCTTATCCCGAGAGACTTAAGGGATAAGTTACGTTAATTTGGGTAATTACTGATTTTATCTGATTTAATCTTATCGTTGTGATATCTTCCTGATTTGAAGAATATCGTTTGGAGATATTTTCCGTTATTGATTGATTGAGATTGATTATTTCCTCATTTCAGGGAGAGGACAAAACCTAGGCGTTAAGTTATAATTATTAATCTGAATTAATAATTAATAGATATTAGGAATTTGGGAGATTATTAGACATGCCAAAATTATGGCATAACATACACCTAGGATCGTTTGGATCTCCACCCGGTATTTTGGTATAATGATCCCAAATATCTGAAGTTCGAGTCATTTTTTTCTGGATGTAGGCAATTCATCAGTAACTTCTTTTTAGGTGATTTGAGATCAGTATTTGTAGTGTTTGGGGTCAGATCTGGATTTATGACTACAGTTGGAGTTGAAGTGGGAATGTTGTTTGGAATGGGGATGCTGTTTGGAGTGGGGATGTTGTTTAGAGTGGAAGTGTTGTTTGACATGGTGTTTGTGGCCTCTACCTGGGGAGATGTAGCAAAATATTTATTCATAACTTTCAACTTCAACTTGTTAATTATCGTAAAAGAAAGACATGTTTACATCACAACAAAGTCTCAAGAACATAGTTAAAAGAAGAGTTCTACGCATATCATTCATGAAGAGTTCTAATTTCTAAATTGTTTACTCAGGCATTTTATCAAGCAATTTACAGGGGTGAACAGCAAAGAACACAAAGAACAAAGACCATGAACAACTAAAGCACAAAAATTGTACACAACACAAGGTTTCAGACCCGTTGGATTATCCAACGGCTCTGATTTAAAATAAAAATTGTACCGTACCGCAGAAAATTTCCGCGGTACGGAAAAATTACCAAAATGCCCTCACTGTTCACGTACCGCAGAAACTTTTTGTAGTACGGTGAACAGTAGATTTTTAATGTAAAAACAAGGGGCATTTTGGTAATTTCGGTACGAATTTGTTTTTTAAATCAGAGCCGTTGGATGGCTGATCCAACGGTTCTGGAACCTTGTGTTGCATAAGCCTTATTCTACAACCGGTTGCAGAGGACCGGGAGCCAAACATAATAGATTAATAGGTATGTTAATGTAATGTATAGGACTACTGGGCTTATTGGGCCTGTAATATATATTCGGGTTGGGTTGGGTCATGGTTTAAATTAAGACAAACCATAGCCAACCCACTAATTTCGGTTTGGGCCTTATTCAAACCAATTAAACTTCGGGTTCTGTTGGGTCGGTTTGGTCGGTCAAAAAAGGGTTGGGTTGGGTTGGGTCGGTTTAATCGGCCTAACCTTACCCATGTTCAACCCTAGTTGGAGGTGGAGAAAGGAGGCGGAGGTCGGGGGTGGAGGCGGAGATGGAGGTCGAGGGATAGAGAGGTCGCCAGCAACGTCGGAGATCGAAGGTAGATGGTGGACATGGCAACGGTGGGGAGTGAGAGAGAGGGAGAACAAGGACGTACTTTTAAAAAAATAGAAGTTAAAAACAAAGGCGGTAGTATATTTATAAAATTGAAAGTATACATTTGGAACCCCATTTTAAAGATGGTAAAAATGTAAAAGAAAGTTAAAAAACATATATATTTTTGTAAATATTCCCAAAATTTAATGATTTTTTTTTAATTTGATAAGATGGTGGATTGGATTTTGATAAATTTGTCGATAAATTTTAAATAATTTGAAATTAGTTTAAATTTCATAAAATTTTGAAGAATTTATCAAAAAAAATATTAGATTCTACGAAATTCTAATCAATTTTGCAAGAATGCTCATAAAGTTAAAATACACAATAATTTTGCAAAATTAGTAAATTATAGGGAAATGTTATTTCCAGAGCTCTTTTTTTATTTCCAGAGCTGTATTTGTAGCATATGCCCCCTGCATTCACAAAGTGTTGCATATTGTGATACATTATGCTACAAATAGCTCTGGAAATAAAAAAAGAGCTCTGGAAATAACATTTCCCAAATTATATTATCAATTCATTAAATTTCATATTGAATACACACGCCCATTAGAGCAACTTCGATTTTTGTCTTTTGAATTCAATTATAGAAATTCAAATATGACACGCAAATTTGTATCCAAAGAAGTTCAGATTCTCTATTTTCAGTTACTAGGGACGAAAAATATGTTAGCCTAGCAACGAATGCTGAGATTCTATTCGATTCTTCACTTTCCTTTGCTTTCCTTTGCAATTTATATCGCCCTCATTTGGGTAAAAAAAAAACAGATGATGGTAACATTCATTTAACACAACATCTCATACCATCAAATTATATTATTAGTCCTAATTGTTTTCACTAATACATTTAAAGGTGATGTTTTATTTGATTATTATCAAAGGGGAAAAGGTTGATATATAGTACTAGAACTAACGATCACATTTGTAAAAACAACTGCATGCACTTTGGCCGACGCAGATTCCAATACCGCCTTGCTTGTGTCTGTCAAAGCAAATCTTGTTGCAGTCTGAAAGATTACACTTACCAATGGTAATAAAATCAGGACAAACTGCGACGCCTTCCACTTTATATATCGTCGATGCATCTGCATAAAATTCGTAAAAAAAAAAAAGAAGAAACGTTTCGCAGATTTATCGAAAAATGAATCATACAAGTGTTATAAGGCTTTTAAACTCTTGGAAAACTGAAGTTGGAACTTGAAAGGATTACCTGAAGTTGCATTGTTTCCCCATACTATCTGATGATGTAATTGAAGTTTGAAAATACTTGTGCAAAACTGTAAATTATGTTCAAAAATATTTTTAATACAGGAGTTAATTACTCGGTTATTCTACGGGTCAGATTTTGTAATTGTAATAAAATCAGAAGATGCATCATGGGATTTTCCAAACCTGGAATCTTGGCTACCGTAATGAATTTTTTCTATTCTTCCGGCTTGCCTTTATATTTGACTCAGCTGCTGTTGTTGTGAAGTATGTTTCCAAACACTCGATGTTTCCTGCTAAAATTTCGATATGTTCCTCCCCGACAGCCTGAACTTTGATATCATGCTAAGTAACCAACTCATCTAAACATTTGGATGTTAAAGGAATGCCTTATATGGATCTTATATTAATATTCAAACAGTTTCATTTTCTTGCCAACTAACCAGCTATTTAACATACTTCTGACATCGTCAAAAAGGTACATAAACTGAATTTCAGATATGTAAAATGTTGTGTTGACCTCGTGATACATGAAAGTAAGGTATGATTGGTAATCCAGGATGATTTAGACACTATTGCAGTGATCAAATAACTATTAGAAATTAGATTTGAACCAGCTCTGCAAGATGATAGTGATAATAATGAGTTCATAAAATTTGACTCATATGTTTATATTCAATCGTTGGTTGTAAGGATAAAATATCATATGTAAATTGTCTTTTTAAATAGTAATTTTGTTTCTTTTAAATCTCGAATAATTAAACTAAAATTGCAAGGGCCAAGTAGAATGTACTGGCTTTCTTAGCTCATCCATGACAATGAAATACGGTACTGAAATCATGTTGATTCAATATGTACCGGCCCGAGGTGAAATGTTTATATTTACGACTTCGATAAAGATAAACATGAAGAGCGTGATGAGATAATTCAAATGATTAGAATTTATCTTTAAAGATTTATTATTGAGAATAGATATTCAAAAGCCTACTTATTAAAATTTTTTTAAAAAAAAGATAAACATGGTGTTGCCGTCAATTTTCTTACTGGAATGCACTCTGTTGAAATCTTTCTTTTGCTATTTATATAGGAACCAGTTGCGTAATTATTAAATTGCTTCACCTATAAAATCCTTAGTTACTGGTTTGCTACCTTCTTTTATTTACATTATTGATACAATGCAATACTTTATCAAAACATTACAAATTTTAATTTTTGCAAGAAATGTATGGTTTGAAGCTTCAGTTTTCATGCCTTGTCGTCTTCTTTCTTTTATGATTTTAATTTGATGGAAGAGGAACATTTTTTTCATTATCATTATAAATTTTCAAAGTATAATAAATCAGAATAAAATATCAAATTATAAAATATAAGAACAGAAAGAAAAAGAAAAAGAAAAAAAAGGGTAGAATATCGAAGTAAAAGTATTAAGTTATCAGTTTTTCTAAAATTTGTGTTAGGGCTTGGGTTTATCAAAGCCCATTATTTGAATCAAAGAATGAATCACTAAATTTTTCGTGTCTTTTTGGTTGGAGATCTCCCATATCCAAAATTCTAATACTACCTTAAATTATTAGTTTTTCTAAAACTCAAAATATTAGGAATTGGATTTAACAAAATCATATATTTATCTTAATACTCCCTCCGTCTCATATTAAGTTGCTCGTTTAAAATGTCAGGACTGTTCATAACATGAGATAAATTAATAATTTACGTCTAATCTATAAGACCAAATATAGTCATGAGTGATCTTATTGGATTCGTATTTATGAGTACTTTAATACAGTGAAGTTTTTATATTTAATACTAATACGAAATTTAAGATATTAACGATCAAAAGTGTGCGTTGGCAAACGTGTCTAGTCAAAACAGGAAATTTATTTAGAGACGGAGGGAGTACAAAGTAAAACATAGGTGAAAATAGAAAGGAAAATACTAGAGGTACCAAATTTGTTATAAAAACTTTTACCAAATGACACGTGTCCTTATCTGATTGGTTATAACTCAATTAAATATAATGGGCCCCGCATTCATACCAATTTCAACTAATAAAATCATTCATTTATGCCACATCATTTGGTAACTTTTTTTGGTACATAATTTTGTACCTCCAGCTAGGGATGAGCATTCATCCCGGCCCGCCCGATCCCGATCCGATCCTCGCACCGAACGGGACGGGGAATCGGGGATTTTTTCGGGTACTGACCGGAAAGCGGGAACAATTTTCAACAAAAAATTGGGGAGCGGGCTGGGATCGGGATTTTATGTCTCCCGGCCCGATCCCCGACCCCCACCCGCACCCCCACCCCGATTCTCAATCCCCGATTGATTCCACCACATTGTAATATATATAATCATATATTAATATATACAAATTTCCAATATTTATATTAGAAATAAAATGATATTTTAATTTGATATGTTTGTCTTTCTAGTAGTTAAATAATTTCATTTCCATATTATTAATAATTAATTATTCAAGTAATATTTTTTATTTTAATTTATTGCTTAAAAAATTGTTTATAACTCACTAGTTAGTGTTTACAATGTTATTTTTTGTTTAAAATAAAATTTCCCAATTCTCCGTAGGAATCTCCATTACCCGTTTGGACCAGAAACGAAGAATAAAAAATAATCTCCGACGAAAATCGGGCCAGGACGGGAATCAGCCAATCAGGTTTTAAATTCGAGGATGAGAGCACTGGGCTCTAGCATTAGTCAAACTAGGTAATTTAGCGGCGCTTTGCGCGGTTAATAAATTTTTATTGTACTCTCATTATATTTAAAAAAAATTATAATATTAAAAATATCATAAATATTAAAAGTAGCAATTACAATATTAAATATAACTAAATAACGTTTTGAAAGCCGACACCCCTCTCATAACATACATGCTCAATAGTAGCATAAGAATTTATATAATTAGAAGATTTAATCATAGGAGTATGCCCTCAACTATTTTTTTTTTGCACAAAAATGACCCAAATATTTTTTTAAGCAGATGCTTGCATTCCGTCTAAATTAGTCTAAATATTGCTATTTATTTTTGGGCCATTTTGTGTTAAAAATACATTTTTCAGCCATCATGTTGTAATTAAATCATAAACTGAATACATTCATCTGTTTTTAAAAATAGTTAGGTCATCACATTGTCTATTTTTAAATTTGGACCATTTTTGTGCAAAAAAAAATAATTGAGCCCATCCTCCTGCAATTAAGTCTAATTAAAATAGTAATTTATTATGACATAATATAATGAAATAACATGTATATAACATTTTTATCAACTTAATCGGTCAATAAAATGGTTGAGTTTATTATGTAAAAAATAAAAATATGTCAATATTATTTTATACAAATTCCAGATTTTAACTAAAAGATTATACTTCCATAATTTATAAAAATTGTTTGAGAAGTTAAGATCGTTTATCCTATAATCGTTTGAAAAAAAGTTTTCAAAAATCTTCAACATGTAATAAAAAATGACGCAATGCGAACAAATTTAAGTCGTTAATTTAGATGAAAAATAATCATAATTTTATAGACATGATTAATATTCTAAATTTGAATAATAATGATAATGCTCAAATAAAGTTTGTAAATCTTTTCTATAAATAATATGAAGTAAATTTATTATATATATATATATATATATATATATATATATATATATATATATATATATATATATATATATATATATATATATATATATATATATTCATAAGTGTAATTAATGATTATTAAAATGTCATTAATATGCCATTAAGATGCTACTTAATGCAAAAAAAAAAAGAATTTAATAAAAAAATCAAAAAAGTGAGAATTTAAGAAAAATATTTTAAACGCTTCTAGTGCATTTCCGATCTCCTGGCATTATAATATATATAGATAGAAAGTAGTAAAGAGTACTGGGCCAAGTTACCAACGTCTAGCACCAAACACATATTTGAAATTCATACTTATTTAACCGCCTCCTCTCTCAATCTCATTTTGTATTTTTAATTCTCATTTTGTATTTTTAATTCTCATTTTCTTTAGATCGTCGCGATTCTTCTTCTGCCCCTCTCTCCAATTTCAAAAAAACAAATAAAATCTCTCTCTCTCTCTCTCTCTCTCGTTCTCTCCCTCTCCACTCAATTTTTCTCCGATCCATCTAATCTTCAATTAACAATTATAAATTCATATACAAGTTAGGGTTTGTGTAGCCTGTGATTGATCAATGGTGGAAATGGAGAGTGCTGATGCGAAAGATTGCGTTCGTGTTGCGGTGAACATCAGGCCATTGGTAACAGCTGAATTAGCTGTTGGTTGTACTGATTGTATTACTGTACCTCCCGGTGAACCACAGGTATAATTGAGTTGAATTGTACTTTTCGATTTTTTTCGAGTCTTCGAGATTATTAATTGATTGATGTTTATTGCGATCTGTATTTAACAGGTTCAAATTGGAGCTCATGTGTTCACGTTTGATTATGTTTACGGTAGCTCTGGTCAACGTTCTTCGCGGATTTACGAGGAGTGTGTTGCTCCTCTAGTTGATGCTCTCTGTCAGGGATATAATGGCACTGTTCTTGCCTACGGTCAGGTAAGGCTCTACTTCTCAATTATGATTTTTGCTTAATTGATTGTTATAAGAATATGATCAAATTGTCCTGTGTATGTATGATGACTACGATTTATATTAGGTTTACTTTGCCTTTCCGCTTGATTATTTATTCACGAGGAGCGTACTTTTATTAAGTAAGTGTGAATCATGCAATTTACTGCGAGATATCCTTTTATGTGTAATAGACGGGATCAGGTAAAACGTACACAATGGGAACTAATTATAATGGAGAAGGACACAATGGAGGAGTTATACCTAATGTGATGGAAACCATATTCTCGAGGGTGGAAGCTGCTAAAGAGTCCACAGAATTTCTGATAAGAGTATCGTTTATTGAGGTACTGAATGCAAATATATATCTAACTTATTTGCAATTGTTAAATGGTAATGCTGAATGCTTGATATTATTATCTATGTATGATGTCATTCATCAGATATTTAAGGAAGAAGTCTATGATCTGCTGGATCCAAATCCAGTAGCTTACTCCAAAGTTGACGGGACTTCACAGGCAAAGCCCTCTGGTCCTGCAAGAACTCCTATTCATATTAGAGAAACTGCCAATGGAGGCATCACACTTGCTGGTGTAACGGAGGCAGAGGTCAGAACAAAGGAGGAAATGGCTTCGTTTCTCTTGCGTGGTTCTTTATGCCGTGCTACTGGGAGCACAAACATGAATAGCCAATCCAGGTGCAACTCAGCTCAGTTGTAGCACATTGTAACAGAAAAGGAATAACTTTTAACGTGGATATTAAGTGTTGATGACTAACATTAATATCTATTTAGTTTAACGTGCAATAATTAATTACCACTGAATCTGTAGAATATACGTTATATATATCTTTTAGATAGTGATTATTCGCATCAGCACATTTTTCATGGAGAATATTTTTGTACCTAATCTTTTCTATTTAAGGATTTAATTGTATGCTTACTTGTATATATCAGAAGTCCTATACTTGGTGGCTAAAATTACACCTTTTTTTCTGCTAAGTATACTTTTTGGCTTCAAGTAAACAACATAGCAGCTTAACCAGCTTAAAAAAAAATAGTTCGTAATAAAATTAAACTTCATGTATTACATTTCTCCTATATGAGCTTTCTTTACACCGATTTGCAATATTCTAACTATTATACTTTAATATATAATTGAAAATATAACATTACGAGTATGTATGAACAAAGTTAAAAATATTAAGCTTGTTTTTAACACAGTCATGTCTATAGTGTACATTTAATGTTAACAATTACGTTTAACCTTTACTATGATTTCTGTATAGTCGATCACATGCAATATTTACAATTTCAATGGAGCAAAAGAGGCTTTCTTTAGCTGATGGAGATATGCATGATGCCGCTGATGATATTTTGTGTGCAAAACTCCATCTAGTTGACCTTGCTGGTTCTGAAAGAGCCAAACGAACTGGGGCGGATGGGATGCGTTTAAAAGAAGGTATGATTACTAACTTACAACTGATAATATAGTTGGAAAAATAGTGGTAAGCAACTGTGCTTAAAATATTGTATCTATACTTGATTATTTTTTTTAGGTATTCACATAAATAAGGGGTTACTGGCTCTTGGGAATGTGATAAGTGCGTTGGGTGATGAGAAGAAGCGGAAAGAAGGGGGCCATGTTCCTTACAGGGACAGCAAATTAACTCGCCTCTTACAGGCAAGTATTTAACTGGAAACCTTTTCTTATTCTAAAATGCTCTAAATAAATTTATGATTTTTTTTCAATTATTATGTACTACGTAGGTAATTAAGGGCTCATTGGATAGTGCACTAGGCGACAATGTATTTATTAAGCAGCAGCGGAATTTAAGATTCTTGTCTGTATTTAATATTTTACCATTTGAGCCCGGGTGCAATATTCCTTAGATCCATATCTTGGCCAGGCCCCAAACGCCTATCTAAATCATGGTGGTGAAGGATTATCCTACCCCATCTGAGAATATTTAGTTAAATTTTGTGTTTGCTTTTGGCTGCGCATTGATAAACACTTTTTTTGCTAAATGTATTGGTAAACAGTTACACGTTTGAATATTAAGTTCCAATAACTTACGTATTCTACATGTAATGCAGTGGCCATTTTATTGTTGTATCTTTTGATTTATGAGAAATCTTTAGACTGAGTTATTCCTTAAAATAATTATCTGTAAATTATATTTATTGGTAGTAGGTTACTAGAAAGCTTGTTGAAATTAAGTGATATATGATTATACATGAGCAACGTATACATGAGCACGATTTTCTTGTTCACTTCCAGTTTTTACTGTGCATATTCTGTTAGTCACTTTACCCTATATAAATATAACATAGCAGACTTCCTAGCTGTTTCCGTCAACATTCTTTCTGCAATCTATCAAGTTTTGCATTGTGTTTAGATGAACTGTCAAACATATTTCCTAATTGCTAAAATTAACGTTGCAGGACTCTCTTGGAGGAAACAGCAAAACAGTCATGATAGGTATGCTTTTAGACACTTTTTCACATTTATCCAATAGTTTATACAGGAAGTCTGTTTGTATCATACATGTGATGTTATGATTTTACAAGAAAGTTTTGGTTTTGCTTCTTTTCTATATATGGATGTAGCTTGTGTAAGCCCTGCGGACACAAATGCAGAGGAGACACTAAATACTTTGAAGTACGCAAATCGAGCCCGCAACATCCAAAACAAAGCAATTGTGAGTTATTTTCTTTTCAATGACCTTATGAAACAACTTGTATATGCTTTAATTATTCTTTTTCATCTCTTGTTTCCAAATTGCAGGTCAACCGTGATCCAGTTGCAGCACAGACCCAAAGAATGCGGAATCAAATTGAGCAATTGCAGGCTGAGTTGCTTTACATTCGCGGAGATTCTGCAACGCCGTTCGAGGAACTTCAGGTAATCTGACGGCAATGCCCATCACTTGGCTGTGATCTGTAGATTTTATGAAAATTTCATTCCGAGTTATCTGAAGCTATTATCTTCATTTTGAGTTAATTATTTATTTTTGTTCTAGATTCTGAAGCAAAAGATCTCGTTGCTCGAGGCAAGCAATGCAGAGCTACAACGGGAGCTTCAAGAATATCGGATCAGCTCTGAGCATCTCTCGCAACGAGCTATTGATGCTCAGGTATGATTTAGTAATCATGATAAACTCTTTAGTTGTTTCTGGGATTGCATTTCTCATTGCTATCTGAGATTGTCTTCTTCCCTTTTTTTTTTGTAAAAAGTGAGATTTTCATGTAACCCGTCACAATTATATTAGCTGGTTTTGTATTTCAGGTAGAAAAAGATAACCTGATTTTGAAACTTGAATTAGCACGAAGTGGTAAACCCTGGGAGGAGATTGACGCTGATCAGAACCAGGTATGATGTGGTGTTATGGGCTTATTTAGGCTGTTACATATTTGACAACTTCTCTGATCTTTGCTTAAAAATTTTCAGCAAGATATTGGGTTGGTTAAAAATTATGTGACAAAGATCCAGAAATTAGAAGGTGAATTGCTTCGAGCACAGAAGCCGACTACTTCCAAACACAATGAACTTGCAGATTACCTTGGTTTGGATGCTGTTGGGTATGCTCCAAAAAAATCGTTGTTCGATCAATCTGACACAGAAGCTACAGATACTGATGGTAAGCTTCTTCACTATAATTGTTTTCCTGGTAAAGAATTCATGGGTTCCAGTGGCTAGTTGTTATATGTGATTAAAGGTTGTAGTACGACCAATAATCATGCTTGTGGCTTAGAGTTTACTTGTAAGTTGTATCAGTAGTTTGAGATTTTAATTTTTTTTACTTCTATCTATCAGTAATTAATTAATGTACACCAAAAAAACAAATTAAAATATTTAATCATTTGTAGGTGAAGCTGAAGTTGTCGTGAAAGAGCTAGAACATTCTAGTATTCAGGAACAATTGGATCTGGAGCTGAAAGAATTGGACAAAAAATTGGAACAGAAGGAGGTATATATTCATTATCCTACTTTACAAATTTACCCATGGCTACTGCATCTTAGTTTATCAGGGTAGCTTCTCTATGATAACTTGTTTTTTTGTCATTCACTCGTTATTTAACTTGCAGAACTTACCAATTAGATTTAGTTTTGCATCTTCTACTAAAATAAATTAGGATACTCTATAGTCGAAAGCAACCCATTATTCTCTAATAATTTTGACATGATAACTTTATAATTTTACATTGCCAATTCATGTGATCAAAGGCTGAAATGAAGCGGTTTGCGGGTGCCGACACATCGGTTCTCAAACAGCATTACGAGAAAAAGGTTCTGGATTTGGAACAGGAAAAGAAGACTCTGCAGGTTGAAGTCTCATCAAACTTTTTATTTATTTTTACATGTGCTTGTGATTATGCTATGTATTTGTTACTTATATTGTGATCAATTTGCAGAAAGAGATCGAACAACTGAGGTGTAATCTTGCAAATTTATCATCCAATTCTGATGGCAGTACTCAAAAGCTAAAAGAAAATTATCTTCAAAAGTTGAATTTTCTCGAAGCACAGGTAATCTTATTTGTCAAAATTTCTGACTCCACTAAGTTACTTAGCTTAATAGCCGTCTCCTTGTCAGGTTTCTGAGTTAAAGAAGAAACAAGATGCTCAAGCACAGCTCTTAAGACAAAAGCAAAAGAGTGACGAGGCTGCAAAACGTTTACAGGATGACATTCAGAGGATAAAGAACCAAAAGGTGGTCTTTCTTGTTCTTTTTAACTTAGATATTTTCTGTCTTTCATATAACACTTGCAAAGCTCCTGGTGACAAAATACTTTATATAGGTTCAATTACAACAAAAGATTAAGCTAGAATCTGAGCAATTTAGATTGTGGAAGGCGTCACGGGAAAAAGAAGTTCTTCAGGTACTCATACGTAGATTTATAGAAGTAGCGATCAGCTGAAATTTTTGCAATTTTCTCAGCTTAGTTCAAATGGAAGTTATCATGTTTGTTTTAAGTCAGTAATGAATGAGCATTTACTTATTTCCTATGGGTTAAAGTAGCTTTCAAATTTTGTGTTCAATGTGTGCAAACCTTATTGTCTTAGTTGCTCTGGATTATGTATTGAATAGCTTTCTTGATGGTGTTAAATTATCTTTTAGAACAAGAAAATCCTACTGGATAAACTAGCCCGCCTATCTTATCTTTTTAAATGGGAATTCATATTTCTTCTTGCACTTCAAGCCTTTAAGCCTGAGCATGGCAATTGAGCTAGTCTCACAATGTTACATGCACACTAAATGTTTCAGTTCAAGAAACCTATATGTGGATGTGATATATAAGTGAAAACAATTTACAATAGGGACAACTCTATACCGTGTAGGAATATGGAGATATAATCTGGAAGATGTTATTGAGTATATAATCCGGGTTATAAACATTTTGGTCCTTTAAGCATGTCTGTTTGGACACATTAATCCGTAAAAGGAAAAAATTGTACATGCCTACCCTTTATGGTTGTCCTTTGCACATCCCAACTTTTTGAAGAATGTATACTGATTATACCCTGGTCAGTTGCCAGAATTATGAATTCCGGTTGAATTTACACTCATTGTCCATTGTTCTTCTCCCTTGTACTTCAGTTCAGATGGTACGCGTGGACTTCTTGTGCATGCATAAGTGAAAGCATTAGCATGCACCAAATAATTAATGCTCACTATGCTTTGTTGCCAAAATAAGGCCATTTCCTTAAACTAGCTACTGCATTGAGTATACCGAACCATTTTTCTTTGTCTCTATGGAAGCTCGATTCCTTTTATAATCTGGAACTATATTATCTTTTGGCGAGTAGGATCTTCAAGCTTTTATTACTATGTTTTCCTTTGTTTACTGGTGGTTTACTTTCTTAACAGCTTAAGAAAGAGGGACGGAGGAATGAATATGAGATGCATAAGCTATTAGCTTTGAATCAAAGGCAAAAAATGGTAACTATTCCAAGTTTCTAACTAAATTATGCAATCCTCACTTGTCAACTTACAATAGAATTGTGTATTATTAATGTCAGGTTTTGCAAAGGAAGACCGAAGAAGCAGCCATGGCTACAAAACGGCTGAAAGAGGTTTTAGATTCTCGAAAGGCTACATCACGTATACCTTATGGTATTGAATTTATAAATTATCAGTCTACATGTTTCTTTTTTTTTCTTCTTCTTTTTTTCATTTGTTTGTATATCATTGTCATTAATTTTATTTGCAGGTGAAGGAAATAACAATGGTCCGAGCATTCAGGTACAGGTTACATAATTGGAAGGAAACAATTTTCTATAAATAGATGTGTCATGTGGCTTTATTAGAGGTAGCAGATAATAGTGTTCTCAACGGGGCAGGACAAATGGGGAACCTGCCCTGTTAACATAGGGTGCGTGGCGGTAATAGTCTGGTGAGAGTATGAGATTCAGATCATCCTCTAGAGGAAAATTAACCCCACAATAGTACATAATCTCTATGTTTAATGTATATATTATTGTTTTTTGTGGCTAATTTTAATATTTTTCATCTTTAAAAAATATTATTAAGTTTTTAAATAAGTTCTACTCTGTCTACTGTCTAATAAATCGGCTTATATAGATGAATATAGCAATTAAAATTGCATGTAGTTCAAAATTGAACCAGTAATAAAGCTCCTTAAATTATAAGTACGAGTAGATTTGATCTCCCTTACTCTCAAATAATTTACATTAACAAAAGAAGAATTCAACTGGAGTTGGGCTGGGAATAGAAAAATCACCACGGAGGAGGATATGGGGATTGTAAAAGATTCCATGCAGGGATACCGAGCGAGTATGTGACAAAATAAATCATAGTGGTTCATGCAATACAAGTCGGAAGGTATCTGGTGTTTGAAAAGATAACACACTACTTGGTTATTGGCGTACTAGACAGTAGACATGGATGTTGGCATTCCTTATATTTTTCTCTTGGTCCGTTTCTAGTAACTAACGATATCCTGCTATTCATAGGCACTGATGCATGCGATTGAGCATGAGATTGAAGTCACTAAACGTGTACATGAAGTACGTTGTGAATATGAGCGTCAAATGGAGGAGTAAGTGCCACTGCATATGCTGTTGTTGATTAATTATTTTTTCTACAGTTATGTGACATTTTTCATGAGGTGTATATCGAAAAATTGGTTAGAAAAATATGATGTGTTGTAATCTTTATTAGCAAAAATAGAGCCTAGTATCATATGTTTTCTGTTTTGCTCTTAAATGACTACCGACACTGCTAATAACTTGGGTGCAAGCTGTCTTTTGATGTTACAATTAAAGCACTTATCTTCTGAACTTATTTAAAACCTGGTTGATTCACACTTGCTCTCGGTCATGTAGCCTTATCTATTTATTATGTACATTTCTCGTTCTCATAATGTATGGGGATACTGCATTAAAGCTTGTATCATATGTTCTTATTTTTTAAGGTGTTTATACAGACACAAGCTGTGAAATAATTTGGATGCTTTTTCTATTACTGTTTATATATATATAGTTTATATCTTAATTACTCTTGGGTTTTTTTGCTCAAATATTTTTTGGTTTATAGGAAGGCTAAAATGGCCAAGGAGATGGCAGAGTTGAAGGAAGAGGCTCAACTGCATAAACAAACTATACTAAGGTTATAAATTTTTAATGAAGTAGAATTTCTTTTCATACGAGATTGCCCATATTTCCCTTTTTCTTCTTTTGTTCTTTTTCCTTGATGTTAATGTATAATTGAAATTCCCTATTAACATGCCCCAAATTTGCAATGCAGTGATTGTCCTTCGGCAATGTCACCTGGTGCCAGAAGTTCAAGGATTTTTGCTCTTGAGAACATGCTTTCCACGACGTCCAGCACCCTTGTCTCAATGGCATCTCAGTTGTCAGAAGCTGAAGAGAGGGAACGAACCTTTACTGGCCGCGGTAGATGGAACCAAGTTCGAACTCTCGCCGAAGCAAAGACAATTATGAATTTTTTGTTTAACTTAGCATCCTCCACTAGGTAAAGACTGGAAGGAAAATAAAACTTCTTTCTCCAAAAGTGGAGATATAATAAATTGTTATATATATTTGCATTTTCCAACAGGGAAAGGAAATGTTTTTTAGTTAGAAATTAAGGAATAGTTATAGCTGCTGATTATCTTTGTTTCCACTTTGTGAAGGTGCTCTCTATGGGATAAAGAAGTGAGTTGCAGAGAGAAGGATTCAGAAGTAAGAGATCTGAAGGAAAAAGTGGTACACTTAGTTCGGCAACTGGAATTGCAGAAGGCTGAATTTGTACATCAAGAAAAATTGTTGGTTCGTATTTCTTCCATCCATGCTCTAGTTTGTTTTATTTTTAAAAATGAGTTATGGATGAAAATAGTTTAAATTATTTGTTTTTTAATTTTTGTAAATGAAGAAATTTAGGCTCTTTGTTCAACTTAAAAGGGGTACATTATATGATTGATCTTTCTTCAACTTAATTTAAGCGAATTCTTTCACCATAGCAAATGTGGATTCAATATGTTGGTTGTAAGCAGAATGTTGATTCTCCTTTATAAGTTAAATTACTTATTTTGAAATAATATCCTATTATCCTCACATTTGAAATATTGTAACAGAAATCTTCTCTCAAAAAATCTCTGAAGGAAAAGGATAACAACTCTGGGGAGTCCATACAAGACCAGAAATCACGTGTATACGACCTGCGCTTAAAGGTATTCACTTCATCCCTTAATGTATTAGCAAGTAACTACAATTTTCATAGCTAGTGTGTCTTTCCGTTCTTATAGTAATATATTTTTTGAATAATTGTTGTTTGAGACGTCATACACTTTGATTATATCAGGCATCTCGGAACTCCGCCATATGTGATGCTGGTGGTTACATTGCCGAGTTACTGGAGGACATGGATACATCTGAATCAGAGCATTCAGATCGAGAACATGATGATGACTGTGACTGGGAAGTTTCTGAGCCAGATGAAGGGGAGGACAGTGGCTGGGGGCATGCCAAAGTAAGAGGAAAAAGGCGCCAAACCAATAGAAAAATGTCTAAGAGTGGAAATCATTTAGTTTCACAGTCAACTTCAAGTTCCATTGACCCAGGAAGTGTGAGAGCATCCGATTTTTGCTGCTCATGTAGCAAACAGTCCTTGTGCAAGACAGGAAAATGCGAGTGTCGAGCTGCACATGGAAGTTGTGGTCTTTCTTGTGGGTGTCATCCTAACAAGTGTAGCAATAGAGATGCAAATATGATTAAGGGGCAGGGTGCTTTGCCTCAATTATTACCGGCTGGAGACACGGAAAATGTTTCAAACTCTGATGAAATAGAGAGTACCCGTAGTCTTGCTTCTCATGGTGCAATGTTACTTCAGACGGCACTTGCTGAAATTTCTGTTAACTCTAAGAATGACACTGCAGCAAAGAGAAGGCCATTGTCTGACATTGGGAACTCACTGGTATGAACTTGCTTACTTTTTTCTGTCCGCCTATTCCGTAACTAGGAAAACATCCGTACTCTGTTATGCACTGTTTGCTTATTGAAATGATGTTCCTGAGACTTGCTTACTTTTGGTGTGCAAAATCAACTTTTAGCTGACTTAAGTTGCAAATATTAATCTAGTTGTTTGCTAATTGAAAACTTGCATCACTTCAGCCTAAATTAGATGAACCTAAGCCTGACAAGAGGAAGAAATGGAGAAAACCAACATTTAAAGTTGTTCAAGATGCTCCACCTTCTCAGCCAGAAAGTCACGAAGTTCCAACAAGCACTACAGTCGAGCCTGATATACCTCTGAGATTACCAAGAGCTATGAGATCTATGTCCTCAAATACTACTTTGAAAGAAAGGAACTCTGATCAGCCCAAAGGTCATGTAGCTACTAAGGAGGCTGATATTCCAGCTCCAAGTCCTTGCCTACAAGCAAGACCTGCTGATGACAAGGAAAATGGCCTTTGAGTTAAGATCTTCAAAAAAGTTTTCCTTTTGCTTAAATTAAGTCCTCTGAGGGGAGGTTAGTGCCCTCATAAGGAGATTATCCGACTATGGGCATCGGATTTGTCACCGTGTATTCCAACTAAACAGCTATAATGTTGTCAGTTCAAAGCTGCTATTGTTTTGCTTTGAGGACTTTTAATGGGAATGAGATTCTCCCTCCCCATGTTTCGCGAGTTCTTGAATACTGTGATGTTTAGCAATATCAAGGAACATAGTTTCAAAATTTAACCATCCAAATAGCTTGATATTTTATCGTCGGTCATAACTTTTTTTTACTCTTGCTTACTGTGTCTTAACGTCAGTACTTGTTTCCTTCTAAGAAATATTCTTATTTGATTCCTTCTAATACATAATTGTAGAATGTATTTTATCAATCTCCTTGAACAAGAACTAATGAAAATTGACTATAGAAAATGTATCTAGCTGATGGGAGTACAAAATGCCGAATATACCACCAACACATAGAACTATGGAGAGAACTTACTAAAGTTATTTGCTTTCGTCATAATATCAACTTATTGAAAAATGTACCAAGAAAAACCTACATGCACGGGATGCTGCAAATCTATATTTGTACCTATAACTAACTAGTTAATTTGGGAGGTTGAGGCTGATATTTGATCAACATGATTAAGAACCTCAGTCTTGCTCTTTGCTAACCTATGAAAAACATCCCTAACTTGTTGTCCTAATGCCCCTAATCCTTCATCCATTTTACGACAAATTTCCGCGAGCTCAGCTACCTTTGCTGCCATCTCATCCTCCTCCGAAAAATCGTACTCCACCAAAAATGCTGCCACCTTTTCCAACCTCTGGCTCTCCTCCAACAAACCTCCATTCATCAAGTTCTTGTTCTTTTTCTTCCATTCTTCTCCAATTTTCTCCTGCATTGATAAAATGGGCTGGGCCCAACCCAATTGCTTCCCGATAGGCAATTGGGCCGGTAGTCCATTTCTTTCCTGACAAGGAAACGCAGCCACCAAAGCCCACATTGTAAAATTCATAATCGTACTCATAATATAAACCGGCGAAGCCAAGCCCCCACCATCACCGCCACGTGGCAAGACCATATTGGCTGACATTAATTGAATTTGCTTAGCGGACGACCACGATTTCGAAAACGGGAAAGACAACGACCGGAAACTTGACCGGTTCTTCACCGTCTCCGCCGTCCCACGGCGGCCAAAAGACCAACTCCGATCTGCTGACTTGGCATTAAATTTATCCTTGTCATCAAAATTCATTGACGTCAGCAACGAATTCAACGCCTTTTTTGCGCGCCTGACGTGTCCTTCTCCTATTGGCCGTTGATTTAAAGCCTCCACACCAATCTCCGCAAGCTGCTGCCAATGCTTGACCAAATCAACGGCGTGAGTAACGGCGTTACAGATATCCAACGCCTTCACAACCCGGTCCATATACTCTTCCAAGACCCGATCCATCGGCGCCTTACTCAACTGGGCCGGATCACGGCCCAATAAGACAACATCCTTAAACTCCTTTTCACAACATAAAAACACATCAATAAGCTTCTTAAACCAAGCCACGGACAAAACGGCGGCGTCCCCACGAACAATCCCGGCAAGTTTCTCGGCGACGTTGGTTTGAAAATGATCAAACCCTTGTATTCGTGTAGTATGATCAGCCATTGAAACAACTTGGTTGCGCCCGATGCTGATGCGTTTCATGAATGAAGCTTTATGAAATGTGGCCTGCATGGTAGAAATGTTAGAGAATGGAATATTTATTCGGAGATGCTGAGGAATGAGAATGACAGAATGAGTTAAAAGAGAAGATACGGTTTGGTAGTGTGTAATAAATACATGCATGTGTATGTATTGTATTTAAGTTAAGTAGAAACTAATTAACGGGATTTAATCTTGTTTCTATTTTGTCCCACGGTTTCTTTCATTTTTTGTGATACAAAATAATGATGTGGTAATAAAAAATATTTTTATTAATTGATATCGGAATGCACACTTACCCGTTATATTTAATTAAATTATAGGCAATCAAAATAAGATATGTATCATTTTGTAACTTTTTTTATACAATTATGTACCTACTTAGTTGATGATAAATGTTTATAAGGATGCCCTAAGAAACAAAAATTTGTTTATTGATAAATTTGTATGGAAATAAGAATCAAGAAATTTTACCTTGTGTTTAAAGATTTTGTAGACAGTAAAATCACTAAATTCAAAAAATCACGAAATTAGCATCATGCAAATACATTTGTCCGATTTCCTTCCATTTTCCTAAAGATCTTTTCAATTGTAAAACTTAGTTACATAAATGAGTAGAATTTATGTCCATGTCACGTGTCTTTTCATCGCTGATTGATAAAATAATTAATATAATAAATCCCACGCACGTGCATTTATGTAAATCTTCCAATTGGAATTCCTCATTTTACCATTTCAACACATACCACATCACTTTGAAAACATTTTTGAAAATATTTTTAATTTTCTAACATTACTCTATAAAAATTTATATGAATTGGAGTTAACACAGTCTAGCATGAACAATGCTATAATTAGATCCCATTTTGATTCTTGATTCTAATTTGATGGCTACATTATATATAACTGTACATAGAGTATATCCAATATTATGTCTAATAGCTATGACTATGTTGTAAGTTAACGTATTCCAATAGTATCATGTAAAATGATTGGTTTATATATTAAAAATATAAATAATTGATGATGTCATGATGATGTGGCACTTATTGAGTTTATGCAAATAAAGTTAGATGTTGGTTAAATATAACCAACTTTAAATAAATTATGTAAAAATTTAGACAAGGAGAGAAATGGTTGAAGATGAAAAAAAAAATACCTTATATAAATTTAATGATACATCAACATTTTAACTAAGCAATGTATAACGTTGGAAATGTTATTAGACGTGATTTGATCTATCCTTTATTATCAAACACTAGCATTTTGCCCGTACTTCGTACACGGCTTCTTATTTAATTTAAAATGATAATACAAAAAATTTAACAAATTTGATTGATTTCTTAAAACATCTTATTTAATTTAAATTGACAATACCAAAAATTTAACAAATTTGATTGATTTCTTAAAAAGATATTGTATGCAATTATATAAATAATCAATTCTTAGCAAGATATTATATACAATTATATAAGTATTTAATAAAATAATGATATGCTAAAATTTATATAAAAAAGTAGCATACAATTCTATTTTAACAATGTTGAAAATTTATTTAATCCATTAAAATCTACAATAAAAATAATAAATATTTTTACAAATATTGTTCTCTAATTGAAAACAATAATAAATTGTCTTCATTATTCAAATGCGGAAATAATAATTCCTTCACCCCCAATGACTCCAAAACATTAAATGGCTCCAAAACATTAAACCTCATATAATATCAAGAACATGTTATATTAACTATGAGACCTCATAGTTAATATAATGTGTAAATGTTGGAGAACAATGAGATCACATTTCAAGCAATTTTTAATTTTTTTGTTAAATTTTTTTATGAATGGATATAGGGTAGAATTATAAGATTTTTGTGTGAAGATGCCCCTAGCGGGGCCCTTTAAAATAGTTTGAAATGTAGCGAATATGTGTGTTCTCACTGTTCTCATTTTAAATTTTTTTTTTTGTTAATTTTTTTATGAATGGATAGAGGGTAGAATTATATGACTTTTTTTGGTGAAGATGCCCCTAGCGGGGCCCTTTAAAATAGCTTGAAATGTAGTGAATATGTGTGTTCTCACTGTTTTCATTCTCACCATTAAACTGTATTAGTAAATTCATGTATGAAAAAACAGTGTATATATATTATTAATATAGATTCTTTTATTAAAAATAAGTAAATTATACAATTAAATAAGTAAGTCAAAATATCAGATAAATATTCTTGTAGATTTATTGTTTATGTTCAAATTAAGGTCTTTCACCATGGGTGACTTTATTATATTAAAAATATGTTCTTGTTGAAATGAATATAATAATTTGAATTTGAATATATTTTTAAACTACTTATTTTGATGGGTTGTTATTTTTTTTGTGATCAACTTAGAGGGGTAACCAAAAATAAAATTAATTGGAATACATAAACTCATTACCCACGTTATGATAAACAATACCTATAAAATGGAAGTTGCTTATGTGGTTCAGGCTTGTTAATTACTTCAATACTTCATTAGCTTGATCATCATGTGGACCATCTTTCTTTTTATCACTTATGTTGCTGCTATGTAGTCTATCTATAACTAACATCTTTCTTTTTATCACTTATGTTGTTGCTATGTAGTCTATCTGTAACTAAACATCTCTCTCTACTTGGAATCTATATTTATAAATGCAAATTTCTTCTTGTATTGTATTTTGTTTTCAATATTTAAAATTATGTAGCTGGAGGAGAAGAGAAAGGCTGGAGGTACAATCGTAGTACTACAACATTACTGAAAATAAGTACAATATCATATTAGAATTTTTTGTTCCAATCTAAATTGGGTTGCTCCAAATGTTGTGTAATGACAAAAGGGGCATTAAATAAATAAAGAAGATTAAAAAAATGAAGGATAATACTGTTTACCAAAAACACAGGTCTCCGCAAGAAGCTCACTTATTCACTTTTATCTTCAAATAATGTATGATTACGAATTATAACAATCACATTTTCCATTACCTATTCTCTCTCAAAAAGCCAACTAAACTGAAAAAGGGAAAAGTTAGTGCTTTTATATTTTAATATGGAGCTCAAGTGAAAGTGCTACATATGAGATCATATATGAAATGAAATTGAACGCGAGTAAAAAAGATATTTAGAGCATAAATAAGAGCAATGTTACCTGACCCAGAGGGTGAGGCTTGTGACGTGGGTCTGAGCTTCTAAGTATGCTATTCCATATTCCCTTCGGAGACATCCGATAAAAAGTATGCTATTTCATAAGACCTTCTGGTACGTAGCATGTCTACCCCATGAACATTAAGTTGAACAAATCCATAAAGAACATAAACTTGCTTGAAAACAAAATAATGTCTATAAGTATCAAACTGAGTCCCAAGATTATTTACAAATAACATGGTCCGTACTGTGTCAATGTTATTAACTGGTAATCTTTCCAAATACCTTTGATATTACGACATGAAAAATAAAAAATTGAAAGGCCAAGAAAATATTTTAAAGGTACCTTTCTGGTGTCCTGTATATTATTATAACATCGGGTAATTCATTAAAACTTTCATTCTTAAATTCCAAACCAAAATCAAAACCAAACAAATATTATCCTGTCTAATTTTTAATATTGTGAAATCAATAAAAACTTAACTCTTATGGCCAAACTGAAAACTGGAACCAAACATATATGATCCATACGGAGGTCTAGTACACATACCTTAACCCTACTTCAGGGGGTTGAGATGTTAATTTGGTGAAAAACCCAGCTTTCAAATCTGAAAAGTGCAAACATGCATCAAAATCTAGCAGTGCGGCTTGGACTTGAAGGTGAAAAATGACAGAGATAGATTTGAGTAATGACAAAACGGAGAATCAAATAAATAAAGAAAGATAAAAAATAAAGGATAATACTATAGTAGAGGTTTAGATTTGGGTCGATCCAATTTGGTTACTCCAAATGTTGTATAATAACAAAAAATAGTATATGTTTAGATTTGGGTCGATCCAATCTAATTTGGGTCGCTCCAAATGCTGTGTAATGGTAAAAAGGGGCATCAAAGAAATAAAGAAGATTAAGAAAATGAAGGATAATAGTATCGTTGACAGAATTAGAATCTTGAAATTTTAATAAATAAATTTAATCATGTAACATATTTAATCATTGGATCTAACAGTTCTAATTTTAAATAAAATTCTAATGGATATTATTCGTTGTATACGATTTTTTATTATATTTTGTTAGTGGTTAGAAGATATGATGTCATATTTTTGGGTATGCAGTTAGTAAATAAATTTAATCATGTAATATATTTAATCATTGAATCTAACAGTTCTAATTTTTAACTAAAAATCTAACAGATATTATCCGTTGTATACGAATTTTTGTTATATTTTGTTAGTGGTTAGAAGATATGAAGTCATATTTTTGGGTATGTATTAATTATTGCAATATTATATTTTAAATTAAAAGTCAACGTGTTTTAATTAATAGAAAAAAAATTATTGATTGGAAAATATGATATTTTAGGTATTTATAAAATGTAATATCATCAATTATAAGTAAACATCTTTTAATTGAAAAAGACAATCAGCTAATTATCATTAATTATATTATTAATAAAAAAATGAAGGATAATAGTAGAAGTTTAGATTGGGTTGATCCAATTGGATCGCTCCAAATGCTGATTAGAGAGAAAAAAATTATTGATTGGAAGATATGATATTTTAGGTATTTATAAAAGGTAATATCATATCAATTATAAGTAAACATCTTTTAATTGAAAAAGGCAATCGGCTAATTATCATTAATTATATTATTAATAAAAAAATGAAGGATAATAGTAGAGGTTTAAATCCCCTCGGATCTCCTTTATATATTTATATAATAGTTCTAATTTTTAACTAAAAATCTAACGGATATTATTCGTTGTATACGAATTTTTATTATATTTTGTTAGTGATATTTAATTTCCACCATTAATAAAATTTAAAATGCAATTGAGTTGTATATTTAGTTTTCTCGATTAATAAAAATTTAAAATACAATTTAGAGAAATTAATTATTTTAATATGTTTTACTTGAAAACAGAAATTGATTAGTTATTAGGAGAAATTTTATTTATATTTAAGTAAGGGTAATTAAGTAAAAACAATAGGTACCGACCAACCAACCAACCGACCGGCGCCATATAATTGGAAACTATAGATTTTAGCTAAAGGAAATAGAAAATGTAACATTTTTTTTTAAAAAAAAAATTGATTATTTTAATATGTTTTACTTGAAAAAGAAAATTGATTAGTTATTGGGAAATTGTTTATTTATAATTAAGTAAGGGCGTCATTTAACTGGAAAAAAGAGATTTTAGCTAAAGAAAATAGAAAATGTAACATATTTTAGAAGGAAATTGATTATTTTAATATGTTTTACTTGAAAACATAAATCGATTATTTATTAGGAGAAATTTTATTTATAATTAAGTAAGGGTAATTAAGTAAAAACAATAGGTACCGACCGATCGACCAACCAACTAACCGACCGACCAAACTTTCAATGTTTTAAAATGCAATTTTAAAGGTAAGGATATTGAAATTGTATATTTAGTTTCCTCGATTAGTAAAAATTTAAAATGCAATTTAGATATTTACTTTACTTCATTAGTAAAGATTTTATAGGAAAAAAATAATGAAACTATATATTTAGTTTTCTCTATTAGTAAAATTTTAAAATGGAATTGAGATTTTTTTAAATCATTTGAATTATTAATTCAAAAATTTGAGAAATTTAACAAAATAGAACCGAGCTATTTGACCGGCGCCACTTTACCTCCCCTCGTTTCTCCTTTATATAAGTATATAGCAGTTCTAATTTTTAACTAAAAATCTAACGGATATTATTCGTTGTATACGATTTTTTATTATACAAGCTTAAAACCTGTGCGATGCACGAATTTTTTTTAATATTATATGAATTTTTCATTAATTTAAGTTAATTTTTTTAAAATATAAAGTTGGGAGGCTTAAATTTTTATATGATATTTGATAATAATAATATAAATGTTATCCGTGATATTTCTAGAAAATGAGGGATTTTAGTTAGAAAATATAGAAAAAATTATAGGTTTTACTTGAAAAGGGTATTCAGCTAATTATTAGTTTTTATATAATTATTATTTTATTTCATTAAATAGAAATTGATACGTTTTAGATAAAAAATGCAATCGGTTAATTATGAATATTATAATATTATTAGTTTATTGTATTAAATAGAACCACCCGTGATAAAATCAGAAAAAGATAGATTTTAGTTTTAAAAAATAGAAAGGTAACGTGAAAATTAAAAAGATGACATAATTTATGTGAAAAAGGTAATTGATTATTTTATAGTAATTATAATTTAATTATGTTATTTTACTAAATAAAATTGCTAATAGTTTTTAGAAAATGAGAAATTAATGTTGCCCCTGAAATTTTAGAAAAAAAAAAGAATTTAATTAGAAAAAATATAAAAGATGATACGTTTTAGTTGAAAAGGTAATCAGTTAATTATTAGTACTATAATATTATTATTTTATTTTTATTAAATAGAATCGCCCGTGATATAATTGGAAAAAGAGAGATTTTCGTAAGAGAAGGGAAAAAAGGTAATGTGTTTGAAAAAGGTAACCGTCCATGATACAATTGGAAAAATAGAGATTTTAGTTAGAGAAAAGAGAAAAGGTAACGTATTTTGGCTCAAAAAGGTAATTAATTATTTAATACTAATTATAATATAATTATGTTATTTTATTATACAAAATTGATCGTAGTTTTTAAAAATAGGGAAATTTTAGTTAGATAAAATGTAAAAGATATTGTATTTTACCTAAGAAGTAAATTATTTAGTTATTGAAAAATAGAAAAGGTAATATGTTTAACCAGAAAAAGGAAATTGATTAATAAAGGAGATTTGGATCGATCCAATCTAAAGGGTCGCTCCAAATATTGTGTAATGACAAAAAGAGACATCAAAGAAATAAAGAAGATTAAAAACATAAAGGATAAAAGCTGTAATTTTCCTGTGTAATGACAAAAAAGGGCATCAAATAAATAAAGAAGATTAAAAAAATGAAGGGTAAAAGCAGTAATTTTTAAAATGCAATACTAGCAGACATTAAGAATATATTGATGAGTCTACCACACCATCCAGTTAATTAATCATGTACTCAGTTAACCAATCAGAAAACTATGAATTATTTTAGAACCAATCATAGATCACTTCTAAATCATGGACCAATCAAATTAAAACAAATTTGTTTCCTTATATAATTTAACTTGCTATCTTTTAACCAAGGTTAAACCCATCAATCATTCTAAATATATTTAAAATTTAAATCATGGACCAATCAAATTAAAACAAATCTATTTCCTTATATAATTTAACTTGCTATCTTTTAACCAAGGTTAAACCCATCAATCATTCTAAATATATTTAAAATTGAATTATAATCCTAAATAGAATTACAAATAGAATCATAATATTATTAAAATTATTAAAATAGAAATCAAACCTGAGTCTACCACACCAATAATATTATATTAAAAAATTTCCTTATTTACCATTCTCATTCTATTATACTAATTATGGTTAGTTAACATTTTTAATTTAAATAGAGTAACTTACTTGATTTAACATATCCATATATTTTATTTTTTTAATGTCAAAAAATATTCATAATAAATTAATATTTTAAATCAAAATCAATCAGGATTATACAAATATAAAATATGCAAAACTTTGAATTATTTTAGTACCAATCAAAGGTCATTCCTAAATTTTAGACCAATCATATTATATTAAAATTTTTATTTATTTACCATTCTCATTCTATTATACTAACTATGGTTAGTTAACAATTCAAATTTAAATAGAGTAACTTACTTGATTTAACATATCCGTATATTTTATTTTTGGGATATTTACATAAATACATAAGATTTTAATAATTATTTCCAATTTTACTACCACCCAACTATCTTTTCACTTCTATAAAATCATTTTTTCAAAAATACTACCTCATTATACTTTTATGTTTTCAAAATTCCAAAAATACTACCTTCCTCAATTGCAACTTTTGCAACCTCATTTGCAACTTCCAGTTTTCAAATTTCTGATTTCATGTTCTGGGGTTCAGATGTCATTTTCGACCTCTTTTTTGGACTCTGATATATATATATATATATATATATATATATATATATATATATATATATATATATATATATATATCAGAGTCCAAAAAAGAGGTCGAAAATGACATCTGACAAATGGAACTTGAAATCAGAAATTTGAAAACTGGAAGTTGCAAATGAGGTTACAAGGCCCCGCCAAGGGCACTCATAATTGGTGACTTTGGGTTGCAAGGCCCCGCCAGGGGCACTCATAATTGGTGGATTTCTGATTTGCAACTTTCAGTTTTCAGTTGCAAAAGTTGCAACTGAGGTTGCAAAATTGCAATTCAGGTTGCAAACCGTAGTTGCAACTGAGGTTGCAAAAGTTGCAACTGAGGAGTTGCAACCTCAGTTGCAAAAGTTGCAACTGAGGTTGCAAAAGTTGCAACTGAGGTTGCAAAAGTTGCAACTGAAAACTGAGGTTGCAAAAGTTGCAACTGAGGTTGCAAAAGTTGCAACTGAGGAGTTGCAACTGAGGTTGCAAAAGTTGCAACTGAGGTTGCAAAAGTTGCAACTGAGGTTGCAAAAGTTGCAACTGAAAACTGAGGTTGCAAAAGTTGCAACTGAGGTTGCAAAAGTTGCAACTGAGGAGTTGCAACTGAGGTTGCAAAAGTTGCAAATGAGGTTGCAAAAGTTGCAACTGAAAACTGAAAGTTGCAAATCAGAAATCCACCAATTATGAGTGCCCCTGGCGGGGCCTTGCAACCCAAAGTCACCAATTATGAGTGCCCTTGGCGGGGCCTTGCAACCTCATTTGCAACTTCCAGTTTTCAAATTTCTGATTTCAAGTTCCATTTGTCCGATGTCATTTTCGACCTCTTTTTTGGACTCTGATATATATATATATATATATATATATATATATATATATATATATATATATCAGAGTCCAAAAAAGAGGTCAAAAATGACATCTGAACCCCAGAACATGAAATCAGAAATTTGAAAACTGGAAGTTGCAAATGAGGTTGCAAAAGTTGCAATTGAGGAAGGTAGTATTTTTGGAATTTTGAAAACAAGGTCGGTATTTTTAGAATTTCAGAAAGATGGGTAGTGTATATTTAAAAATCTGATAGTTCACATGGGTAGTTTTGAAACTATCCCTTTATTTTTTTAATATAAAAAATAATTATAATAAATTAATATTTTAAATCAAAACCAATCAGAATTATATAAATATATAATATGAAGCAATTTTCGCAATATTAATTTTTCACACTTTGATTTATAGTTAATCATAATAACATTATTATATATTACGGATTAATTTTCATAAATATATATAAGAGCCAGTCAAAATTAACCACTAAAATTAAATTAATCATAGCATTCTCATCCTAATTTACTTATCGTGGTTATTTAACCTTCAAAATTTAAGTTATATAAACTTTTAAATTAATCAATTATTAAAAAAAAGGCTAAATTCAACCAATTACAATATTAAAAATGAAATTTAAACCAGTTATCATTAAAATTTTACTTATCGTTATTTTTAAAGAATTAATGGGACAAATAAATTGACTTGACGATATTTTTGAATTTTTCAAGATACTAAATATACTCTCAAATAGTATTAGACATTATTTGGTGTATAAATTATCAATCCAAAAAAAAAATTCATTACAGAATCAATAAAAAAATTGTTAGTGAATATTTATATAGCAAATTGGTTAAATGAGCGCAAAAATTCTAAAAAATCATTTTTTTTATTTCATAGCAAATTGATCAACTCAGCGCAAAAATTCTAATAAATCACTATATTTGCTATGGTTAATTATTTATCAACAAAAGGACATATATTATCATCCACACAAATAATAATTCAAATTTTCTTTTAAATCACTAATTTTTTTTTAGGTAAATGATTTATCAATAAAATGTCATACATCTATAAAAATAATCAAGATTGGACAACACATATTAAAATAAAATAGATCATATCAAGGTAACAAGGTTTCCTTAATCCAAACTACAATCGTTGATCAGATCTTAAATTGTGGTACATCACTCGCTTGAATTATATATACTCTTTGGCGAAATAATCCAACAATTTATTCTAATCGTGAGGGAAATACATATGTGATATTTGAGAATGTATTCGAACAACTGACCAAAATTGCGATTCTATACTATCCAAATCAATGAATTAATATAACAAAATCCGGTAAATCTAAGATTCCAGATGCCAAAATAAAGTAATCTATTCTCAAAATATAAAGAACAAAACCCAATATATTGATAGACAAAATCCACTAACGGGATACTAGACTCTCAATAAAGAGATATATTTATTGAAAACGAAGTAAAATCAAGGAAAATAAACAGGAGTTATCATTCACAAGGAGAAGGTGCAAAATCCAATATATAAGTTGATAAAACCCACCAACGTAGTAATAGACTCTCAATAAAGAGAGATATTTATTGAAAAACAAAGCAAAATCATGGAAAACAATAAAAATGGGCTTATCATCAACCAAGATGCAGATATCAACCCATAAACTTTGGGTTTACTATTTTTTAGGAGAGGATGAGATAGAATGACGGCTACAACAATCGTTTAAAAATCAATATTATTGATAACTAGATAGGTCGATACATATAAAATTATATATTATTTCTAATAAAAGGTGCTCATTTTAATTTTGTATTCTTCAATTCAAGTAATAATATTTAATTCTCATATCCTAATCTAAGAACAGACATATCGAATTTTGCTTGGTTGGTTAATAATATTTATTTTTAATATCAATAAAATCTTAAAAATAGGTAAAAAAAAATTAATAACTTGGTAGATAGATTCTAATCAAACAGAGGTATTTATTAACAATAAACAAAATAAAGAAAAGGGCTTCATTTTTATGTACTCTACTTTTAGTTTTATTTTGTAGAAATTCAATGTTGTTTTCAATTATATAGTAACATACTTAGATAACTTGGGCAGAGAGTAACATTACTTGTAATTGTCATATTAATGCGTAAAAGAAAACTAATATTTAATATACCATATTCTGATAGAAAAGAATAAAAAAATTAAACATACAAATTCCCAAACTAAATATGCACATTTAAAGTTGTCATTAAAAACAAACTGACCATAAATTCTAACAGATATATCTTACTCAAATAACGGGATGTATTGGATTTGTTTGGTTAATTGATAATGTTTATTTTGCTATAGTACTAAATCAAATAACTAATAAAAGAACATAAAATTTGTAAAAATGATATGGAACAAACACATAGGAAACTTAAAATATGAATAAAAAACTTATGAACTTGGTTGAAATATTCTAAAAAATGAGAGAAATCAAATGTAAAATAAAATTAAGAAAAAACAATAAAGAGAGGTTTGGAATGTTTGAGCTGGGATGTGAATGGTATGATAATTGTTTGATAATATTGATATTAATGCAATTGGTATAAATTGACGATAATTTATACTTAAATTTTAATGAAATTATCATTTTTTATAAATAATGAATAATATTATGTTTATATTAATTAATTAATAAATTTTATCATTCGGTGCGTAGCACGGGTAGAACATTAACCAATCAAAATATGATAACTAACTTTTTGAGAATTTTTTAGGGACCTCTAGAATTATTCCGGAAAATTGCTCATTTCCTATTTTATTTTCATTTATAGAATGAAAAATATGTATTTGATTTTTTTTTTATTAGTACTAATTAAGTTTTTACTGTTTTCAACGCCTGATTCTCAAACATGATTATATTGAACTGAACTTTCCGTAAAAATAGCATAAAATGTCGTTAAATTACTTGGGGAAAAAACAAAAAGGAATAAGAAAATTGATATGTATCTCAGGTAAATTTTATCATATATAAAATGAATGTGTTTTGATATTAATCTTTTTTTATATAAACAAATTTTCAATTTTTTTTAACACGCATCCATACAATTATACATAATTTGAGAAAAATTACTTAGAGATGCATATTGGGTTCGCTACACTCAAAACAAAATATAACAAAATAATTTATTTTTTAATACACTATATATTTTTGTAACTATTTTAAAATTTTAAAATTGTGTTTTCGGTGCGTAGCACGGGTAAAATGCTAGTTTTCAATCAGTCTTATCTCTTCACCGGAACATAAACTTCCTAAAATATTCGAGATTTGCAGTTTTTATGAAATTATCCAATAAAATCAATTTTAGATGTAAAGGGCTTGTTTAAGATTCATTTCCCGTTAAAATGAGATGGGAAGAAGTTGATGTGAGATTCGTTTTGCAACAGAAGATAGAATATTCGGGTAAATAGATATGGGTAACTTTTCATACACGAGACAAGTCTGTAATCATACTTAATTTTCGAACTCAAGAAAAAAAATGAAGTAAATAGATATGGGTAACTTTTCATACACGAGGTGTTTGTACAACTTCTCTTATACCATAGCTACGTAATTTTTATAAACTGGTTATACTGAAAACTGTCTTAAATTAGCTTTAGTTTCCACAGAAAACGGTTTTAAATTTAAATGAGAAATTCATTTTGGCCCATAAGCACCTTAATTTTTCCTACTTCATAGCTTGTCCAGGCAAGCTAGTTTAAAATTCAACCCTTCATGATTTAAGTTTTTTGACAATCTATTGTCTAATCCTAATTCTGAAGTAGACTTACAACAGGCTTACAGTTGAAAAGATAGAAAATCCTAAAAAAGAAAGAACGCCGGCAAAGAATATGCCTTTTTGTGCTCATTCATATAACATTCTTTGCAGTTGGCCAAAGAAAACCGATAAGAGTAAGCCAAAGCTTTTCTTTAGCAATGCCAGTGAGTCCTTGATGCAGCAAATTCTGTAGATGCACATGTAAATATGTAATGGCATGATGCAAGCCTTTACAATACAGGTTCCTTGTAAGACATTCATGAATTTCTGTTGATGTTGAGCCTTGTCATCCAGTAGTCCAGTTGACTAGCAACACATTCTGAACCAGTGGATCCATATGAGCTGAATTTCTTGATTGAATTTTCAACGCCAAGATATTCATATACATCTTGATCAAAAACTGGACTTATGCTTCTCAACTCATCAAGACTCAAGTCCTGAAGCTGACATTTTTTGGATACACACAATGCAACAGATCTTCCAACTATGTCATGGGAGGTTCTGAAAGGTATATCCTGCAAAAGAAAAATAAAGAGTTTAAATACATGTGTCATGAGATCAAAATTAAAACTCCGAGATGAGTACTTGCAATAAACATTTACAAGACTCCTATTGATTCAATATTATTTTAGTTGTGCCTTAGTTTATTACTCCTAAAAATATGTCACATGCCATCTCTTGTGAAATGTTTTATCCTGTACATGTGTCCCATGCAAGTACCAATTCTCAATTCTAAAGTTTAAATGATGGTCAAGACATACTTCTGTAATCTACATCGACAAACAATGCACTTCAATAAGGTGAAAGTTGCAAGGATTCTGATACCAAGCTCTCAGCATGAAAGAAGCTGCTTAAGCCCGAGAGAGGCCATTTTACAAACGTGGCAACTTCTTCAGATCATTAGTCATCTCAATGAAACAAATTCGCACAAAAGCTTAGAAGACTAGGACTATACCCAACCTATTAGTTTTAGTAACTAAATAGACAAAACACTCATAATTTTATGAAATAAAGAAACCCACTTAAAAAAAACATGACTCACCTTCTTCACCAGATAATCTGCGAGTGTAGTTGCATCAAGATGGCCAGCTGGTAAAGCATTCTGTATTCTCTCTGAATTAAATGTAATGTTTTGTGCAAATTCTGCCGACACTTCAAGCATTCCTACGATTGCTTTGACACTGTCGAATACAGGCTCCTTATCTTCCTGTTTATTAAAAAGAGCATTATTTGAAATGACTTTCAATATATTGTCTAGATAAAAAGCTCACTGTATGTAGGTTCAGAAAGATCAAAGAAACACAAGATAATATGTCTGAAGCCAGGTAAAAACAGAAAGCAAGTAGCAGCCTAACACATTTAATACAAAGTCACATGCAGAAGGCGAAATGCCTGGCATGTGATTTCGAGGATCATTCGGCTGAGGAGGAGTAACATTTAAACCCCTTGAAATCTACTCGACAGAAGAAGCCCTCTAAAGAATTACGGGGTACAAAGACCTACCTGTAAATCACGGTTGTAAGCATGAGGAAGTCCCTTGCATAAAACAAGAAGGGTAACCAGATCTCCAACAACCCTAGCAGATTTTCCACGAACAAGTTCCATCGGATCTGGATTCTTCTTTTGTGGCATAATACTGCTTCCAGTTGATACAGAGTCACTGGGAGTTAGAAAGCCAAACTCTTCCGATGCCCACAATACCCATTCTTCACCAAGCCGAGAAAGATGGATGGCAGTAATGGAATTAGAAGAAAGGAACTCCAAAACAAAATCTCGATCTGAAACTGCATCAATGCTATTCAGGAAACCATACGTTAAAAACATCCATACACTAGAAATATACATGCACAAAATAAATATGTAAAAATACGAAAAGAATTGTAAAAGAAATTCAACTACCTTCACCCAAGTCGATATATCATGATTTCCAACAGGCAACAAAACAGAAGACTAATCAAGAATGACTTTAGAAAAGGTATCTAGCTGATGTTAATACAGAATAATGAGTGATTATATCATGCGAAAAATATTGAGAGAACTTGTAAAATACAAGTTATTGATTTTTTTTTATATAATATCAGAATACCCATGTCAAATTAGTATGGATCTAGAAAGAATGGTTGATACCTGTTTCTCATTGGAGCACTGAAACCCAAAGCATCAGAAGTCATAAATCGATCTATGGGAAGGCCAGTACCAGCTAATGCACATGCACCCAAAGGGCAGAAATTAAGTCTAGCTCTGCAATCTAGTAAACGTCCTGCATCACGTTCAAGCTGCATAGAATTTTATTATTATTATTAGGGTTTGGTCAATGTATATATAGCATAAACAAACAAAACTTGATTGAATCCAATGAGGCAAGGACTTGTGTACATGTTCCTACTCCAAAATATCTTATTTAATTAAAATCAGGTTCACAACATATATATACACCCTGTACATGTTCCCTCGTAAAATACGTTTCGTGGCACTTTCTTACTTCCACTCTTAGAGATTTCTTCAAGTAACTTGCTGTAAGGGATACTTGAGAGAAGCACCACCACGTCCAATGTGCAACCTCTTTCTTTGTTATGTCGGTAAGGGAAAATAATGTATAGCGGCGACTGCGTTGACTAGTTATTTATTCGAATTTCCAGTGAAACTTAAAATTGTCCTCAAATGTTTTACTAATTAATATTTTAAAACAATCTTGATTATTGCTAATCAGTAATCATCAGAAACTTCTGGCTGGCGGCAACGCCAGGTTTAAAGAAAGATCTCAAGTTATCCTAGAGCAACGCTCTAATATGAAAAAATGCAGCTAAGTTTTTCCAAAACTACACAGAAACCTTTTAGAAGATACGAAGCAGTCACTGCTGACTGCAAACATTTTTACAGGGTATCATCTAGCATCTTCTAAATTAAGTGAGTTTCTTACAGATCAAGCATGTCAAGATTAGTAACTATTAATGAAAGATAATAGGAAGAAAAGAAAAAAAACAGGTAGTTCCAAAGTATAACTAATATAAAGAAGTACATTCATATTTTGGCTATAATCAATATCCCTGATATTAGATGTGTGATAAGAAACCTGACATAAGTTTGGTAGCTGAAGACCAATCACATCTCAAGCATGTACTTAGTTCAATCATGAGAATATGATAAACACGAGAGTTGAAGTAAGAAAGTTTAATAATAATTAACTGCAGGTGCAGCAACGTACAAATAAAAACATTTTAATTAAGTTTTGTCCAGGAATGATGCAGACCTGCTCAACATACGCTAAAAGGAGATGTTGCAGTAGCACAGGTTGCGCCCTCTGCAAATGTGTATAACCAGGAACAATCAGGCCCTCGTTCTTCTTAGCCAGGATCACCAGTGCAGACTACATTTATAGAGAATGATATCAAAGATTAGTGAAAAGAATATGCTGGCATCCATATTAAGCTTGTTTAATGTGACCAGTTCAGCCAACCAGAGGTCTATAAATTGGACAAAGAAGTTCAACTCTAGTATAATGGATAATTAGGTGAATTCTTTAGCGGCTATGTTAGATCCAAAAGTAACAGGAAACAATCATATACTCCCTCCGTCCCCTTTTAGTTGGTACATTTGCAAAAAACACACATATTAAGAAAGCTTTAATTATATAATTTGTTTCCATGTTTGTCCTTTATGTTAACATTAAATGATGAGTTATGAGTGTTTATATTAAATATAAAGTCAAACATTGGTTTTAGAATTAAAGGGGTATATATGGAAAAATTGGTAAAAAAATGTATTGGAACAAGGAATGTGACAACTATTTAGGGACAATTTACCAACTAAAAAGGGACGGAGGGAGTAGTTAGGATAATTTCATATAGACATGCAGTGACCTGATCAATTGTGCGTACAAGAACACAAAGCATATAATTGCCCAACAAACAAGTTTTTAAAAGGCGTGTACAGATTATACAACCTGAAGATACTTGATGCGAGAAACAATTGTGTCAATGGCATCTCGACACCACAGACGAAAATCAGTTGAAACTTGATCATTTCGACTCCTAGCAGTGTGAAGCTTCTTCGCAGGTTCACCAACCAAATCAGTAAGAGCAGCCTCTATATTCATGTGCACATCCTCCCTATCGGTCCTCCACTTAAATTCACCCATTTCAATCTCCTTTTCAATTTGATCAAGACCTTTAAGAATGATATCTTTATCACTTGCCTCAATTAATCCCTGAAACAAAACAAATAATAAAACGCTCTGCCTAATGCAAACTTACAATAAAAATATACGCCAAACCCAGATGAATCAACACGACACACAAACTAAACTTCTTCCGGATCCAAACAAATAATTTAGTCCAACATGATGTACCATCCATCACTTCAAAACAATTCTAACAATATCTAACTAATGTTATCCCCCACAGCATTCTCCGTCACACAAATAGTCACACAGCAATCAATAATACGATTAAATTCATTAAGCTTAAAGAAACTAAAATCACTCCCACTAAACACCTTTTTATTACTCTAGTTAATATTTACACTCTCTGCTCTTATACCTGCATTTTCATCATATCACTATAATCACTTAATTCATTCATTCTAATTACTCGAATACAATTATCACAATTATCCCACACCACCAATGTTATAAATCCACCCGAAACATAACTACATTTTCCCTTCTCAGCTCAATAAACAAACACACTACATTCACTCTACTCTACACTAACATTCTTTCCGGTGCCAACGAAAATTAACAAAACAAATTCTATCACAAAATCTAACAAACCACATTTTATCCGAAAAACTCTCAGAATCATTTAATCAAACACCTGGTGTGCAAGCATAGAAGCATGAGCTCTACTCCCCATTATATCCTGCTTATAAAGCGCTTTATCGAACGATATCGACTCCGTAAACCTCTCAACGGCATCAGTAACTCCTTCCTCAAACCTTCCGCCCCATAACTTGGTTTCTTTGTCTTTCATTTCCACTTGATTTTTGTGAGCATTGCAAGACACTGTTAGAGATTTTGGGGAAATGTTCATTTTGTAAGTGCGATTTGATAAGTGAAATAGTGGAGTGCGGAGGGTGAGTGAAGATGAATGAGTGTGTGTATTTATTGTAGTTGTGTGTAGAATTGATGACTCCATTTTAGCTCTTTTGAAGCGGCTATAATCGAATCTGTGCTTTTGGTGACTGTTGTTAGGTTGTGTTTGGCTATTAACAACTTCTGCTTACCATTTTTTTGAATTAATCGAGATGCGCGAATACAAATAAGAAAAAAATTTATTTTATGTTTATTAAATGTTAACGTAACATTTAATAATAATGATAAATAGTGATAATTTAAATAGTAAGAAATTATAATAATAATGAAATTATTAAATGATAAATTATAATAATAAACATTTAATATTATTAGGAGATATTTTAAGAAATTTAATGATCTTCATTTTATTCTCATGAAATTTGTTTTAAAATATTGTTAGGAGAGATTTTTATTTATAAGGTATATATATATATATATATATATATAAGTCTAATTATATATATTTATTAAAGTGAATTTGATTAATGTCACAATTTTTATATTAAAATGTAAAGCTTGAATGAATTGTATTTAAATTTTTATTAATTCTCATGTCATAAACTTTCAAAACATATCAAAAGAATAAAGGGTTTTTAATAATTTTTGTGACTTCAATTTTGATCTTAAAACCATGTTTGGGAATTGCAAAAAATATATCCTGCAAACCAACAATTCATATTAATATCCAGCTATTTAAAATGCGTTCACTTTACAAAAACTAGTTTTAGCTTTAGCTTACAGTTAGCTTAGCTAAGACTGTTTGAGACTTTACGACTAGACTAAATAATTACACTTAGCCTTAAATCCTAACTAGCACTGCTGCTTCATCTTCCATTGTCACAGCTCACTATCTGTATCACCTCCAACTAACTTCTTACTTCACACCAAGATTCTCATCAGCATCCATAGGTACTTGTTCATCCATTTTCTTGTTCGCACCATTATTCTCACAAATATCCATATCTACATGTCCATTGTCCCCGCAATTATCATATCTTAGTGCATCCACTGAGTTAGGAATTATGCCTTCCAAAATTTTGGTCTCGACCTCGATCACAAGGCCAGAGGTGGCAACTTTAGTCGCTTGAGATGCCACATTCAATTTAGGACTAGTTTGCCTCTGATAGTTACCATGAAGAGATGCTCCTGCAGGTTTCAATCGCAAGTCATTTGGCGGAGCACTAGAATATGAAGAAAGTGTTGTTGCTAGACCAGTTCGAATGTAGTGCACATTACTGGGCAGTGAGTTTCCACTGCTTTTTAATAGTGACACTGCATCAGATGGAGTAACAATCCGAGCCCCTGCAGCAACCGCGGTAGCTTTTACCATCTCATCGGAGGAGGGCTTGGTTGGAAGGGTGTTTAAGTTAATCAAAGATTTAGATGAAAGCCCTAGCACAATAGATCGTTGTGGTGCTCCTGTCACATTAGGTCCCAATGTCCCAGATCGTTGTGCTAGTGTTGTTGTAACCGAGTCCCCTTTCGACGGAGGGAGGAACATTTCAGGCCGTTGTATTAATTTTGGGTGCAAATCACATTCAGGTTGAGGTTCAGGTTCGAGTTTTATGCCTGTACAAGTTCTGGGAGCAGGATGATGCATACTAGTTGTCCCACCTGTTGCAAAATCCAATGCATAAGAATTAGAGACAAATTTTGCATCGATATTCACAATTCTAGCTTTTATGTACGCAAGTATAGGTATGTGCAACAATGCAACTATATTTCAACACATTACACTTAACTTGCATGAATATTTATCATCAAAATTCATATTTAAAGAGAAATTATACTTAACTTTTTGCCTTACATCTTTAATTACAACAAAGGAACATAGATATTGTATTTAACTACAATAAATGATGTTGTAATACATGTTTCTTTTAACAGAGGCTTTGTCTTGATATTTGTGCTACCTTGTTCCTCACGATGGCACTAAGGTGGGTAAGGTTGAACTTTGTTATTATTATAACCAAAATAAGGATTATTTCAAAAAAAAGTCGAATAATATATTGCACAACCTTTGTCCTCGGCAAGCCTCATATTTAAAAGACAAAGCACCCAACAACTATAACAATACTCCACAAATCCATTTTGCCTAACCAATGACAGATCAAGGACCACCAAAAACAAAACCCAAAATCACAAGACTACCAATAATGTAGCTAAAATGATGAGGGACAAAATAAAAATAAAAGGAATCTTTATTTTATTAATAAATAGTTAATTCTATTTATTAATATAAAGCTTTAATAATTGTGCTTTAATAAGTGTGCTTTAATAATTGTGCTTTAATAAGTGTGCTTTAATAATTGTTTTAAATCATGTCTAAACGCATAAAATCTGCAATTGACGACGTAGTATATAATATTCTTTGTTATGAGGAAGATTGTGATCTTTTACACTATGAAATTTATGTTCGTCGTCATGAATGGAAATTACTTGAATATGAGCTTACATTGAGAGAAATTGATAGAGCACGTGATGAACTTAAGAGGTTGGAAAAGAAGTACAAAATTGAATTGAGAAAAGAGAGTCACAAACGTGCAAATGAGGAAATAAAGAGGATTGGTGACACTATTATATCTCAACTTCTACGTCTTGCGGAATTGGAAAATGCGAAGAAGGATGAAATTTCAACGGAAATTGAGCATCTTGAAGATACATATACGGAAGATCCAATTAAAAAGCTCAAAGAAGTTGAGAATAAAGAGTCATTCGTACAGATCAAGAAGAAGAAGAAACCAAGCCACAACTTGACTACTTCCAAATCATTTGTGAGGATCAAAAAGAAGAAATCGAGCCACAACTTGATTTATACAAAACTCGTGGTCGAGTTTTTTCTAAGAAAGGGAGAAAGAGGGAGGATGATGGCCTAGAAGGAATCATATCAGATGATTCAACCATTGTGTCGCCCGAGCTAAAAGGATCATCACATGACTTGGTGATGATCACTAGTGATAGTATCGAGGGCCTAAAAGGGATCATATTAGATGATGTGTCGCCCGAGCTAAAAGGATCATCACATGACTTGGTGATGATCACTAGTGATAATATCGAGGGCCTAGAAGGGATCATATCAGATGATTCAACTACTGTGTTACCCGGATAAGAGGATCATCACATAACTTTGTGATGATCACTGGTGATAATATCATTAATGATATTATCGAGGTCGAGCATATAGATTTCATTATTCCTAAGTACGTGCTCGAGCCTCCTTCACTTGTCGATCAGTTTTCGAAGTTCTTTGCCCCTCAGCCATTCCTCAAAAGGTGCAGAACTTTTATCGTAGTCCCATCTCCGACTTGCATTGTCCTTGCTTTCTACAAAACTCGTGGCAGAGTGTTCTCAAACAAGGGGAGCATGAGGGGGAACGGGAGTGAAGAACCATTTCGCCGGCTTGCCCGTGATCTTGCATTTTACAAAACTCGTGGTCGAGTTTTCTCTAACAAGGGGAGAATGATGAGGGACAAAATAAAAATAAAAGGAATCTTTATTTTATTAATAAATAGTTAATTCTATTTATTAATATAAAGCTTTAATAATTGTGCTTTAATAAGTGTGCTTTAATAATTGTGCTTTAATAAGTGTGCTTTAATAAGTGTGCTTTAATAATTGTGCTTTAATAATTGTATTGTGTTTTAATATTTGTTTTTGGGATGGTTGTTAGACCTTTAATTCACTATTTATAGTGATTGATATCAAACATTGTAAGGACCTTTGAATATACATCTTTTCCTTTGGAATAATATTGAAATTATCCTTGAGGTCTTGTATAATTCATTGAGTGAATCTTTGTATTGTTATCATCTTCATATAATCTCTCTTTTCATTTGATTTTACGAGTTGTCTACAAGTTGTCCTACATCATAAAAGAACCAAAAATTCATAAAAATTGGCAAAAAGCGACAAATATCCTTTGAATGAAGCGCCATCAACTTATTAGCATATAAGCATATATGTGAATCAGTATATTCTCTACTACTGTTCAATTCCATTCTACTACTGTACACAATATAAAAATCACCAACTGACACACACACTTGCAGTACATTATTTAGTACCAGCCCTGTAATAAACAACAAATTGCTATATGAATATGTTAGCTATTTTATAAACAAGAGATTAATTACCACGTGAGGAAGAGGCTTTCAACTTATCTGACAAAGGCATATCGAGGGCTAAAGACATTGCCCGACGAGCTGCAAGTTGAGCCTCAGAGAGTTGTGAGCTGCCTCCTAAACTTGAGTTACCCTTGCCTCCTAAACTTGAGTTGCCCTTGCCTCCCAGACTTGAATTACCCTTGCGTTTTCTAATAATGTTCCACCTCTGCATGTATACATCAGCTCACAAAAATTAGTGGAAAGGAGCCATGACTGAATAAGTTGAAAAAAAAAATGTAATGTGACCACTCACATTTTCAATTTGTGATTAAACAAGACGCTTGAATAGAAGAATGAAAGAAATAAAAGTAAAATTAGACATTTAGGCACACATGTAGAACATTTCTCCGTTGCCGGGAATTGAACCCGGGAAACCTGGGGGAACCCCAAACATCCTAGCCATACTGGATAACAACGGACTTATGTAATACAATACCCATAGGTCCAAAATATGTGTAGTAGACTAGTAGTGGTGACCGATGATGTCTCAAGTGTTACAAATACACCCGATGGCAATGCACAGCTGTTCTCCTTTTCAAACATTTAGTGTCACTTTTTATAGTCTAAACATGTCAACTTCTACTCAAAACTATATTTCCTGTTATATGCAAACATGATTAACATTTGGAGGCTCATAATACTCTAATTATTATTGCAATCATAAAAAATGCAATAGACAACAAAACTAATATTTCGCTACAAGGAAATTTACATTTTGGGATCATAAGAACATATTACAACATAATGAAGCAACAAAAGTTCCAATTGACTGAAAACATTAATAACTATGGTCATAAGCTATTGAAAACATAGATCATAACCAAAAAAAAAATATCGTACTTCTCCAATGGCTAATATATCTGAGTAAAACATATTGCACCCTTCTTAAATGGGACAATACAGAATCAACCACCAGTTGCTTAGGATTTAGCAAATATGCTAATTTTACACTATTTACTCCTATGTGCTTAATATGTTTCTTTTGTCCTTCAGCCAAAAACTCATTAATAAAATATGAGTATCTAATGCAGAAAAAAACAATCAGCTGTCGCCTAAAAAAGAATAAATTATTCACCTAGAAACTTCAAAATACCATTCTTAGCTAGCCTAAGATGATGCTTTTAGGAGGTCTAACAATCATATCTTCTATGTTGCTATGCACAACTTTATATACATATAAAGTTTAGTACAGCCTTCATGTTAAAGACTGGAACTTTTTTGTGAGGGGCAGCACAATGAAGGGCCCAAAAAACTACACATTAAAATAAATTTAAAACAGCTAACTCTATAAAGTAATAACAATTCTATAGTGCATAATTTGTAACAAACCTAACAGTTGCATAAGAACTCAAGTCAGTGCAAACAACGGGCAAAAAGATGGATTAAGAAGTTAAGTGAAGATAAGCTAAGACAAAAACCTGAGCTAGTTGTGAAGCTGATCTTTCACTCTTGAAGTCCCCTTTTAATATATTTGCCCAGTTACCTTCACCAAATTTTTTTACAGCAGCAATCAGTTCCAAATCCTCCGCATCAGACCATGGTTTTCTTTTTCTTCGAGGAGGTAGGTTCCCACTATCCAATCCTTCAGCAGCTGTGGCAGGTGTAGCAGGTGTAACTGCAGGCAGCGGCTGTTTCTCAACAGAAACTGGAACTGTTATATTTGTCCCGTGGACAAATCTTGAAGGCTGTAAGTTTCCTGAGGGAGGTCTAACTGATTGTCCATTAGGTAGGCTTATAGTCAATGGAGCCTCAACTGTAGAACCATTTGGTAGAGTAGAGTTAATTGGCATACCAGAATCAATAAGTACCTGAATAAACAAACGATCACTATATAAGCGAATAATCCCTATATGGCAACAATACCACAACCATACAGTGGAACAATAATTAGAACTCAAAATATGTTTCAGTTCTAATCATTTACTTTTCAGAAAAAAAAGTATATGTATAGAACTCTATGCCATAAAAGATCACAAAAAATGGTAGTAATGATGATTCAAAATAGTCAGCCTTACAAACAACTAAGATAAATTAAGCAAAAGTACAGTAGCAAAGTGATGATTTCTCTCAGTCTAGAAAATTCATATAAGAAATTATTTGCCATTTGATTCTCTTTTGCGGAGATTACATAGTAAAAGAAAAAGACACAAAGAAAAATGTATCTATTTCACTATTTGAACTTCAAAGTGAAGTGATGATTATCCACCTAAAGTAAAACACACCTCACCTCGTGAGACACTTAATATAATGTCATGTAAGGTTCTTGTGCTAAGAACACAATTAGATGCAGATTTCTAGTTCCAAAGTTTACTGAAAATTTTAGGTTATATCCCTAATCATAATCTAGATAAAGCTTCAAAGTCACATAAAAGCTTCTCGCCGACCAAACAAACATAATTTTGTTTAAAAGAAGTTACATGACCATCCATAAATAGTTAGTGTAACGATTTACCTTCACACATGCTCCAGCCTCGGCAGAAGCTTCGGGAGTAACAGTTGGCAGGGCTTCCAATTCACAATCCAGATCACTGTCATCATCCTAACACAGGAATTATGCACCAAAAGATACTCAACTTAGTACAACAACATTCCTTTGTAAAACTGAATATCACGAGTAAACGTGTGCTCAAATCAATGAGTATGGATAATTTCAGACTGATCAGTAATCAAAAACACTAATTTCACTCAATAAAAAAATTTCAGCATATAAAGCATTCATAAGTTTAACAGTAATAAAGTAAGAGAAATAGTTATTCTTGTAAAGATATTAAAGTGAGTAAAGTGTCGAGATTCTGACAGTCGAGTAAGAAAGTTCATTAAATACAAGCCCAAGGATCATGTTTACACATACAAGATATGTTCAAAACCGAAACTGGCAATGCAAACATATTCAACATTCTGCAAGCACAAACCAACCATACATACACATACAAGCAAAAATTACGAAAAGGCAGTAAACTTACAAGAGGTTCAACCTCCTCATCACCGAGTTTTTCAACCAACGACGTACGATAAGCCAAATGTCGCCACAACATTTGGTACTCCCTGGCATTTGTTATACCAGTATTCGAATTCTTCACCATCGCATTCCAATCATACTTTTCACCCGGTGCTTGAGCTACTTCCTGAAGTAATGCGAGAATCGTCGTAGCTGAATACCTTCACGAATCACAAACACATATATAACTCCACTACACAATTCAAATAGCACAAAATTAAAATTAAAATAACAAACAGTTACAAAAACGACGCCGTTTAAGTAAGAACCTTTGTAAGACGGTGGAGATGTCTTCTTCGGTGATAAAGCCTTTTTTAGGTTGTTTCGCATCCTCAACCATCGTGTTTTCTCACCGGAATCGCCGCCGAGGTTTCACCGGAGTCAAACACTAAACCCTAGCCTGAGGTTTAACAACGCAATCAAGATTTTCGGCTCTTAATCAACGGTAAAATTGACCGGACAAAGAATATTCCGGCGATATTTAACGGCTTTTATCGGAGCAGAAGTGAACGGAGTAAAGAGCGTGGATTTCACGCCACGCGCTGACCGGAGGTTATGCCCCGAAGAGACTAGAGAGACTGAAAGGGAGTGGAGAGATATACTAGGAGAGGAAATTTGGAAAATATATTTATCATGTGAAATTACGAAATTGGCCTCAATTTTTTTTTTTAATATTTCTGTTTTGCGAATTTCCAGTTGTGACGTCGACGGTTTGTATTGAGTATTGAGAGTGTGGGTCCCGTATCGATTTAATAATTTTGATTATTTTTTTTCTTCTTAAAAAAAGAGCGATTAATTCCTAATATTTTCACTAATGACACTTGATCCTCCCTAGCCTGTCTCATTTTTGTAAGATTCGTCCTTTTTTTCATCATTCCAACCCCTCTCTATTTCTTAATCATTTCCATCCTATAATCTAAACCTTTTTCTTGTTTTTTCAGTGTTTTTTATTCAATAAAATCGAGCTTTGTTACCAAAAAGTCTTCATTTTTATTCTCAAATCTGATTCGTTTTGGAATTGTTTGGGTATTTATTTGTCTTCCATTTTTTAGGTTTTCATGCTTGTTATGTTTAGATTGTATCGTTTTATGCGAGTTCTTGTTAGTTTATTACTTTAAAATTGATTTACATGGGCATGTATCGAACCTGGAGTGGTGGCGAATATTGCAAAAATTCACCTTTCTCAATGAAAGAGGAGGGCATATGTTCCTTTTGAAATATCTGGATATTGCACTATCAATGAATTATATTGGGTAAAGATCAATTGTGATGTTACTGCGATGTGGATTGGATTTTTCGGAAAACCTTTGTTTTTAATCTTAGTTTAAAGAATGTTTCATATATGTATGTTACGCTCTGTTTGTTAAGTGATCTGCTAATTAAGTTGCTTAACATTTGGTTTGAGTCTCTTGATTGTTTCACCGATTGCATTGATGTAATGTTGTTTGAATTTTAATGAAAATGTTTTTTTAGGTAAAAATAAATAAAAAAAGATTATTGTATAAATAAATTATACATGCACTCTTACCATTTGGAATATAATTTTATTTTTTATGCATCTATACTATCTATCTATACTATCTTATAATAAGCAAAATGGGGTATAATTTATTGTTTGATTATCCCCTCATTTTTTGTTTTGGTTATCCCTCATTCACAACCATTAGATTTTCAACTCAAATAGATCATGGTCGTTGGATATAACAATACTAAAAGTTATTATATATAGAAGTCTAAGGTTCGAATCCCGCCAACAACATATTAATTTATATTTAATACTAAAAACTATTACATACAAAGATGCAAGGTTTGAATCCTCCCAACAACATATTAAAATTAATATTTATGATATTATATTACAATATAAGCAAATTATAAAAAATTAAAAGTAACCTGCATTTTTTTTTTGCTAAGTTAAACACACGCATACACCCGACTCCTCCCACTAGAGTCGAACCCTCGACCTCTTGCATTGAAGAGATGAGGGGTATCTGCTTGGGCAAGTCTTGCAGATTTCTCTTGTATTCGAGACACCAATTTTGACAACTAAAAATTAGAGTAGGATTAGATTTTCATTATTCGCTTTTTGATCTTACAAATAATTATGCATTATTATGTAAACCGTGCTTTTGCACGGGTTATAAGCTAGTTGATTTAATTTATAAAATAAGGTTCAAAAGATTAGGCAAGCCCAAAAAAATGTTTTGTAAAAATGAGAAATAAGAAAAGATAGATATTAGCATAAATTTTGAAAAGATAGATATTACCATAAATTTTGAAAAGATGACTTCTTTTTTTAAAAAAAATATAAAATAAATATGCTAAGAGCATCTCCAACCATTACCATCTACTAGTTAAAAAGTCTAGGTGTCACCTTAATATACGTATTAGCTAAAAAATATAGCCCTCCAACCATCAGAGCTGTTAGCAATAATTATAGATATCCTCCATCTCGTCTTCTATATTTGTTGAGTTGTAGTCATTAGCTAAAACATTCATATCAGCTTTATGCCACATTTAAACTAGACCTACACATTAATATATACCATTTAAATCAATTCCTACCCATCCATTACACAATATATACTGTTTTTGAATTATAGCTAACCATTATAGCTAATACCATTGGAGCACAACTCCTTACAGGTTCAACAAATTTTAGCTAACTATTATTTTAGCTAATCATTATACCTACTACCCTTGGAGGTGCTCTTATATTCCATACAAGTAAGTATCTATTCACATCAATTTCGGGATGATTAGATTGTGCGGTATCTTTTTTGCTATTCATGATAACATAAATTATCATATGGAATATTGTAACGAATTAATTAGCAAAAGCAATTTTTGTTTAATTGCTTCATTAAATTGTCCAACCCAATCAATACATAGTTATAATTTGCTCGAAGGAAAAAAAATAATAATCAAATAAATTATTCACATTACACATTGGATTATAATTTATATAATAAATTTAACAAGTGTTGTGGATTAAAATCTAGGTCACGAATTTGTGATTAATGCTAGGGTTCGGGAGCTTATTGCTTCAATGACTGTTTCCGTGTTCGAGACTAATCGGTCCTCACAGAGTGCCTACGTATCTCGTATTGAGAATCAAGCCAAGACGTAGTTCTGAGAATGAGGGGTCAGACCCTTTATATAGGCTGAGAAGCCCTAAAATCGTAGTAGGGTTAGGTGACTTGGTGGGCAAGTCACCGATTAGAATAAGGTTCTAGTCTCCTTCCATGTATGAATCAGTTTCCATGTTGAAGTATGTGCCTTGGAGGCTAAGTCAGGCAAGAGTTATATCCTTGTTTGAATCTTATTTGTTGAGCTGTTTATTACTCCCAATGTTAATTACGAAATTAATATTATAAATAGGGTTTGGGCCTATCTAGTGGGCCCCACATTTGGACCATTCTAGGTCTAATTAATGCCACATTAAATGTGTCTTTAGGGCTTATTTTAAACCCATATCATTTGCCCCCCAACTTCTAGGAAAACTGATCAGGTTTTCCTTGAAGTTAACGTCCTTTTCCGAGACTCGGGTCAGGGCTCATCTTTATACACTAGTGTTTCACGAGTATTGTCTTGATGTAAAGCGTGGAGCGACCGACGCGTTTACGACAATGTTAATTTGATGCTAATCGGCACTAATCAGCCTTAATGACATTTAAACAATGTTTAAATGTTACGACCAACTCAACACGCAAGTGCACGTGATCTCAAGTAATACAGATAGCAAATAAGGTTCGTTCCTACAGGGACTCGTTATATTGTCTAGCTACTCACTCACCAATGTATGATTGTTTTCCGATGCTAAAACAAATAATAAAGAGGATTGTTGTTATCACTAAAATTTATCTAAGAAATTATAACTAATTATCAACTGCTTAACTGAGATTTACGTCGAATTACTTATGCAATTAAAACATGGGAATTTAGTTTCTTTAAACAATCCATCTATAGTCTCCAAATCCCTAGCCTTGTTCATGTGATTTATTAACACCTGATCGAACACACAAAACTGATATAAGCCAACTTTCGTTAAACAAATACCATCCTAAACAATATCCACAATAAAGATAGAAATCATTTAGTCTTCCAATTATGCCAAGTCTTCATATGTCTATAAAGAATAAAACATAATGGTTGAGGTGCAAGCATTCAATTGATCACATAGTCGTCATAAAACGATTAGAGTTACGACGCTAATTACGAATGATAATATCACGCATAAACCTACGCTAACATGGCAAGTTCTAAACTCTTATTTCCACTTTCGCTTCAACAAGAATTAACACACAATTACAGGAGTTAGCTACTCTCCTATAACGAATTAAATCAACCATGATAGGATATCACATCAATCACACTATAGGCATCGAGAAGATTCAACATATAAAATTCATGAATAAATCCACTAAACCCCCATGACAATGATTTAGTTCATGATCGAACTAATCATCATCATGGGTTCCAATGAAAACATAATTCTAAAACAAACAAGTAATTATCGAAGAAAGAAAGAAGGTTTAGAGTTAAATCCCCAAAATAGAAGAGTACAAATGTTCCAAGAATAATCCTTGCTTGTCACTAGCTTGGAGAATTCCTTGAAATTATGCTTGAAAACTAGATGAAAAATTGTTGATAGTTGCTCAGGAAACTAAAAAAAAACGATAGATATGTTTATTAGGTCTAGATATTACATAAATAGATGCCCTAAAATAGGCCCAAAGTGTTTTGACCCGGAACAATACACAAAAATTGCCAACAGACGACCCAACAGGCGCCATAGCGCATCAGCCAAGCGCAAGAGCGCTCAAAACTGCGCCACAGCGCCTGCACAAGGCCACAGCAAGCGCAGCTGCGCCTCCCATACGCGCAACAGCGCTCAATAATCCCTGGAAACAAGCCCCGCGCAGCGCTCTTGCGCCTCTTCTCGAGCAACGGCCCTCTCCCGAGCGCAACTGCGCCCATACAACGCGCAATGGCGCCTTGAAGCTCCTGGAATCACACTCTAGCGCGCCATGGCGCCCAACACCTGCGCAATGGCGCCCCACATCTCCTGGAATCCAACCTTTGACAACCTCCTGTGCACTAACCTGCATGCTGTTTTCCTTGATTGAACCTCATCTTTTAATTTGCTTCAACTCTACCCCTTAGCAAAAAATCATTCCACAACTCTTACACTTTAAATCAACTTTTCTTCACACATCTAAAAATTCAATTCACACCACCCAAATCACCATTTTAACACCGTAACAACTTCACGACACCACCTACACAATTTACACAAAAGCGGATCAAATGACAACGAAACTTGAGAACTTGCAAACGATTAAAGTCCAAACGGAAGGTAAATAGTGGATATAAAATCCACTTATCAAACCCCCAAACTTAAACCGTTGCTTGTCCTCAAGCAATGCAAACTCAGTTTAAAGATGATGAATGAATGCAACTAATAACTACATGTCATGATAATGTGAAAATGTCCTAATGCAATGATCCCACACAAATTATCCGAAACCAACTCAACAAGCAAACGTCTCAACGAATGCAACAACTCCAAACAGAGCTCGACTAAGGCCCCGTATACTAACCATACATGCTCGGAAACGTGGTGTGTGCATTTCTCACTAGATATACTCTCGAAACTAGATCAAAGGCATAACCAATTCTTCGCCAAAACAATCACATGTTTATAAACAGAATAGACTTTAGACACTCCATAACCTAGGAACACCTCCACCCTCATCCAAGGTAGACAGAAACTCATGCTTTATTACTATACTACGACACTACATATACAATACGCATGCTTATTTAACCGTGCAATGAGTGAGACCCCAAAAGGCTTATACAATAATACCCATGTAGCGAGTGTTAGGTCAGCAGGATCCCAGACTATAAAGCCTTAGGTCACTAGGACTAAGTCCCCTCGGACTTAATTACTCGAGTATTAAAGAGCTCACTCTGGTTAATTTTGCATTTAAATTATTTACATGACTCTTTTTTTTCTTTCTTTTTTTTTTTATATTTTTCCCTTTTTTTTTTCATATTTTTTTTTTTATTTTTTTTTGTGTTTCTTTTTTTTTTTTTAAATCTGGAATGAGCCTTTCTCATTTCCAACCCTAGACTACTCATATAAATATGAGCTGGCTACTAGCCAATTGACGCCTAGCCATTATTGACACATATTAACAACTAGCATGAAAATTCCTGGTTTTCCCCAAACTTAGACTTTAATGTTCCTACGCTATAAAGGGAATAACGAAAATTCTAGATATAAATAAGTGATTAAATCTCAACAACCAAACAAGGTATGACTCGATCTAGCTCAAAAGCAAACAGTGAGACCGTGAAAAGATTGTGTTCCCGACACATGCAAGTCAATTTCATAAGTACTTAAATCAACCCTCTATTCATTGTCATCACACCCAAATTAACGTCGACCTATCGAGCCAGAAACAGACACTCATATGGAATCATATAAAATGCATGAAATGCATGAACAACATGATAATAAATCCTAATTAAAACTATATGACATGGCATCCTAAATGCAAACTAAATGGCATGGCAAAACTAAATGCAAAAATACTAACATGAATATGCATGAATATGCAACTATATGCAATGCAACTACTCTTGATACCCTAAAATCACCCCCAAACTTAAAAATTGCAATGTCCTCATTGAAGGTAAATTAAAGGGTACAAGAGATACTCCCCTAGTCATCGGCATCTCCACCCTCTTCGGGCGGTGTGTCTGGTGGTGGATAGATGTGGTGCGCTCCAAAGATAGGCCATGTGACCTGGAAACCCTGCTGTTGGTACACTCCATCCAATGACTGAGTCAAGTCTGTAGCAAATCTGTGTAACATGGCATTAGTAGTATCCTGACGCCTCAACATGCGTCTGAACTGAGCATCACTAAAAACCACAGTGCCCTGACTCGCCTGTGCCTGAGAAGGTCCCGCTCGGTCTAGGTGTGGCTGCGGAGGTACCTGCTCAACCGGTGGTGGAGCACCACCCTCCTCAAAGATCTCAACATAACCCAGACCCCTCGGGTGAGGAACACCACCCGACCACTCCGCCATATTCTTAATAGCCGCGTGCTTGATAGAACCCCTCGGCCTGAGCAGCGTCTCATCACTATGCCAACGAACACCCACATGAACACACAACTCAGCTATAATGACTGCATGTGGGATCCCACCTGTCGTACCACCCTTTAAGAACTTCAAGATATTTTGATAGACTAATTCTCCCAGATCAATATACTTCCCGTTCAAAATACCCCACAGAATGATGGCACGCTCAACACTAACATCAGTAACATGAGTAGTCGGCATTACACGAGCACAAATAAACAAGAACCAAGCTCGAGCATACCTCGTCAAAGCAGCTGCTGGAAATGTACTCGGCGTGGTAGACCCTGCCTTATACCTCCAAACCGTACCCGGGATACACATCCCCGCAATGATAGCATCTAGGTCAACATCATCCCTAGTTTTCTGCCCCCAATCCTCAACATTCCTAGGCTTCGGTGATTGAGACAAAACACGCCGGATATACCCAGGCTTATAAGCAACTGCCTGCCCCCTAACCATAGTGATTCCATTCTTGTCATCCTTGGCATTGGCATAAAATTCCCTAACAATGCTCAAGGGAACTGCCACCGGCTTAGCACAAAACATCACCCAACCCAACTCCCTAACCATAGCACTCAATTCACCATCCTCAACCGAAGGCTCAAAACCCCTCTCCTGAACCACAGCTCTTGACAATAAATTTTCGAACTCATCTTGAGCCGCCTTAGAAACAAATTTATCAACATCATAATTCGGCGCCTCCTCCTCCTCCGAACTACTACTACTCGGCACACGGACTCTTTTAGGGGCCATACCACTCGTAGAACAACCCAATATCAACAAACACCCAAAATTCCACAATATATTCGATAAACAATTCACAATATATCTCCACACACAATATCCCAATTCCAACAATTCAATTCACTAAATAATTAAACTAAGAGAGAGTATTACCACTTGAATTGAAGATGAGAACCTTGAAAGCACTCCCCCAAACTTGAATTAGAGAAACCTTGAAGCTTGTATGGAGTTTGAATGATTTAGAATAAAGAGGGGATTTGTGTGTATAGGTAATTATGTAGAGATAATTAATGGGATAGGATTTGAGATGGGTTTGGAAGATGTAGGAATTGAATTGAAGAAAGGGGATGAGGTATAGATTTAGGTAGAGAGAATTTTAGGTTTAGAAGTAGAAGATGTGGGTGTTGAATGTATGTTGGTTTCGGCTGGGTCTATTGTTACAACAGGTTTTCTATATTTTTTTTTTCTCTTTTTTTTTTTTTTTTTTTTTTATACAGGGCCGCGCCATTGCGCATGAGGAAGGCGCTGTTGCGCGTGTAACCTCCTGGAAATGAACCTCGCAGGGCGCTCTTGCGCATGGGCCAGGCGCAGTTGCGCGGGGATCCTCCTGGAAATCAAGCGCTGTTGCGCTAATAAGGGCGCAGCTGCCCTTAGTTTCTCCTGCTACTTTTTTTTTTTTTTTTTTTTTTTTTTTTTTTTTTAAAGAAAGAAATAACTCCTGAGCCTGAACAAAACAACTACCTACCAAGTGGGTTGCCTCCCACAAAGCGCTCTTTTTACGTCATTAGCTTGACGTAGCTCCATTTCCTTAATTTGCACAAATTAGAACCGCAGTCTCAATTTCGCGATTCAACTTCTCTCCAAAATATGGTTTCAACCGCTGACCATTGACCTTGAACGACTGATCAGGTAACTTGTCAAAAATCTCCACTGCCCCATGTTGAAAAACTGTTTTGACTGTGAATGGGCCTGACCAACGTGACTTCAACTTCCCTGGAAATAACCGAAGCCGAGAGTTATACAACAAAACCAATTGTCCGGGTACAAACGTCTTAAGAACCAACCGACGATCATGCCACCTTTTTACTTTCTCTTTGTAGAGTTTGTTGTTCTCATAAGCTTGCAAACGGAACTCGTCCATTTCATTCAACTGAACCATACGCCTCTCACCTGCTGCTGTAAGATCAAAATTCAGCTTCTTCAATGCCCAATATGCCTTATGCTCTAACTCAGCTGGAAGATGGCAAGCTTTCCCATACACTAGTTGAAATGGTGACATTCCCAACGGCGTTTTATAGGCTGTCCGATAAGCCCACACTGCTTCATCCAGCTTCAATGCCCAATCCTTCCTAGAAGGACTAACTACCTTCTCAAGAATCCGTTTAATTTCGCGATTAGAGACCTCGGCTTGCCCATTGGTTTGAGGATGATAAGCTGTAGCAACTCGATGATTGATGTTATAGCGTGCCATCAGAGATGTAAACTTCCGATTGCAAAAATGCGTACCCTCATCACTGATTATAACTCGTGGAGTGCCAAATCGAGTAAATATGTTCTTGTGGAGGAAATTAAGCACCACCTTAGCATCATTCGTTGGAAGTGCTTTGACCTCCACCCACTTAGACACATAATCCACGGCCAGAAGAATATATTGATTACCACATGACGGAATGAACGGTCCCATGAAGTCGATTCCCCACACGTCAAAGATCTCTACCTCCAACATGACATTTAGAGGCATCTCGTCCCTACGAGAAATATTACCAACTCGCTGACATCGATCGCACCTCAACACAAACTGATGAGCATCCTTGAATAGAGTTGGCCAATAGAACCCTGCTTGAAGAATACGTGTGGCTGTCTTCTCACCTGCATAATGACCTCCATAAGCTGTAGCATGAAAATCACTTAGAATAGCCTCGGTCTCACCGTAAGGAACACAACGCCTAATAATCTGATCAGCTCCTTGCTTGAACAAAAACGGTTCATCCCAAATATATTGCTTGACATCGTGCAAAAATTTCTTCCTTTGAGCATGAGAGAGCTCAGGTGGAATGATGTTGCTTACTAGATAATTCACGAAGTCTGCAAACCATGGTTCATCATCTTGCAACTTGAATAATTGCTCATCAGGGAAGAACTCATTAATGACCGTGTTGTCTTTAGGTGACTTGCCATGATCTTCCAATCTAGAGAGATGGTCAGCTACCTGATTCTCCGTCCCCTTTCTATCCTTGATTTCCACATCGAACTCTTGTAACAGAAGAACCCAACGAATCAATCTTGGCTTAGAGTCCTTCTTCGCAAGGAGATAGCGAATGGCAGCATGATCTGTATAAACTGTCACCTTTGTACCAAGCAGATAAGAGCGAAACTTTTCAAACCCGTAGACAATAGCAAGTAGTTCCTTCTCAGTGGTCGTGTAGTTCAACTGAGCATCAGTTAGTGTTTTACTTGCATAGTAAATAACGTGGAACACTTTTTCTTTCCTTTGGCCTAGAACGGCCCCAAGTGCATAATCGCTGGCATCACACATCAAAGCAAATGGTTGACTCCAATCAGGAGCTGTAATAACTGGAGCAGAAATTAGTTTCTTCTTCAAGATCTCGAACGCATGTGAACAAGCCTCATCAAACTTGAATGGTACATCTTTCTCCAAAAGATTGCATAACGGCTTAGAAATTTTTGAGAAATCCTTTATGAAGCGCCTGTAGAATCCCGCATGACCAAGAAAGCTGCGAATACCCTTGACTGAGACGGGAGCAGGAAGGTTCTCAATAGTCTCCACCTTTGCTTTGTCAACTTCCAAACCTTTACACGACACCTTGTGTCCCAGAATGACACCTTCTTGTACCATGAAATGGCACTTTTCCCAATTTAGAACAAGATTCGTCTCCACACAACGTTTTAGAACCAAACTCAAGTTTTCCAAGCACTCATCAAAAGAATCCCCAAAGACTGAGAAGTCGTCCATGAATACCTCCACATTGATTCCAATCATGTCAGAGAAAATGGCCATCATGCACCTTTGAAATGTAGCTGGTGCTCCACACAACCCGAAAGAAACACGTCTGAATGCGAATGTGCCAAATGGACAAGTGAAAGTGGTCTTCTCCTGATCCTCGGGTGCTATGCAAATCTGATTGTACCCAGAATACCCATCAAGCAAGCAATAGTACTGATGTCCAGCCAATCTGTCGAGCATCTGATCAATGAATGGAAGTGGGAAATGATCTTTCCGAGTGGCCTTGTTCAATTTCCGATAATCCATGCAAATCCTCCAACCCGTAACTGTTCGCGTAGGAATGAGCTCGTTCTTCTCATTAGTCACCACTGTCATGCCCCCCTTCTTAGGCACACACTGTACCGGACTCACCCAAGAGCTATCAGAAATTGGGTAGATAATGCCCGCGTCAAGCCATTTAAGAATTTCCTTTTTCACAACTTCTTTCATGACAGGATTCAGTCTCCTTTGATTATCAACTGTAGGGTGAGCTCCCTCTACCAAAGGAATTTTGTGCATGCAGTACGACGGACTGATACCCTTGATGTCTGCTATAGTCCACCCAATGGCTGATTTGGAATCCCTTAAAATTCGCAATAGTTTTTCCTCTTCTATTCCTGAAAGCTGAGAAGATATAATAACAGGTAAAGTAGAAGAATCACCAAGATAGGCATACCTTAAATGTTCAGGCAATGGCTTAAGTTCCAATGTAGGTGCTTCCTCGATGGATGGCTTAAGTCTAACATGAGACTTTTTCAATTCTGACAACCCCAATGATTCAAATGAGCTTTGAAACTTCTTCCATGGTGATGCATTAAGATATTTCAATTGTTCTTCATCCTCTTCGGTCTCAACCTCCAAATCATTAGCAAGAACTCTTTCCAACACATCAGCTTTTATCAAGTGTTGAGTTGCGGGGTTAACCACCTTGTCGACCATATCAATTTTGAAACACTCTTCGTCGTCAGTTGGAAGCTTCATTGCATTGAAAACATTAAAAGTGACATCTTGATCGTGCACCCTCATAGTGAGTTCCCCCTTTTGGACATCGATAAGAGTTCGGCCTGTCGCCAAGAATGGTCGTCCCAAGATGATAGGGATCTTCTTGTCTTCCTCGAAGTCAAGAATAACAAAGTCGGCTGGAAAGATAAGCTTGTCAACCTTCACCAAAACATCCTCAACTATCCCTCGCGGATAAGTAACAGAACGGTCAGCAAGTTGTAGAGTCATGGTAGTGGGCTTTGGCTCTGGAAGACCAAGTTGCATGAAAACTGATAAGGGCATGAGATTAATACTTGCACCCAAGTCACACAAACATTTGCTGAATGAGAGGTCTCCAATAGTGCATGGAATGGTGAAGCTTCCCGGATCCTTCAACTTAGGAGGCAACTTTTGTTGCAAGATGGCACTACATTCCTCCGTCAAGGCAACGGTCTCTAACTCCTCGAGTTTCAATTTCTTCGAGAGAATACCCTTCATGAACTTAGCATAGCTCGGCATTTGCTCAAGAGCCTCCGCAAATGGTATGTTAATCTGCAGCTTCTTGAATACATCCAAGAACTTAGCGAATTGCTTGTCTAACTTTTGCCTTTGAATTCGTTTTGGGAATGGAGGAGGTGGAAACACCTTATCTTCTACTTCTTTTTGAGAAGTAACACTCTTGTGAATGATAGGAGTTGAAGGAGTAGCATTAGGAAGCGAATCAGAACCAGATTCGACCTCAACTGAAGATTCAAGTTTTTCCTCGGTTGCTTTTTCTTCGTTCTGATCTTGTAGACTTCTTCCTGATCGTAATGTTATTGCCTGAACCTGTTCCTTTTGATCTTTCTTACCTGGATTCACCTCTGTGTCACTCGGAAGCGTTCCTGGTTGACGGTTCAACAAAGCATTGGCTAGCTGGCCAATTTGATTCTCTAAAGTTTTCAATGACACTGCCTGACTCTTATACATCATCCGAAGCTCTTCCAATTCCGACTTCTCAGACTGATTCAATGAAGTTCCTTGAGATGGTTGAAACCCCGGTGGATTGAATGGTTGCCTTGGAGCATAAGGTGGTGGTTGATAGTTCTGATTACTTGGCCTTGCATTGAACTGCTGATTTTGTGGTTGCTGAGCACCTCCCTGATTGTTGCTCCAACTGAAGTTAGGATGATTCCGATTGTTGGGATGATAAAATTGTGGCACTGGTTGCTGAGATCTTTGATAATTACCAACAAATTGTGCGGATTCCGCTGAGATAGCACACATATTTGTGTCATGCGCCCCTGCACACAATTCACACACCATAGCAACCTGATTAGTCCCAAGATTAGAAAGGGAATCTACCTTCATTGTCAACGCTTTGAGTTGGGCAGCAATAGCAGTAGCTGCATCCAAGTCAAGAACTCCAGCCACTTTAGCAGGTGGCAAGCGTTGAGTAGGATTCTGAAACTCATTGGCCGACATCATTTCAATCAGATTATAAGCATCCTCATAGCTTTTTGCCCATAGCGCACCTCCAGAAGCTGCATCTAACATAGGCCGGGACTGAACTCCCAACCCGTTATAGAAATTGCTGATTATCATCCAATCCGGCATTCCATGATGAGGACAACGTGCCAATATCTCCTTGTACCTCTCCCAAGCTTCTCCCAGAGATTCCTGGGAATGCTGAGCAAACTGAGAAATTGCATTCCTATAAGCTGCTGTCTTTGCCATGGAGAAATACTTAGTCAAGAACTTTTGAGCACAGTCTGCCCATGTTGTAATAGAGCCCGATGGCATAGAATGTAACCAACTCTTGGCTTTATCCTTAAGAGAGAAAGGAAATAGCCTCAATCTGATTGCGTCATCTGTAACTCCGTTGAATTTGAAGGTGTCACAGATCTCAAGGAAGTCCCTAATATGAGCATTGGGATCTTCAGCAGGACTACCCCCAAACTGGACTGTGTTCTGAATCATCTGAATGATGTTTGGCCTTAGCTCGAAATTGTTAGACCCTATAGCTGGGCGAACAATACTAGTATGAATGTCCTCCACTTTCGGCTGAGAGAATTCACTCAAAGCCTTCGCTGCTGGTTCTTGATTAGCCATAACTTCCTTTGCTTCAAGATTGTCTTCTAACCCGAAATCAAGTCTTCTCCTAGCTAGTTCTTCTGTACGTGCTAGTTCGTCTCTACGTGCACGAGCTCGTGTACGCATAAACTCTCAACAAGTACCTGAAATTCACCAACAAGAAATTTTATGAAAACGTCCTAGTCACCGAAATTCAATGACCACTGATGGCAAATATTGACACTAAACAAAATAAAACCGCGTCCCCGGCAGCGGCGCCAAAAACTTGTTACGACCAACTCAACACGCAAGTGCACGTGATCTCAAGTAATACAGATAGCAAATAAGGTTCGTTCCTACAGGGACTCGTTATATTGTCTAGCTACTCACTCACCAATGTATGATTGTTTTCCGATGCTAAAACAAATAATAAAGAGGATTGTTGTTATCACTAAAATTTATCTAAGAAATTATAACTAATTATCAACTGCTTAACTGAGATTTACGTCGAATTACTTATGCAATTAAAACATGGGAATTTAGTTTCTTTAAACAATCCATCTATAGTCTCCAAATCCCTAGCCTTGTTCATGTGATTTATTAACACCTGATCGAACACACAAAACTGATATAAGCCAACTTTCGTTAAACAAATACCATCCTAAACAATATCCACAATAAAGATAGAAATCATTTAGTCTTCCAATTATGCCAAGTCTTCATATGTCTATAAAGAATAAAACATAATGGTTGAGGTGCAAGCATTCAATTGATCACATAGTCGTCATAAAACGATTAGAGTTACGACGCTAATTACGAATGATAATATCACGCATAAACCTACGCTAACATGGCAAGTTCTAAACTCTTATTTCCACTTTCGCTTCAACAAGAATTAACACACAATTACAGGAGTTAGCTACTCTCCTATAACGAATTAAATCAACCATGATAGGATATCACATCAATCACACTATAGGCATCGAGAAGATTCAACATATAAAATTCATGAATAAATCCACTAAACCCCCATGACAATGATTTAGTTCATGATCGAACTAATCATCATCATGGGTTCCAATGAAAACATAATTCTAAAACAAACAAGTAATTATCGAAGAAAGAAAGAAGGTTTAGAGTTAAATCCCCAAAATAGAAGAGTACAAATGTTCCAAGAATAATCCTTGCTTGTCACTAGCTTGGAGAATTCCTTGAAATTATGCTTGAAAACTAGATGAAAAATTGTTGATAGTTGCTCAGGAAACTAAAAAAAAACGATAGATATGTTTATTAGGTCTAGATATTACATAAATAGATGCCCTAAAATAGGCCCAAAGTGTTTTGACCCGGAACAATACACAAAAATTGCCAACAGACGACCCAACAGGCGCCATAGCGCATCAGCCAAGCGCAAGAGCGCTCAAAACTGCGCCACAGCGCCTGCACAAGGCCACAGCAAGCGCAGCTGCGCCTCCCATACGCGCAACAGCGCTCAATAATCCCTGGAAACAAGCCCCGCGCAGCGCTCTTGCGCCTCTTCTCGAGCAACGGCCCTCTCCCGAGCGCAACTGCGCCCATACAACGCGCAATGGCGCCTTGAAGCTCCTGGAATCACACTCTAGCGCGCCATGGCGCCCAACACCTGCGCAATGGCGCCCCACATCTCCTGGAATCCAACCTTTGACAACCTCCTGTGCACTAACCTGCATGCTGTTTTCCTTGATTGAACCTCATCTTTTAATTTGCTTCAACTCTACCCCTTAGCAAAAAATCATTCCACAACTCTTACACTTTAAATCAACTTTTCTTCACACATCTAAAAATTCAATTCACACCACCCAAATCACCATTTTAACACCGTAACAACTTCACGACACCACCTACACAATTTACACAAAAGCGGATCAAATGACAACGAAACTTGAGAACTTGCAAACGATTAAAGTCCAAACGGAAGGTAAATAGTGGATATAAAATCCACTTATCATTAAACGATGTTGAATGGCCTAAAACTGCACTAAACGGTGCATAAACGACACTAATCGGTGCTAATTGGCACTAATCGACACTAAACGACACTAATCGGTGCTAATAGATGGAGATCCGGGACAGTTGCAGTTGGTCGACTGGAGGATGCTCCAGGTCGCCTGGAGGATGCTCCAGGTCGGCTGGAGGATGCTCCAGGTCGGCTGGAGGATGCTCCAGGTCCGCTGGAGGATGCTCCAGGTCGGCTGGAGGGTGCTCTAGGTCGGCTGGAGCCCCGTCATGGCACCAGGTCGGCTGGAGGGTGCTCCAGGTCGGCTGGAGGATGCTCCAGGTCGGCTGGAGCCCCTTCATGGCACCAGGTCGGCTGGAGGGTGCTCCAGGTCGGCTGGAGGATGCTCCAGGTCGGCTGGAAGGTGCTCCAGGTCGGCTGGAGGATGCTCCAGGTCGACTGGAGGATGCTCCAGGTCGACTGGAGCCCCTTCATGGCACCAGGTCGGCTGGAGGGTGCTCCAGGTTGCCTGGAGGATGCTCCAGGTTGGCTGGGGGGTGCTCCAAGTTGCCTGGGGGATGCTCCAGGTCGGTTGGAGCCCCTTCGTGGCACCAGGTCGGCCAGAGGATGCTCCAGGTTGCCTGGTCGTGCCTCTCAGAGCTTTTTCCCAATGCCTGGAGTCCCGTTCCTGATTCACGTCCTCGACGTTTGGATGTTGTATACCTCTTTTCGAAGCATAATTAATCTCTTTAGCGAGGCTAACCGATAATGATTTATCTTCCTTAAACGTAATTAGCTCATTAAGCTTAGATAAGTGCTTTGACACAGCTTGTTGCTATATCTTCACTTAAATCTTTCCTTTCTTTTGCAGAATCGTATGAATTGTTACAGTTCTTGCCAAGTATAACAGATGAATTTCATCTTTTTTCGTGTATAAACGATAGATGACCTGCAAAAACGAATCGGACTGTGTTTCAACTTGGTATAGGAGGTCACCCATCTTCTATAAAAGAATGGGAGGAGCCTTCATTTTCATTCACTCTACTTCTTCTCACTTCTGAAATTCTCTCTAAAGCTCTCAAGCTCTAAAGCTTTTAAGTTCTAGTTCCAGATTCTAGGTTCAAGTTCGAGATCAAGATGGCAGATGGCAACCGTGCTTCAGCTCCGACCTTCTCTATATTCGAGGCGATGGCCAAGAGAACCACGGCCAAAACTTTTCGAGGTAAACTTAGATTGTATCATCCCTCATATATTGATCGTAGATTTCACTCTCTATTAGACTTGTTAAATACTATGAGGGATGCATTCCCAAATAGTTCTGAATTTGCTTCATACCATAGTCCATGCAAGTTCGACAAGGAAGATGTTGATAAAATTAAGAAGTTATATGGCTTCCCGAACGCGATCAAGGTTCGCCTTCCTGGCTTGGTGGACAGAACTTGTAACTGGCACCTAGAGAAACTGTGTGTTTACAAGGGAGCCCTTGAAGCAGGTCTGAGATTCCCAGTCGATCAGTTCATCATCAGGCTTCTAGCAGAATTCCAGGTTCATCCCTGCCAGTTGTATCCTAATGCGTGGCAGGCTATTATCATTTTCGTGCTAAGGTGCCGGGATTTGGACATTGAATCGACTACTACAATGTTCCGGAGTATATTCGCCATCAAGAATTCTTCCGAGATTCAGAAAGGATGGGTTAGCATCCAGCACAGACCTAATGTACCACATATGGTGAATGCCTTCTTTTTCCCAGATTCCAATCATTTTTGGGATAGGGAATTTGTGATTCTGACATGGCGTGGTGGCGACTGGGGCCATTTCTTTGTGTCAAAGTTTGGGGAAGTGCAAGACGCGATGCACTTTGTGTGTGATTATGATCAGAAAGAGCTACTTGACCGGGATAGATTACTTGCTGATGATGGTCGAACTCACTATAAAGTGTTCTTGACCGAGAAGAGACTTGTAGAAGCTGGCCTTAGCTTACTTTCTTCTGAGGGTAATTATTTATTTGCACATTTATGAACTCTGTTTGTTCTTATCCCGATATCTTCTTCTGTTGTAATTTCAGTTGCTGGGGAGATAGACAGCCGGCCTGAGAACCAGCCGAGAGTCACGAGGAGGATGATCAAGAAAGCCGAGGCGGCTGGCGCCCAAACTGGGCCGAAAATTCCACAGTTCTTGTCGGGATGTTCTTCAAAGAGATCCCGGAATGCTGACGGGAGAGTCAAAACCCCCTTCATCCCTGGTTCAGTATCACTCCTCCCGATCTTTTGACTGTGACTACAGGGGACAAAACCGACGAGGCAGAAATGCTAGGAGCTCAGGCCCTATATCAGGTTTCACACTCTTCATCTTAGTTGTAATATTTTCATATGACTTATCATTGTAAATGTCTCACTAATTCTTTATTTCAGGCCAATGCTCATTTCCAGGCCAGCACTCGACTAGGCCGAGCATATCGGGATGAGAATGTGGACTTGAAGAAAGAAAAGGAAGTATTTGAAGAGAAGTGCCAAGACTTAGAGTCCAGGACCATCCGTGCTGAAGCTGAAGCACATTCTATTCAGAGGCAATATGATTCCTTATATAAGAAGAAGACGGCTGACTACAAGTTGGTGGTGAAAGCTTATCAGGAATCTGAAGACTTCCTTCAGCTTATAGACCAGCATGACGATGAGGTACGTCCGGGTATCATGACTGTTGGCTGGGATAGAGCCATCAATGCTGTGAGTAGGAGGCATCCAACTGTGGTTAACCCGAGGGAATTCCCAAGTCCTTATGGTTAAGTTGCTTCAGGCTCGGGAGCCAACGCAGTAACCCAAGCATCGGGTTCCGGCTCTAGGGGAAGTCATCGTCGTTCTGGTTCCGGCTCTAGAGGGGGTGTCCGAGCTGCTATGGATGATTCAGTTTCTTCGGACCCTCGCGGGAAAAGGCCTATGTCCACACAGAATGATGGAGTAGCTCGCCAAGTGATCCCTTCAAACAGGGTGGTTCAGACTGAGGATAGCTCATCCTCTGAGGACGAAGAGGTTGTACCTCAACCAATGGTGATGGCCGAACCGGATAATGGCCCTGACGAAGAAAGCTCGGAGGAAGAGAGCGGCGAGGAAGAGAGCGGTGAAGAAGAAAGTGGCGAAGAGGAGAGTGGTGAAGAGGAGAACGGTGAAGAGGAGTCTTCAGATGAGTAGTTGGGATTGCTTCGTGGCCTTGCATGGCCCTGTTTAGCTGCCTGTGGCTTTATTTACTTAGCTTTCAATCAATGTCCCTCGGGACTTATCTTTTATTTGTTCGTTGTAACTTAACTTGAACCGTGGCCCTTTGGGGCGTTTTATTTATGCATCTGTTTCCTTTATTCGTATGCTCATTTATTTTCAGTACTTGATCTTTCTAGACTTACACTCAACAGGTGCTCGGTACATAAATAAAACATTGAATCATAGAATGGAAAACAGATTTGCATTGATAACTTAAAAGAGGGTTCAACCCTTACATAGTTACTATGGTCCTACTCGGGGTACTAGACCCTAGGATGGTTTCATCGAAACTTATTTTTACTTCTCCTAATAAATAGATAATGAGTTAAATCCTTACAAGGATAGCTCAAACATAATAAATCTTCAAGTTCAAAGCATGCCAAGTATGTGGCACTTCGTTCCCATCCAATGTCTCCAACTTGTAGGCTCCTCGTCCTAGTGTCTTCCTGACTCGGTACGGCCCTTCCCAGTTAGTGGCTAGTTTTCCCTTTTGGCCAACTCCAGAAGCCTCTATCTTTCTCAGAACCAAGTCACCTTGCTGGAAGAACCTCTCCTTAACCCTATGGTTATATTAAAAGGATGCCTTCTTCTGATGCTCCACGTTCTTGGCGTTTTCCTCGTCCCTGACTTCATCAATTAGATCAAGCGCAAGCCTCATGCCTTCTTCATTAGTCTCTTGTTCGTATGCCTCAACTCGAGGATGCATGCATGATCTCCAAGGGCACAACTGCCTCAGCCCCGTAAGCCAGCAAAAATGGGGTTGCTCCAGTTGTCACCTTAAAAGTGGTGCGGTATGCCCAGAGTATAGGCAATAATTCATCCACCCAAGTGTTCCTTGAGCGTTCCACCCTCTTCTTCAGTCCATCAAGGATGATTCGATTGGCTACTTCAGCCTGTCCATTTGCTTGCGGATGTGCTACTGAAGTAAAACGAAGCTCAATAGCATTTTCCTCGCAGTATTTCTTAAACTCTTCATTGTTAAACTGTGTCCCATTATCTGTCACAAGGATGTGTGGGATCCCATACCTGCAGATGATGTTCTCCCAAAAGAATTGGGCAACTTGTTTGGTGGTTATCTTGGCCAAGGGCTTGGCCTCATTCCACTTGGTGAAGTAGTCGATGGCCACTATCAAGAACTTCCTTTGTGCTGATGCCATGGAAAAAGGACCAAGTATATCCATTCCCCACATTGCAAATGGAATTGGAGAGTTAATCGAAGTTAACATCTCAGGTGGCATCTGTCACACCTCTTAACATAATTTTGTGCATCGGCCAACATCTCAGGCCAATAGAATCCTAATCGAGTGATATTGTGAGCTAGAGCTTTGCCCCCCAAGTGTTGCCCACAGATTCCTCCATGAACTTCCTCCAATGCTTCCTTTGCCTCTTGGGGCCTTAAACACTTCAAGTACGGAATGACAAACGATCTCTTGTACAGGATGCCTTCGATCAGGGCATATCTCAACGCTCTTACTGACAGCCTTCGTGCCTCCAAGGCATTGTCAGGGAGCCATCCGCTTTCTAGGTGGGCTTTGATAGGATTAATCCAGCAACCCCCCATATCAATTGGGGCCACCAATTTCGAGTTGATGGTCGGGGCCTTCAAGACCTGGAAGTAGACACTTTCTGCGTAATTCTCTATTTCAGAAGAAGCAAACTTAGACAGGGCATCAGCCTTAACGTTCTCTTCCCTTGGAATGTGCTCCATGTAGCACTCATCAAATTGGGTCATAACTGCTTTCACAACCCTTAAATACTTTGCCATGGTTTCATCCTTGGCCTCAAATTCGCCATTCACTTGCGAGACTACCAGTCTTGAATCTCCACACACTTTGAGGTTCTTGACTCTCATGATTCTGGCCAAGCCCAACCCAGCTATCAATGCCTCATACTCAGCTTCATTGTTGGTAGTAGGAAAATCCAACTTTAAAGCATACTCAACTGTGAACCCATCGGGGCTTTGCAAAACCAAACATGTACCACTAGATTTTGTTTTTGTTGCTCCATCAAAGTAGAGCACCCAATATTCCTTCTGATCTGGTATAAGTTCTTCATCTTTATTCTCACCTTCTTGGTTGGGTACTATCTCCTGCCCCTCGACTTCTTGGTTGTTAATGGTGCATTCAACCACGAAGTCAGCCAATGCCTGAGTCTTGATGGCTGTTTGGGGCTTATACTTGATGTCAAATTCTCCAAGCTCTATCGCCCACTTGATCAGCCTCCCACTGGCCTGCGGGCTGTGCAATATGTTTATTAACTGCTAGTCCATCAGGACTTCAATCTTATGCGCTTGGAAGTATGGTCGTAGCTTCCTCGAGGCTGTTACCAATGCCAATGCAGACTTCTCGATGGTCGAGTAGTTCAACTCTGCCCCATGCAAAACCTTGCTCACATAATAGATGGGTTTCTGAATCTTTTTCTCTTCTCGAACAAGGACAACACTCAATGCTTGTCCAGATACCGCCAGGTATAGGTAAAGAGTCTCCTCAGGACTTGGTTTGGCCAACAACGGGGCCTCAGCCATGTACTTCTTCAATTGTTCAAAGGCCTCTTGGCTTTCAGAAGTCCACTCAAAATTCTTCACCTTCTTTAATGCCTGAAAGAAAGGCAAACACTTGTCGCCAGACTTGGAGATGAATCTCCCTAGGGCCGCAACCCGGCCAATTAGCTTCTACACATCTCGTATAGAGCGGGGTGGTTCCATGTCCAGGATCGCTTTGATCTTATCAGGGCTGGCCTCTATGCCTCTCTTCGAAACCATCAATCCCAAAAAATTTCCTGATCCAACACCAAAATCACACTTGGCTGGATTCAACATCATCTTGTGGTGCCTTAGCACTTCGAATGCCTCTCTGAGGTGCTTAATGTGGTCTGCCTTACACAGGCTCTTGACTAACATGTCATAAACATAGACCTCCATGGTTTTCCCAATCAGATGGGCGAATATCTTATTCACCAGTCATTGGTATGTAGCTCCTGCATTCTTTAGACCAAAAGCCATAACAAGATAACAGAAAACACCAAAGTCAGTTATGAAAGATACCTTAGGGATGTCATCCTTATGCATCTTAATCTGATTGTAGCCACTGAATCCATCCATGAAGCTCAACATCTCATGCCCAGCTGTGGCATCAATCAAGGTGTCAATCCTCGGTAGAGGGAAACAATCCTTTGGGCATGCATCATTTAAATCGGTGAAGTTTATGTACATTCTCCACTTCCCATTTGCTTTCTTAACCATCACAGGGTTAGCCAACCATTCGGGGAACTGAATTTCTTCAATAAACCCAGCTTCTAATAGCTTATCAACTTCTTGTTTAATGACCTCCTGCCTCTCAGGAGCAAAATTCCTCTTCTTCTGCTTTATCTTCTTTCGTTCAGGATCGACGTTCAATCTATGAGTTATAAGTTGGGGGTTAATCCCTGGCATGTCCGCTGCTGTCCAAGCAAACACATCGCTATTCTCTTGCAAGAACGTTGTCAACTCGCCCTTCAGAGGTTCCTTCAGAGATGCTCCTATATAGGTAACTTTCTCAGGATCACCTAGCTCCAGGGGTATGGGAACCAAGTCCTCCGCTGGCTTACCACGATGTTCATCACCTTCACGGACATCCATGTCTTCAATTAGGAGTACCTGCCCCCCGACTCCATCAGCTCTCAATGCAGACACATAACAACTTCTTACCATCTTCTGATCGCCCTTTTGTTCTCCAACACCGTTACGGGTTGGAAACTTGATTTTTATGTGGTAGGTTGAGGCTACAACCTTGAACGCATGAAGTCCAGTCCTTCCAAGGATTGCATTATAGGTTGAGGCTGCCTTGATTACCAAAAAATTCAGCATCTGAGTAGCCTCCCTAGGTTCTTTCCCGATCGTCATGGGCAACTGAATAGTCCCTTCAACCTTGGACTCAATTCCATTAAATCCATAGATCGGCATGTTTTTTGGGGTTAGTTGAGAATCATTGTATCCCATCTTTACGAATGCGTCATAAAACAGAATATCAACTGAAGCTCTATTATTTATCAAGACCCGCTTCACTTCCGAGTTCCCAATCACAGGAGTTATGACCAACGGGTCGTCATGGGGAAACTTCACCCCTTCAAGATCAGAATCATCGAAACCAATTGCGACTTCAGTTCTTGCACGCTTTGGGGCCTCTCCCACGATGTGCATCACCTCCCTGGCATACGCCTTTCGAGAGTTTCGAGTTGTACCGGCCGCTATCGGGCCTCCCCATATCATGTTGATAACTGGCCCTCGGGGCTGTGTGTTACGGTCACGATCATTATCCCTTCTGTCATTGTCTCTCCAATTGTAGTCCCTTCTTTGGGTTCCACGATCTTCACCCTTAGTGAATTTATTCAACTTTCCTTTACGGATTAAGAACTCAATCTCATCCTTCAACTGCCTACAATCATCTGTATCATGCCCCACATCTCGGTGGAACCTACAGTATTGCTCCTTGTTTCTCTTTGCGGGGTCTCCCCTAAGTGGTTTCGGCCATCGGAAGTCCTTGTCCTTCTCGATCTCTAACAAGATTTGGCTCCTAGGAGCATTCAACCTTGCATAATCAGAAAATCTTGGTCCCAGATTCTTCTTTGGTGGTGATTCAGAGTCTTTGCTAGTTGTTCGCACTTATTCACGCAAGAGAACGTGGTCAACAAGTAATATAGAGTAAATAGGATTCGTTCCCACAGAGACTCAAATTGTTCGTTATGTTCACTTATGCACCAGCTAATGATTTACACTCACTGCTAAGACAATCACAATTTTGGTTTGATTTAACTATTGTTTAATTACCAACTAAGCCAATTACGAGAAAATAACTTAACTTTAACCTTATAATAAACAAACATGGGATTTCAATTTCATTTACTACTTCATCTAGAATCTTATGCCCTTTAGCCTAGCATGTGACCAAGTTGATTACTGATTAGATGCACTAAACTGATACATACCAACTTTCATTGTGCATATACCATCCTACTGATCATCCACAATTGATAGAAGTCAAGTAGTCACCAAATATGTGTAGTCCCTATATGTCTATAGCAATTGAACACATACCGGTTGAAAAACAAGCACCCATTAAACCACATAGTCGATGCAAGACGGTTAGAATCACATCACAAATTTATACATGTTCTTCACATGCAAAAACCTATGCTAGCATGAATTGTTCTAAACCCTAGATCCACTTTCGCATTCACTAGGATTAAACAAACAATTACAAGTGTTCGCGACGCACTTATAACGAATAAGCATAAACATACTAGGCAATCAATACATTCAATCACACACCAAGGCATAATTAACACTCAATAACTAGAATCCATAGCAAAATCCATTAAAACCCCATGATAACGAATTAGCCCATAATTGACCTAATTGTCATCATGGGTTCTATGGAAAACATAATTCTAAAATCAACAAGTAAAAATAAAGAAGAAGAATAAGGTTTAGAATTAAATCCCCACAATAGAAGAATACAAAGGTTTCAAGAATAATCCTTGCTTGTCACTAGCTTGGAAGAATTCCTTCTCCTTTCTCTCTTCTGTATAAAACTAGGTTATATGTAACGTCTGTATATGTTTGATTACAAGGGTAGGACGTTTATACATAAAAAACGTTTCCTCCCTCTTGCCCAATAAAATATTTAATATTCTATTACAATTAGAATTTAATTAAGGTGCTAAAACCTGCCCGGAATATAATTAGAACTCGAAAAGGGCAAAACAGGAATTTCCCAGCCATGCTTCACAAAGTCTGCACACGCGAATTAATTCAGTACTTTACTTGCACGTGATTCCTATTCCAGGTTGTAGAAAATCTCTCAAGCTTCGCGTGGGCAGTAAGATCGCTGAAAACGGACTTACAGAACTCCAGATATGGCCAAAACAGTGTAAGCTGCGCAGCCTTCCCAGAAAATCCGAATTTAAATCAATTAATTCCCAAAAAATTGTAGAAGCATCCACCTTAATCAACATTCTCGTAAACCTGCACAACTAAGCAAAACACATCAAAACTACAAGAAACTTGAGTCCAAGACAATCAATTTAAGCCGAATTAGAATGTTCCAAGTAGATATAAAATCCACTTATCACACCCCCAAACTTAAACTGATGCTTGTCCTCAAGCATTAACAATTACAACTAACTAACTAGTACCACTTCCGTAGGTGATCACGGTTGCATTTGGCATATGCAACAAGCCCTTTAAACCCCTAGGCAGCCCTAGTGGACGAGTAAGGTCTCGTGAGGGCCTATAGCGAATGTACCCACAAAATCCATTTAACCTAATGCAATGCAATGCATGAATGCAACTAATATGAAAATGCAAGATCCCCTTCAAACTCACCAAAACCAACTAACAAGCAAATATCTCAATGAATGTAACAAATCCAAGCAGAGCTCGACTAAATCCCCGTATACTAACAAATACATGAACAGAAACGTGCGTGTGTGCAATGCTCATCAGAAATACTCCCAAAACTAGGTCAAAAATCATACATGCTTTCCGTCGAGACAATCACAGGTTTATAACTAGAATAGACTGTAGACACTCCATAGCCTAGGAACACCTCCACCCTCATCCAAGGTAGACAGAAACTCATGCTTTATTACTATGACACATAATAGAATATACAATACGCATGCTTATTTAACCGTGCAATGAATGAGACCCCAAAAGGCTTATACAATAATACCCATGTAGCGAGTGTTAGGTCAGTGGATCCCAGGCTATAAAGCCTTAGGTCACTAGGACTAAGTCCCCTCAGACTTAATTACTCGAGTATTAAAGAGCTCACTCTGGTTAATTTTGCATTAACAAACAATACTAGACTCTTTTTTTCCCTTTTTTTTTTTCTTTCTCTTTTTTTTTCTTTTTTTTGTTTTTTTTTTCGCAATCTGGAATGAGCCTTTCTCATTTCCAACCCTAGACTACTCATATAAATATGAGCTGGCTACTAGCCATTTGACGCCTAGCCATTATTAACAATTATGAACAACTAGCATGAACATTCCTGGTTTCCCCCAAACTTAGACTTTAATGTTCCTACGCTATAAAGGGAATAACGAAAATTCTAAATATAAACAAGTGATTAAATCTCAAAACATCCCACAGGCATGACCCTAACCTAGCCCAAAAGCACCCCAATGAGACTGTGTAATAAATTTTGTTCCCGTAACATGCAAGTCAATTTCATAGAAACTATAAATCAGTCCTCTACTCATCATCATCACACCCAAATCAACATCCACCTATCAATCAGAATCAGCTCGTCCTAAGGGATCATGAAATATGCATGCCATGAAAATGCAACTAAATGAAAACTCACATGGTATACGAAAATAAAACAAAATGTCCTATATGAACACACGTAGATAATACGAACATAACAATCATGCATGAACTATCACTACAATGCAAACATGATATCCTATATGAACAAATAATACAACAACAACTACTAATCCCTCAAACCACCCCCAAACTTAAAATATTCAATGTCCTCATTGAATGGAAGTAAATACAAGGGATAGCAGAAAACATACCTCACCATCCTAGTCCTCCTCGAATGAATCTGGTGGAGGATAGTGCGCACGAGCTCCATAGACTGGCCACCTTGCCTAAATACTACAAAACCCACAATTGACAAGAACACAAATTCGTAATAAAAATAAGATTAGAGAAAAAGATTTACCCAATACGAATCAAAGAGGTGAACTTGCAATTAATTCCTCTTTAGAATTGAATTTTTAGAGATTTTAAAAATAATAGAAGAGGAATTGGATTTTTAGGTGGGTATAAAAATACAAATAATAATATTAATAATAAGAATAATAAATAATAATAATAATAATAATACGAAAGATAATAATAATAAAGAAAATAATAATAATAATAATAATAATAATAAATAATAACTATACTAATAATAATAAATAATAATAATAATAATAATAATAATAATAATAATAATAAGAAATAAGAATTAGAATAGAAATAGGTTTAGAATTTTTGGAGAAAAGATGGAAGGTTTTGGAATTGAAAAAGGATTAGAAATAAAGAGAATGGGGGTGTATAAAAAGAATGGGATAGAAAAAGATTTTTTTTTTATAATATACAACACACACACCCATTAAACCACATAGTCGATGCAAGACGGTTAGAATTACATCACAAATTAATACATGTTCTTCACATGCAAAAACCTATGCTAGCATGAATTGTTCTAAACCCTAGATCCACTTTCGCATTCACTAGGATTAAACAAACAATTACAAGTGTTCGCGACGCACTTATAACGAATAAGCATAAACATACTAGGCAATCAATACATTCAATCACACACCAAGGCATAATTAACACTCAATAACTAGAATCCATAGCAAAATCCATTAAAACCCCATGATAACGAATTAGCCCATAATTGACCTAATTGTCATCATGGGTTCTATGGAAAACATAATTCTAAAATCAACAAGTAAAAATAAAGAAGAAGAATAAGGTTTAGAATTAAATCCCCACAATAGAAGAATACAAAGGTTTCAAGAATAATCCTTGCTTGTCACTAGCTTGGAAGAATTCCTTCTCCTTTCTCTCTTCTGTATAAAACTAGGTTATATGTAACGTCTGTATATGTTTGATTACAAGGGTAGGACGTTTATACATAAAAAACGTTTCCTCCCTCTTGCCCAATAAAATATTTAATATTCTATTACAATTAGAATTTAATTAAGGTGCTAAAACCTGCCCGGAATATAACTAGAACTCGAAAAGGGCAAAACAGGAATTTCCCAGCCATGCTTCACAAAGTCTGCACACGCGAATTAATTCAGTACTTTACTTGCACGTGATTCCTATTCCAGGTTGTAGAAAATCTCTCAAGCTTCGCGTGGGCAGTAAGATCGCTGAAAACGGACTTACAGAACTCCAGATATGGCCAAAACAGTGTAAGCTGCGCAGCCTTCCCAGAAAATCCGAATTTAAATCAATTAATTCCCAAAAAATTGTAGAAGCATCCACCTTAATCAACATTCTCGTAAACCTGCACAACTAAGCAAAACACATCAAAACTACAAGAAACTTGAGTCCAAGACAATCAATTTAAGCCGAATTAGAATGTTCCAAGTAGATATAAAATCCACTTATCACTAGTACGGGGATACTTGTCCCTAGCATTGTACTCCTGATCTTGCTTTCGCTTCTTGGAGTCGTTATTACCCTTGCCATTGCCTCCGATGGATTCTTTTTTCATGCTATCCTCAGCCTTAATATACTTGTCGGCTCTTCGTTGGAGCTCGGCCATGTTTTCAGGAGGATGCTTCGTCAATGACCTCTTAAAGAATTCATCAGTGGTTCCGTGTTCCAGGGCTACCATGGCCACCTTGTTTTCCAAGTCTGTGATGTTCAATGTCTCCTTAGTGTACTGCTTGATGTAGTCTCTTAAGTTCTCGTTCTTCCCTTGCACCACGTACATAAGAGATGCGGAGCTTTTTTCATGAACTCTTCTGCTGATGAACTGGCTAATAAAAGCGGCGCTCAGCTCCTTAAAAGAGTCAATTGAGTTCACAGGTAGGCGGCTATACCATCTTTGTGCCCTGCCCGACAAAGTTTGAGGGAACGCCCTATACTTCAAGGCGTCACTTACAGGCTGCAACAGCAGTGCGTTTGAGAATGTCCTAACATGGTTTGCGGGATCACCCGTTCCATCATAAGCCTTAATTATTGGCATCTTGAACTTTTTTGAGATATGAGCATTCATCACCTCCTCAGTAAACGGGGGTGTGGGATCATCAGGATCCCCTAGTGGCATCAGATCCTTGGGGTTGCTCTTGGGGGTTTCCACCCTTGTTGTTCTTCTAGTTGGGGCGTCAGTCCTTCTCCGCCTTCTCGAAGACCTCTCTAAGTCTATTATGGGAATCGGTCCTGAAGTTGGAGGGGGTTGAGTCTGATTTAACCTAGCTTGTTCTCTTGCAATATCATCCTTCAACCTTAAGATCTCGACCTCATGAGCCTTGATCCTCTCAGCGGTTGTCAAAGGAGGTCCATCATGGATGGTTTGTGTTCTTCTTCTTGGTTCTCTGCTTGCACGTCGCCTCCTCGGGGCTTCATCACGATCGTCCTCCTCAGACGATGAATCATCAGTATAGGGGCCAGAGTAGTCAACATACTTTCGATCTCGGATCTGTAAAGTGTGGCCACTAGGTCCAACTCCTTGAGTAGGAGGGTAGTTAGGCAGCCCATACATTGGGTTGGTGTTCACGGGGAGATCCGTAGTATGGATCTGGACCCCATGTGGGGGGTTGTTAGGATCAACAACCAAGGGAGAAACCACCACCTGAAGAGGATTGGTCCCTTGATTTGTGTGGACGATCGGAGGTAACGTACTCTCAACATGGGAAGTTGTCCCTAGAGGTTGAGAAACTTGGTGTTGAACAATCGCCTTAGTCGTTGGGGGCACCGGATCCGTAGTGGGAGGTGCAGAACTGAGTGGCAGAGGCTCGGTAATTGTTGGTGTCCTTCGTGTTTGAACCATGGTTGATGTCTTAGTCCCACAGACGGTGCCAAATTTTGTCCATATGTGAACATGCCATATGTGTCTAATCCTTATTTTCAATCTGTGAATATGCCACAAATGTCATGGAGCATTCCTAGCATGAATAATATGTATGCCAATTTTCCACAAATGCATGCATCAAATATTCATGCAAATGAGCATTTGTCAAACCCCATCACTCAAGCATCTACACCTAAATTGAAGAATGCTAAGAGTGCAAAGTCAAAGGCTAACAAGAAAGGACCCAAGGAAGCTTGGGTACCAAAATCAACTTGATTTGTTTTTGGAATGTGTGCAGGGAAATAGAAGGAATCTATGGTACCTAGACAGTGGATGCTCTAGGCACATGACATGAGATTCAACCCTGCTCACAGAGTTCAAGGAGGCAACTAGCCCTAGAATTACCTTTGGAGATGACAACAAAGGATATACTAAGGGATATGGCTTGATTTCAAAGGACAATGTCATCATTGAAGAAGTGGCCTTAGTTGAAGGTTTGAAGCACAATTTGCTTAGTGTTAGTCAAATCTGTGACAAAGACTATAAAGTAAGGTTCACAAAAGAAGCCTGTGTTGTTTCTGCCAAGGAAGACAACAATGTGGTATTGACATGCTTTAGAAAAGGAAATGTTTACATAGTTGACTTCAATTCAGTATGCTCAGAATCCATCACTTGTCTCTTCAGCAAAGCAAGCAAGGATGAGAGTTGGCTATGGCATAAAAAGCTGTCACATTTGAATTTTAAAGTTATGAATGATTTGGTAAGAAAGGATCTGGCTAGAGGAATCCCTCAATTGGAGTTCATCAAGGATGGATTGTGTGATGCCTGTCAATTAGGGAAACAAAAGAAATCATCCTTCAAGAGCAAGACAAAGTCATCCATTGTTAAGCCACTTCAATGGCTGCATATGGACTTATTTGGTCCAGTAAATGTCATGTCCATTTCAAAGAAGAAATACTGTCTGGTGATTGTAGATGATTTTTCTAAGTTTACATGGACCTTCTTTCTGCACTCCAAAGATTGTGCAAGTGAAATCATCATCAATCATCTCAGACTAGTAAACAATGGTTCTGAAGTCAAATTACAAATAATCAGGAGTGACAATGGCACTGAATTCAAAAATTCCACAATGAAGATTTTCTGTGAAGATAATGGAATTGTCCATGAGTTTTCTGCTGCTAGAACACCTCAACAAAATGGGGTTGTTGAAAGGAAAAACAGAACTCTCATTGAAGCAGCTAGAACAATGCTAAGTTAATCAAGATTGCCAACATATTTCTGGGCTGAAGCTGTCAACACTGCCTGTTTCACTCAGAATATTTCATTGGTCAATCAAGCTAGAGGAATGACTCTTTATCAGTTATTTACCAACAAGAAACCAACTTTAGCTTTCCTTCATGTCTTTGGATGTAAGTGTTTTGTACTAAGGAATCATGAAGATTACTTGGGCAAATTTGAAGGAAAGGTAGATGAAGCTATCTTTGTTGGGTATGCAGTAGGGAAAGCCTATAGAGTCTACAATCTAAGAACCAACATTGTTATGGAATCTGTACATGTTATGTTTGATGATCAAAAGATTCTAGGTCTAAATGATGAATGCTTCCATGAAAAGTTGAAATTTTAAAATGAGGTAGAAGGAAGAATGTACAATGATGATGATGAGGAAAATGAAGATCATGACCATGAAAATTCACCTAGAGTTGTTGGTCCAACTAGAAGTGATGCTAACACTGGAAATGAAGCATCCGTTGATAGTCATATTGGAGCATCAGATGCATCCGTTGACAGGCATTCTCATGCATCCGTCGACAGGCAAAATGGAGCATCCGTTGATAGACAGAATGATGCATCCGTTGACAGTCAACTTCATAATTCCGTAAGGACAACAAACTCAGGGGGAGTTTCTCAAAGTCAAAACTCAATGACCAATCAACAAGATCATGCTCACTTAGATGAAGCAACCTCATCCAGATCTAATCTTCCACCTTCAAGAAAATGGACTAGAGATCACCCATTTGAGTTAATCATTGGTGATTCAAGTTCAAGAGTTCAAACTAGGAGGGCCACTCAAGCAGAATGCCTATACATCAGTTTCCTATCTCAAGAGGAACCTAAGAAATTAAAGTGGAAGATGCCCTTCTAGATCCAGATTGGGTCTTAGCAATGCAAGAAGAGCTAAACCAATTTGAGAAAAATAAAGTATGGAAGCTTGTGCCCAAACCTGATAATAGAAGTGTCATAGGTACAAAATGGGTTCTCAAGAATAAGACTGATGAAAATGGCATAATTGTGAGGAATAAAGCTAGATTAGTGGCAAAGGGTTATTCTCAAGAAGAAGGGATAGATTTTGATGAAACTTTTGCTCCAGTGGCAAGACTTGAGGCAATTAGAATCTTCCTAGCCTATGCAGTACATGCCAATTTCAAAGTCTATCAGATGGATGTCAAAAGTGCCTTTCTAAATGGGGAACTGGAAGAAGAGGTATATGTCCATCAACCTCCTGGCTTTGAAGATCCAGAATTTCCAAAATATGTATATCTTCTCTTAAAAGCACTTTATGGTTTGAAGCAAGCACCAAGAGCCTGGTATGACACTTTATCTCAATTTCTTTTAGAGAATCACTTCACTAGAGGTACAGTAGATAAAACCTTATTTCATAGAAATGTCAATGGTTCTTCAATACTTGTTCAAATCTATGTAGATGATATTATTTTTTGGTCTACAGATGAGAAGCTTTGTAAAAGGTTTGCCAAACTTATGCAAAGTAGGTATGAAATGAGCATGATGGGTGAATTAACTTACTTTCTTGGTTTACAAGTGAAGCAAGTTAATGAGGGCATTTTCATAAGCCAAACAAAATATATTTATGATCTTTTAAAGAAATTTGACTTAATGGATTGTACCTCTGCAAAAACACCTATGGCCACTGCAACTAAGCTTGAGTTGAATACTTAGGAAAAGTCTGTGGACATCTCAAGCTATAGAGGCATGGTAGGCTCACTTCTATATCTAACAGCTAGTAGACCTGATATAATGTTTTCCACTTATCTTTGTGCTAGATTTCAAGCTGACCCTAGAGAGTCTCACTTGATTGCTATTAATAGAATTTTCAGGTATCTCAAGGGAACACCAAGCCTTGACATTTGGTACCCAAGAGATTCTGGCTTTGATCTAATTGGCTATTCAGATGCAGATTATGCAGGTTGCAGAATTGATAGGAAAAGCACTACAGGTTCCTGTCAATTTCTAGGAAACAGGCTTGTGTCATGGTTCAGTAAGAAACAGAACTCAGTCTCCACTTCTACAGCTGAAGCTGAGTACATTGCTGCTGGAAGTTGTTGTGCACAGATTCTTTGGATGAAAAATCAACTTATTGACTATGGTCTAAAAGTTGAGAAGATTCCAATTTTCTGTGACAACACAAGTGCTATTGCCATCACAGAGAATCCAGTGCAACATTCGAGAACCAAGCATATTGACATCAAATACCACTTCATTAGAGAGCATGTGATGAATGGTACAGTAGAAATGCACTTTGTGCCAAGTGAAATGCAGCTTGCAGATATCTTCACCAAGCCTCTTGATGAATCTTCATTCACAAGATTGGTAGGTGAACTAGGTATGTTTAATTTTTCATAATTCCTAGTGATATCTGATCATACTGGATTGCAGCTAAAAATGTGTTTTGGTTTACTTGAGAATTAAAAACTCTCAGAAAAATTTTCTGCAGAAATTTTGTCTAAGGCAAAATTTGCTTATCAACGGATATCCTTTTAGTCGTTGGTAGTATAAACACATTACTAGATTTTCGTATGTCAACGGATAACAGGTTGTCCACGTCATCGATGGATAAACTATTTCTCAACCGTCCATTCTATATCCGTTGATATACATATTTTTTGTTAATTATAGCCGTTGGTGAACGTGTATATTTAGTCATGGCTGTACTTCTTTTCTTTTCATTTATTATCTGATAGTTACTTTTGTCCAATGGAGTAATTACTTTTAATTATTTCATTTTTAACTCTTGAAAAATATAAAAGGTTGTCTTGTGCTCTCACATCTCACTTTTACTCATTTTCAAGAATCTCATAAGTTAACTGCATCTTCTTCACTAAAACTCTCCGCAACAAAAGTTCAAACACTTCAATGGCGCCTATTGTTAAGATGATGTCTTCCACTGGGTTTACCTATGAGAAGAACAATTTCGCGGCCTTTGTTGATACAGTGAATGCTCCAGAAGCTTATCACACCTTGATGAATTTCGTGAAGAAATGCAAACTGTCATATGCTATGACTGCCACCACTCCTCTAATCCACGAGGTAATTGAAGAGGTGTGGGCATCTGCTGAGTACATTGGCACAGAAGGTACACTTGCTTTTTCTTTAAAGGGTAAAAACTATGTAGTTAACTCTGATGTGATAACTGCTTGTTTAAAATTTCCTGAGAATAACTGTCTGAAAGTACCCAATGATGCTGAAATAGTTGCCATGTTTAATTCCATAAATTATGCCCTTAATACTGATAATTTAGGGAAAATTGTTAGGAAAGGGATGGTTAAAGAATGGAGTTATTTTTGTGATGCCTTCATTAAAACTTTTTCAGGCAAAATTAGTAATTTTGATGCTGTTACTCATTCCATGCTAGTTATGTTGTGTATGCTTCTGACTGATAAATTCTATAACTTTGGCACACTAGTCATGTATGAGATAGCAACAAAATTAGGTAAAAAGGAAACTAGGAGCAAGAATATCTATTTTGCTAGATTTTTTATGCTCTTAGCACTGCATGTATCTGAGAATGAGTTATCCATTGCTAACCCGGATAGCAAGTTAAATTGTTTTGTTCAGGAGAAAAGAGTCTTAAGTGATTTGATTCGAATGAACTTAAATGCAGAAGTACAATTGGTGTATCTACCAATTGTTCAGGTAACTGTTTCTAACCCTGAAACTCCTATCTCTAACCCCCAAATTTCTTTGCCTTCTAGTGTCACAATGGAGTCTGTAGTTGTGACCAAACAGGCTCCTACCAAAGTGACCAAATCCAAAGTTTCAAAACCACAATCTAAAAAGCAAACCTCAAGTGTCTCTCAAAAGACACCTGTTGTAAAACCTACCAAAACTCTTGAGGGGAGTGTGAAGGTGGTAGTGAGTGGTGAGGGACAGGGTGAACATCAAAAAAGCCCTAAGGATAAGGAAGGTGAGGCAGGTGCAACCAACATTTCAGTCTCTCAAAAGACTGTTAATGAACCTTCAAGCCAAATTCTGGTTACATCCTCTCAACAGGGTGTGACTACTGATTTAAGTTCCACTCCAGGAACTCTGCACAAAAGGGCAAGAGACACAGATAGCCCTCTCTCAAAAACCTATGGTAGAAGAGTAAAATCTAAAACCATTGGGGCATCACAGGGTGCACACACAGTACAGACAACTGTACCCTCTCAAATTCAGTTTGAAGTGACTTCAATAAATGTGGAGTCATAACCCCTTGATCTTAACCTTCAAATCGATACACATTTCAATCCACCATCACCAACTCCATCTCTGGATGTGGATATGATATCTACATCAATTCCTGATTCTCCATCTTTAAGATTCTTGGAGAAGCCCCACTCAACAATTGGTGGTCATCATCTTTTAGATGATTTGTTGGGCCATCAATCTTCCATTCCTGAATTCACAACACTATCTGTGGCCTCTTCCTTAAAATCAATCACCACAGATTTAGTGTTGGTTTTCACTTCAACGGATACTCTTTTTCCTTCATCAACGGATATCCTTCATCCGTTGACAAGTGTTTCTCTATCAACGGATGTGTCTACAACTAATCATCCATTGACAGCAATAACTACTACATCAACGGATACACTTTATCCGTTAACAACTCTCTCTACCACTACAATATGTGACATTCCCATGTCAACTGTGGAGGAGTTTGTAGTAGTTAAAACACTTTTAGGAATGAGGGAAGGGAGTGAGAGGCTGCCTTGTGAGCAGGCAAAAGGAGAGGCAAATAATGAGAGGCTGACCATTTCTTCAGGTCAGGCAAAAGGAGAGCAAGAGAGTTCCACCTTAGTAGGTGAAGGTGAGGGTGTGAGAGGTGTGAGCCAGGGGGAGCCCCTGATGCAAGAAAAGAGAGATGAGTGGAGAGAAGGGACTACATGAGAAATAAGGCAGGAAGATCCAGCCATTGCAAGTGAGTTAATGGATCTTAATGAAGCTTCTAAAGAGATGGAATTTCGACAAAAATATCAGTCAATCATTGACTCCATCTCTTTGGATCCTGAAACCTTTACTCATCCTGTTTCTGCCTATCAAGTCATGGCAGAACAGGGCAATGTGGAGGTAGAGGAGGCAATGCACCTAGTGCACACCTCACAATCTCTACAAAGAGCAAAGGAAGCTTTGATAGCTCTACCTTCAGATGTTGACAGTGAAGAGTTTGGCAATAATGACAGTGATAGCACATCAAGTGATGAAGAAGTCAATGTGGAGGATGCTCCAGAATGGCTATTTTCTACTACCACTGTGGTTGGTGACTTCAATGTGGAGATTATGAAGCAATATCAATCTGCTATGGCTGAGCACCGGAATGCAGACCCACAGAGGAAGATTATCTTTCAACAAATATTGGCCTCCCTCAAACTTCACAAGATGCATATGGTTATTCAAAGAACACAACAGGAGGAGGTCCAAACTGCAATAAGGGAAATGAAAGTAGAACTAGATGCTAGGATTGAGGCACTAGCCCCTACTACCACTCAGAAGGTGCTGACTAGCAAATTATTGAAGGAAGATAGTCTGACCAAATCTGTTAGGCATCTTTCCTCCAGAGTGGATAGTATGGAATCTCAAATGTAGACACTCCTTGCCAACCAAGCCAAACAGACTGAGCTACTGAAAAGGCTACTTGCAGCCTCACCTCCAGCCCTTGATGCTAACAAAAAGGGGGTGAAAAAGGTAGAAGAGGTTGCAGCTACTTCTAGTCAAATTCCAGCTTCCAGTAGCAAGATAGCACAAATTGAGGGGGAGCAACAACCAATTATAGTGGTCAATCCAATAGAGTTCTCTATAGAGGCTTCCCCTGTGAAGAAGAAACAAATGGTGTTGCCTGAGATTCAGAGTCTATCAGAAATCTTAGATGGTGAAAGGCAAGCCAGAATAGAGGCCTTAGAAAAGATCAACAAGGAGGCAAATGAAAGAATTCTGAGGACAGAGAGAATGATCAATGCATCAATTGTATCAACTCTGTTCTCTACTCAGTCCTCAGCTCCAACAATATCAACTACAATTCTGAAGGTGCTCACTCCAGAGATTGTGGCTCCTACATTCTATGATGCTGAACCATCTTATGTCAAAGAATTTGAACCATACATAAGAACCAGAGCCTACTCTCCACCAAAGGCAAATGGGAAGAACAAGTTACAATTGGACTTTCCATTTCCCAAGGATGATGATGAGAAGCTAATGGGAAAGACAATCAAAGAGTTCAAGGAAAAGATAAATAAGAGTGTAAGAGATTGGATGGCTGTAATAATAAGGAATGAAAAAGTGTTAAATATATCCAACAGCCATCCTAGATTTGTTGAAGCAAAAAGAGAGGAGACCTCCAAACTTCTAAGGGAAGCTCATCCAAGTGAAGAAAATCAATATGAAAAACTCAGATGAGAAGCAAGCCAGGCTGGTTCAGGAGTTAATGGATGAGGTAGAGGATGAAATGAGGGAACCTGAGGAAGTCCCCAAATCCCAACCTAAAAGGAGAGTGAAATCAAAGGCAAGGAGGCATGTCTCTCCAGAAATTGTAAGAAGTGAAACTGTTGGCTCATCACAATCTATTTATGCACAAGTATTCAACCCAGCTGTGAATTTCCATGGTGACCCCATAATCCCTAAAGAGGAACCAATGAATCTTGACTCCATTGAGGTTCCTTCATTCTTGCTGAAGCCTCAACAGAAGCCTAAACAGAAGAAAATGATACCAAGGAAGCAACCTTCAAAGGAACCAATTCAAGTTGCTAGGGTACCTGCTATTGTCAAGCAACCAATCTTGGAAAACAAGGATGATTTTATCTATCAGGAAGATATTGAAGAATACCCTGGCATGAATCTGTATCTGGATGAATTGTTAGAAGTAAGAGGAATTGACAAATATAAACATTTGCCTGAGAGATTGGTCTTTGTATACAAGAGAGGAAAGGAAAGGACATGGCCACTACAGAGGGTTCTTGGAGAAAATTATCCGACCTTAACCAAAGTGTTCTCTGCAATCAAGAGATACACAGGGTTCTCCAAGATAGCAAAAGGGGAGATACTGGACAGAATAGAACAGATAAGGAGAGAATGGAACTCATCATCAAGGCTACCAAGGAAGATGAAGATCCCATAAAATGGACAGAAAATCCACCTTCAACCCTTCTGGATGTTGGAGTTCAGGGATGAAGATGGTAACAGGAGATTCTTCAGGTTAGAAGATCAACTATCAAAGGCTAGTTCTCAATACCTGAGTTGGTTACAATAAAAGCTAAATCCAAAAGTTGTTGAAGAAGATGCCTTCTATAGGCAACTCCAAATGCAAATTGAGTCCAACTCTGCCAAAGAAGGAAAATCAAGGGTGATGCCAACCAGAGAGAAGAAACAATATTAATCTGCTCAGTCTAGAGGAGCACTTCTCTGTAAATTTCTCAAACTTTCTGTTTTTAATTTTTGTAGCTTAATACAATTTTTGCATTGTTCTATATATATCCTTGGGAATGTTTTGTTATCATCAAGGTCCTAAATTTATGCTTTATTGCCATCAAGTATAAATTGGGGGAGATTGTTAGGAATATGTTGTACTTGATGATAACTTCACAATCAATCAAATTGTATAAGTCATGTTTTGTAACTGTCAACGGATGAGACATTATAACTCTATCCGTTGACAGGTAGCTCATCAACGGATGAGGTTTTGTAGCATACTGCAGTATCTCTATGTTATCAGTTGATAGTGTTTTTATTCAGAGTCATGTTGACCATCAACGGATAGGCAGAATAGGGTAGCCAATTGTAAATAAGCTATGCTATGGAATTCTGTCTAAGTGAAAGTGTATCAACAGATGAGAACAGGACTCAATCAACGGATACAACTCAAATCTACAATATCAACGGATACAGCTCAAACTACCATCAACGGATAATCAGTAACACTTTCTTTTATGCTAGCTGGGAATTAGCAGTTGATAAGGACATGTTTAACTGACAGATCACATGGGTTGATAGTAGGTATAAAAAGCAGTATGGCAGCCATACTTTGGAAACACAGAAGAAAGAAGCATTCCATTTACACAGTACATACAAGAAAGGTGCAAGGGACATATCTGTTCACAAGGAAAACCTTTCGGCTACATGTGGATTTGGAGTGGAGTAGCAAGTCAACTTGAATTAGATTAATATTATCTTATTCCTGTAGTACTTGTAAACTTGGGATATATAACCAAGTGTAGCAACTCTTTAGAAACTAAGAAAACAGACATATTTGCTTAGGGTTTCTTGAATATCCTTAGAAGCAAAGAGTTGTAAAACAGCAGCTGTGTACTTCTGTATCACAGAGTTTTCTTCGAATAAAAGTCTCAGGTGGTACATTTAACCACCTGATTTTTTATGTGTTTGTGAATCATTTCTCATTCAGCAATTATCTCCTTATAGATTTCTGTGATTCTTATCAGAAATTTATAAATATCAAGAATTGTATTCAACCCCCCCTTCTACAATTATACAAGTGTGTAATCTGGGAATAACAATTTGTTGAGTATGGAATACAGTAAAAGAATACAGATGGGGGGGTGAATGGATTCTTGAACTTTTCTTTGTTGAGTCTGTGTAGCAGATAAGTGTTTGTGTGTGCAAAGATGTAGGTGCGGATAAAGAACAACACAAGTCACAATATCACATTAATCTAATGTATTATTAGATAAAGGTTGCTACAATTTGTGAATACAAATGATAGTATTCTCAGCTTCGTTTTTATCAGAGAGATATTGCTTACAATGAATATGAAAAACTTGACTCTCCAAAAGTTAATTGCTAAGAAATCGAATGAAATGAATCGAATAGATGTGAAATTGTATAAGTATGAAGTACTCGAATTGTCTATTAGATGTGAATGTTTTGTATCGACAAGTCAAGCATTCGAGAAGTAGAAAACAACTATTCGATAAGTCAAGAAAGGCTTATTCGATAACTCAAGCAGGTTGAAAACTCACAGATGGCAGCTATCTAACTTTGAATAAATTCTAAATTAGGTAAAATATATTTTTATGAGTAATTCTGAATTTTGAATAAAAATTCAAAATCGGTTAAGATTCAGCGAGAATTCAGCCTTTTTAAATGATTCGAGAACTCAAATATAGTATTCGAGAACTCAGTCAATAGAGAACTAAAACACTATATTCGAGAAGTCAAGAATACCTCTATTCGATAACTCTAAAAGACTCTATTCGAGAACTCGAGAGTGCTCTAATGAGACTTGTTAGAGATGTCGAATAGTGAATCACTCGAGAAGTCTGACTTATCGAAATATACTCATCACTCACAAAAATTAATTTTCACTATCTTTTAAAATTCACCAGCCATATTCATTTAAGAATATTCTGGCAAATTAAGCAGTGATTTTCTCAAAATTTCATAGAAATTTCAAGTTAACAAGAAAATATGATTTTCCAAATATGCAACAGATTTGAAATATTTATAAATCATATTTCAGCCAACACTTACTCCAAAAATATTGAGAATTTAGATAAAGTAAGTGTTTACTGCTGCAACAATCTAGATGTTGTAACCTAGCCAGAATCTGAAGAATTCAGCATTCCAATCTCACTAACCAACCTTGTGAAGGTGGATTCATCTAATGGCTTAGTGAATATATCAGCTAGTTGTTTATCTGTAGAAACATAATGCAACTCAATGGTTCCATTAGTTGCATGTTCTCTTATGAAATGATATCTGATGTCAATGTGCTTTGTCCTAGAATGATTGACAGGATTGGCAACTATAGAGATTGCACTTGTGTTGTCACACATGATTGGAATTCTTTCCAACACAAGTCCATAATCTCTAAGTTGATTTCTAATCCAAAGCACTTGAGCACGACAACTTCCAGCAACTATGTATTCAGCCTCAGTTGTAGAAGTTGACAAAGATTGTTGTTTCTTGCTATACCAAGAGACTAACCTGTAACACCCCCAGATCCAGGGTCGGGGATCTGGTCGTTACGGTCTCAATATCCATCCACAAAACCAACATAATTTAAATTACAACCTTGTGACCCAAAACAACAGCATAAAACACACCCGTTATAGTCCCAGAGATGAAATCAGAGTAACCATCAATATTATTAATCATAAGTTTGAGTTCTTACAACCCAAAGAATTACAACTTTACCATTACATATTCTTTGCCATCCATTGGTATATGCCATATAATAAATACATTTGATGGTCAAATGCTAACAACTAGCCTACCAGAAGCTGCATCCTCAGCAATGGTAGCTATGACCTCAGCGGTTAATCCTTGACGGCTGACACCTGCCTATGTTGGGTACGCCTTGCGCGGCCATCTGATCTAGCTGTTGTTGTGATATAAATAAATAAAGCAAGGGTGAGCAAGAGCCCACCAAAATATAATTGAACAGTGAAAATGTATAACAGTCCAAGATATTTTTAAAACCATATGCCATGCATTAACGAACGTAGTACCAATATAAGGTATGAGATGAAGTTACAAGGTAACTCAAAATATAATTGTTCCGAAGAAATATCTGCTATGTCAAAGATAAGCAAGATATTATCAAATTTTCATTAAAGAGGAACTTGCAGGAAGAATATTGCAATTCCAGTTCAAACACTTTTCAAACCTGCCAACAATGATAATGTTGCAGGAAACTTTCCAACATTGAGAGATGAACTAATACTGGAGTTTGACGCGCCAGGAGACATATCATTTACACGATGATCAGTCGCATGTTATGCTCCCCACCTCTTGTTTACTACATGTAGAAGGAAGCACCGACGGATTTACTTGTCTACCGCCCTCTGGAACCCCCCCGGCCAACGGTTGGGCCATTTGCTGGACCGGCGCCACTGGGTCACTTACGCATCTCCTAGTTCATTTCACATCCATAACTTTGAAACGTAAAGTTCCTCCCCCTTTCCCCAAGTATATTACTTGTTGATAGGACTCCACAAAGTAGTCGTATCTATTTGGAAAGGAAAAATCACCAATATTTCCCAAGCTGATGCTTGTTAATGAATATAAACTTGTTCCATCAATTCTTACCCCTCGAGCGTTGAGGAGGTAACCAAAAAGATTCATATCGATGTTTGAAAGAATCAAGATGTGAGTGACAAGATAGTTTAGCAAGAATATGACCGGGCAGTCAAATAAATAACAGCTCCTAAGTGAGGTCCCCTTATATGTTTTTGGAGGTTTGAGCGAGTATTTAAATCTTCTTATAAGACAGATTTAAATGAAAATAGAGTTTTGGGAACCTCCCCTTGATAAAATAGTCATAAAAGACTTCGAAATATTTTACATAATATCTGAAGGTGAAGGATAACCTTTGAATAATATAAAACATTACAAAAAGAATTCAAAAGAATTTAATTAAATATTCCAAGAATATTTATTAAGTCAATAATAATTACGGACTATTATTAAATTATAATATTGCTCGTAAGTAATCCTCGAATGAATATATAGAATTATTTATTAAATAAATCTCTTCTTAAATGAATATTTAAAATAATATTCATTGAATAAATAAACTTAACTAAATATTTAAAATAATATTTACTGAATAAATCAAACCTTAAATGAATATTTGAAAATAATATTCATTTAACAAATAACATTCCAAATGAATATCCAAATAATATTCATTAAACAAATAATATTCTAAATGAATATCCGAATAATATTCATTTAGTAATCAAAACTTTAAAGGAATATTCGAAGTAATATTCCTTGAGTAAATAGAACTTCCAATGAATATTCATTAAGTAAATCAAACCTTAAATGAATATTCGAAAGTAATATTCATTAAATAAATAAAGATCAAATGAATATTCCAAATAATAATAAGTAAGCCAAATGAATATTTGAGAATGATATTCGTCCACCAAATAACTCTAATGAATATTCAAAATAATATTCATTAACTAAATAACTCCAATGAATGATCAAAATAATATTCATTAAATAAATGACATTCTAAATGAATATTAAAATAATATTCATTAAATATTACTTCACTGAGGTAATACTCAAATAACGTTCCTCGAAAGATTCGTATCGAATAAAAATCCTCGAAATAATAAATTTGTCGCTGGGATCCCTCCGGGTTTCCACGACTATTTATATATTACAAAATATCGACTCCCGGTCTATATTTGAAGTATGAATATCATACGCCCTTCGCTAAGGGTCTTAACCAAACAATCCGGCTTATAACTGATATTTCATATATAGTCTATAAGCCGATATCAATTCAGGGAACAAGTAATTCAATATTAACTTGAAAGTAGGCATGCATGCTATGGCATATGTATAAAACAATCATCATATATATTATCACAACAACAGTTCCAAGTATTGGAAACTTGCCTGGTAATCCTGTTGGGGTAGTGTGCCTCGTGTCAATCCAGTGATCTATAAATAGTCACAATAACCGAGGTCAATCACTGAACATTTCGAAGGTTAAGTATAACTAAACTTAAGTCATGTAAGCTTAGTCCAAACACACCTCGAACCTATCCTTAATGTCGGATATTTCGTATATCTTACTGAATCATTTATCACCTCGTTCTTTGCACCAATATGTTGTCTCGATAATTCTTAACAAGTTTCATGTTTTAGTCGACTCGAGATTCCTCTTTTAATCTAGCCAAAATGGGTGGTCCAAGTAGTACCTCTAGAGTTGACTTCCATGGGAATTACTATTCCGGGACTCGTACTGCAACACTTTTAATAAATCACTGGAAACGTATTTAATTACGAAACCACTTATAAAATCATCTTTGGTATTTGTAATATTTATCATAAAATTTCCAATTCGAAGCCACGGGTCTAGATAGGTGAAATGTATTTTTGAAGTTCGGTCGACTACGGATCTTTACTATTCATACCTCTTTCACTAAAACGTTCATAACTCGGTAACCGTTAACTCAAATGACGCACCGTTTTCGCGTACATGATCTAGAGAATGTCTAGAAGGTAGCTAACTCAAAATTGGACTTAGATCAGAAGATTAATTTTTCGGAATTTTGCCAAAACAGGGCAGGTGGTTTTAATGAATAATGTTACCTCCGAAAAGTGGTTTCTTCGCACTTATCCTCGATTCGAACATTTTTATAAAATCGGAAAATGATCCATTCGACATGTGGTTTTCTCCCACACCTTCCTTTTTACCTCTAATATTTAATTAATAAGATTTGCCACTGATTAAACGAGATTTAAGGGAATCAATTTCAATTACGAACTTTCGTTTACGGTTCCGAACCACTTTTACGAATTTAATCATAACTCCTAAACCGTAAGTCCGTTTCATGCGATCTTTATATCAAAACGAAGCTCATAACATAATCTACCTTAACATGGCAGATTACAAAGCTAGGCAGTGAGTTGTACCTACTGTCAAACTTGTTTTATTAAGGTTATCAAAATTTCGGCATTATAACGGCTATAAATCGAACGTTCTATAATTCACAACAATCAAACTCAAGCCACACCGGGCATCCATACAATTTATACACATGATTTATCATCTTAAAATTTCCAAGAACATATCACTTCAACATCATATTCATCATGTTTCTTAGATCAACAAACTAACTACATAATCATGCTATAATCACAACTAAGCTAAAAACCATCAAGAACATCCATAAAACTCAAGTAAGATCTAGGGTTCTTTAGAGGTATACCTTCCTTGGAGTGTGTTTAAGCCTTAATAATCCTTGTATAGTCCATGTCTACCCTTAACCAAGCTTGGATCATCCATGAAATCAAGAAAAACCAAGATTTGTTCTTGAAGTTACTATTCATCCTCAACTTTGATGATTTTATTGAAAATGGAAACAATGGATTTTGAGGCTAAGATTTCTAGGGTATCATTTTTATGAAATATAGGATCTAGGATAAAAATATGGAGATCAAACAAGGAGTGGAAGATTGATTTCTCCCTTGGAATTTCTTGAAGAGCCGAATAGGCTAAAATGGAGAGAATGGTGGAGTTGTTTGGCTTGCTTGGTCTCATCCTTGCCCAAAATGAATTATTGTGAAAATATCTAGCATAAAGTGACTTTAATAAAGTGGTGTGATCATCTCTTGAATCATCATGTGCCATGTGTTGGTGTTTAATGGTGTGGATGATAAGATTAAGCTAACTAGTTGGTTGGATTGCTAAGTATGCTAGTTACTCATGTAAATGCTTAGTTCCTTGCTCTTATCCACTAGCACATGGTTGCCCCTTGGCTCTCTACTTGATTTTTTTGTCCGTTTATTGCTCAATTCGTTGATCGCTTGGAGGAATATCTCACGGATTTCTAGTTAGGGTTTTACCGGAAACCTTCTTAATAATTCTATCACCATTTCCATCTTTCATTATAACCCTCCAATTAATATTCCTCAAATATTAAATATTAAATCCTTAATCTATCAGTGTCTAGGGAAAATCTCGGAGAAAATGAAAGTGCTGTTTTTCAGAATCCGACAGTCTTTACATACACTTATTTTCCCCTCGGATCACTAATACAAACTCAGAAATTCATTCCGGGTACTTCTATATAGTGTCGTCTCATAATATTCTTATTTCCATCAAAACACTATTCATCACTTATCCGCTTTTTAGTCCTTGTACTTAGAAAATATCTTTGTGCTTCCTCGAGCGTTCCTTAACTTTTTCATGGAACCTCGTGCTTGCAACCGATATCGATCTGGATGACATGAGGGTAACTATTTCTTTCTAGGGAATCTTATCTTAACTTTCTAGGAGATAGATTATTCTAATCTAAGTTATCACCCAATAGCATCCTTCAGGACATATAACCTTGGGATCTATATCCTTTCATTATTTATTCATTAAAGCCAGTATTACATTGTAGGTGTAACCACTGTTCACTCTTACATCAATACATAATAAAAAGTTTTAATTCTACCCAAAAATCTGGGTTCTTACAATCTCCCCTCCTTCAAAGGATTCCGTCCCGGAATCAGGTAGAAGACAATTGGGTACTTGTTGGTTATTTCGCTTTCCAATTCTCTGGTCGATCCTTACACATTCCAATCTTTCTAAAGCACATCATACTGGCGTTACAATACACCCTTTATCCGTTCTACCAATTCTTTGATACTTTCGCACAACACATCATCCGGCATACGCTCTTGTCCGTTCTCATACTATTAACCTTACTGGTACGTGCAGTGACTTCGATATCACTAACACGCTACGAAGTTCGGAGATAACCTCACTCGTAATTTTGCAATTCCTAATCGCTTTAATCTTCGCAATCTCGATGTATATATATTTAGGTGGAAAAATTTATCGAGAGATCACTGTGATCAATGAACATTTGTTATATTGCATAGCTAGTACAGAAGGGGGCCAGCCTTTAGTACTTGACAAGCAATTAAACAATTAATGGCATTCCACTTAGACTCCTATCACACAGACAGAGAGTCACGTAGTATTACCTCCCCTCCTTAATGGGTTGTTCTTCTCAATTTAGAAGAAGATAAATAAGGGAGAAGAAAAGAACGAATTCCAAAGAATCATATAAGAAAGTTTTCATGATTGTCAAAATATCATACTTAGAATTTACCTCTGAACTATAGAGGTTTATTAGAGAAGAAAGATAATCATATTCGTATCAAATTCCACTTTTTCGTAATCTCACATATCACATGTCCTTGCGGCTCTGTCCATCATTCTATGGACCTATACTCTTGCTTGATATTAGCACCACTTACTTTTTGGAAAATCCTTCAACCTCTCAGGTTAAATCTTGGATTTCTCGCTTGACTTTATTATTACTGACATTTCACGCCACGAACCTGGATCTTTCATATTCATAATACTAACACTATCAGGTTGTCATTCCGAGTGCTCGTTAGGAAAAACCCATTTATCAATCCATTCATAACATTCCTTGCTTCACATTCCATAATTATTTCCCCATCTTTTCTTTATCAATCACATCCTTCGTATTATCTAATTCTTATTCACTTCTGTTGCTTAACTCCACTGTCATCTCATTAGTGGGACACTCATCTGCTTAACTCAATACGCATTACACGTTTGGGGTCAAACTTTCATTTGTTCAACCATCTAGATTTCACTTTCTCATTCCATGAGTCTCTTTTATTACTCAATCAAACTATTCCATATTTCCTCGGATTTTCCAAACTTAAAAGGAGTCAATTTGTATGTCATTCATGCTCCTAATTCCAACTTTCCGTTTTGGCCAATACCCTTACCTTGCCAATTCCATACTCTTCTCGCTTTATTACTGGAGCTTCTCATGAGTCTGCCTATCTGACTCTCTTATTAATTCCCAATTCTATTTCCATCTCTATCAGTCTCTTGTCTTTATTTCTACTATAATCATTTTATGAACCATCATAACCTAATTCTTCATTTCAAATATCCCGTCGTTCCAGAAATTACACCATCCGAAATAAACCCGGATGATTTCTCTAACTTAGATTCAATTCGACATTTCCACAGTCGTTACCACCTAATTTCTCAGAAGGGTCATCATTGCTTATCATTTACGCAGTGTTTTCAATGGCTAAACATACAGGTTTCATAATTGTCAATCCAAGATCCTCTAGGAAGGCAAAGTAATCACTATTCCCTATCCATAAGGAATGCTTCCTGAACTTGATGTAGATATTACATGAAGCAGATAAAATTGCAGAAGAGCTTCAAGCATCGTAGCTATGCCAAGTTGACGAAATTATCAATCATATATCTTCAGTAGAAGACTGGAAGCTAACGGTTTACTTAGTCAATTTCGTACCAGGTCCTGGTTTACCTCAACATAGGACCTTCCTGACGCAGGTAATGTGCTTAAGACGACATCAAGAATCGAATCTTTACTTAAACTACTCTTACGGTTGATTCTTGCACAATCATTAGAGGGAATGTAAATTCCTCCACCACATTCTGACCTTCAAAGCCCTTCTCAATACCGTTCCGTTTCTTTGGTATGAGCATTCATAATTACTCCTCAATACTTAAAGTGTCGGCCACCTCATTGGCCTTTCCTGATAATAATTCCTTGCAATTAATGTTTTCTTGATCTATTCAACTCAACTTTTTCTACCTTATTCCCACCACTGTTGGGTGAAAGTATTCTTACTTAAATTCTGCTGAAGGAGAAAATATCCATCAGTCTTTTTCCATAAGTTATTTCCTTAAATTTGAATTTTATCCCGGCTAATATCCTTATCAGGTCTAGGATATCTTTTGTCTCAGGTCTTTCTTGCTTTAAAACAATCTCAACCTTATTGGTTCAATCCATACCTTCTCATGGTTTCACACATGCTTCCTCTGGCCTTATGGTTACTATGTCATACATTCCTTACCAAACTTCCCTTTTGAAGTTCAGAATATTACCTCTTCCCTTGTAAGGTTTCTTAGGCCATTCTCATCATTCCTCCTGTATCTCCTGGTTACAGGGTATATCAAACATCATTAATCAATTCGATAACAATTCTGTATATGTACTTTTAAAGACTCCTTTCCACAAATCCTTACAGGTTATTGATACCTTGGTCGATTCAACTTATATCGTTTGATTTCACAATGTCTATATTAGGGGTAATGCTATCCTTTGTGCATCCCCCAGGGTTCGTATTAATCTATGGACATTCTATCCTCAATTCCATTTTCAAGGAATACTTACATCCTGTACTTGGCAATTTAATCATATATCCATAATAAGGGTCTCTTTTCAATCATTCCAATCTTGATAATCTATAGGTAGCTTAATGTTACCTCTCCTTTCAAACGAATGTCAGTCTATATGACTTTCCCAAAAGACAACGTATGTCTATCTGTCTTTCTTACAGAACTTGGTAATGGTAGCAAGGATGTTCTGGAAGATATTGGTCGTGTTCAACGTGAATCTCTTAGTGCCTAATACATCTAGGGTTTTTATAAAGTCCATCATCATGTATCTCAATTCATTCTTCATCAAAAATTCTTGCGGTTGGCACTTTGTTAGAAGCACCCCGCTTTGTCCTTACATTGCTGGATTAGTCACTTGACAATCCTTAGTGACTTGGCCCCAACTGGCCACGCTAAAATATGTGAATTTAGGGGTTGGCTAATAGCATTACTTTTCTAGCAATTGTTGGCATAGTGCCTTCTACTTGATACCTTTTGATCTTTTCAAAACTTCACTCCATACAAGTCTCAATCGACTTCTCGGTACCATCTCCGGTCACCCTTACTTTTCTTTTATTCTTCTAGTTACTCTTATCAATTTCACGTGCCACCAAAGCTCAACATTTCTGGCACAACAACCTTTTCATTTAAGTCAATCCCGAACTTTCTTAGTCCGGCTTGTTTCTTAATTACATTTCCCTTTTTCCGTTCAATCTCAACTTCATAATTTTGTCTCTAGAATCGATCGTAATAATCGGGGTCTGTCTACCAACCCGTATAGCGGCTACCCAACCCAATCCACAGGGTTCGCTCCAGTTTCCACTCTCTTCAATGACGTCTTTTGAGAATCAAAAAGACAAGGTTTGCCAAAATTTGTCGAATTCCTTTCCAGGATTAACACTAAGAAGATCCATTTTGATACCCGAGGAATAGTTCTAGGAACATCTAAGCAGGTCAAACCGTAAATAGTTATATTAATAAAATGATCGACATAAAGTCAGAAGCTTATCTGCTGGAAAGGATCCCAATTTATGTACATCCCTTAGAAGGGAAGTCAAAGTTTCAACTGAAATATGCCACATCTTCCCGATACATGTTTGTCCTAATAGTCGATACTACCGAATACCAGTCTACTTAACAACTAGTCTCAGAAGGAACACTACCATCGGGGTCAGTCGCTTCCCAGAATTGGCACTACCAAGGTCATCCGAATCTGGTGAACCGTGTTGTCCAATTGTATTCGAAAATTATGTTGTCGTGTTGCACAAGCACAACACCTAAACCTGTACGAGGTGCATCCTAATATATTCCAAAATTCTCCTTCTTCCATTAGGTAACGCCAATGCTGGGTCGTCACCAATTTTTATCTTTAACCCCAGGGAGATTTTCCCCCATTTATCTTGTCCATTCAAACTTTTATTCTTACAATAAGTCGGGTTACGGGACTACCCTCTCTGTAAAGTCCTGAGCAAATCTTTGGTAATACCTTGTGAATCTTATGAAATTTCTCACCTTTGCCGGTGTGGTTGGCCAATCTCCATTTGAAACTGTCTTTAATTTGGTGGGGTCAATCAATCACTACTTCCTATTGATTATATGTCCTATTAACTGGACTTCATTTTTCCAGACTCATACTTCAAGAACTTGGCATACACTCGTTCCTTCAGGTTCCATCTAAAAACACTCTCAATTACCTTCGAACCACTGATCGCTTTACTTACTCCATTTATGATTCAGTGTCGGAATAACTTAAGATAATTACATTAATCTATTCAAGGAAAAGAAGGAATTTAATGTTCCTTTGAATCACATGCATCTAATGTTTCTGGTTCATCATTCCACTGTATTGAACTAAACTTATACTTGGTTTCTAACGATAGCCTCATTACTAGTTTATTACAGACTCACTGGTCTTCTCCTCTTGTAGGTTCTGAGATCATTGTCTCGCTTACCACTTCCTTATATACTTTATCCAATCATACCATCTCCTTCCAATGTCTTTATTTTCTAAGTTGATCCATTCATAAAATGAACATTCCCCTGAACCAAACCACTTCGTCCATCCCAGTTTGACTTTATAAATTATAACCTATGAAACCTGCCTTCTCATGGCGAATTACCATTAACGATATTCACACTAATCCATTTATCCCATGATATGGCACTTGCTGCCTCTATCTCAACTGCTCCTGGAGACTCTGCTCCTTGTCCTCTATCGTTGTCTTTGATAATCATGTACCACTCTAACTCTTTTTCTCATTAATCTGAAGGTCTCTAAGGATCTTTATCTATCCCCATATAAGACCTCAAGTAATCCTTCCAATTCGTCTTAATTGTTGGTACTTCATCCGGCAGTCCGGTTATGAATCCAATATGCATAATTAGTCCTCTTAATAATATCTCAATTCTTTACGCTCACTTCTCTGAGCACTGTACCTTATCTCTTACATTCTCTCTGGCTACAGCCCTTATTCTTTCAAGGGTAAATTTCTTATTCCTAATAGGATTCTCTTCTTTAGCTGAAACCTCATTCTTATTCTCGGTAGGGTACTCTATCGAATCCACCATTCGATCGTCAGCATATAATCAAGCATCATCGCGCTGCTGCTCGTATGCCTCAAGGTCTATCGCCATTAGTAGTCGGTACGAGAACGAGCTTAAGTTACTATCATGATACTTAATAGTTCCCATAAGGGTTTTATATGTCTGTACTACATTATGTAGTCCGACTATGAACTTGGCAAGAGTTCTTACTATCTTAATGAATTTATTGTTTTAACGTCGCGTCATCTCTGGGATATATAACGCTCTCTCTGATACCATTTCTGTAACACCCCCAGATCCAGGGTCGGGGATCTGGTCGTTACGGTCTCAATATCCATCCACAAAACCAACATAATTTAAATTACAACCTTGTGACCCAAAACAACAGCATAAAACACACCCGTTATAGTCCCAGAGATGAAATCAGAGTAACCATCAATATTATTAATCATAAGTTTGAGTTCTTACAACCCAAAGAATTACAACTTTACCATTACATATTCTTTGCCATCCATTGGTATATGCCATATAATAAATACATTTGATGGTCAAATGCTAACAACTAGCCTACCAGAAGCTGCATCCTCAGCAATGGTAGCTATGACCTCAGCGGTTAATCCTTGACGGCTGACACCTGCCTATGTTGGGTACGCCTTGCGCGGCCATCTGATCTAGCTGTTGTTGTGATATAAATAAATAAAGCAAGGGTGAGCAAGAGCCCACCAAAATATAATTGAACAGTGAAAATGTATAACAGTCCAAGATATTTTTAAAACCATATGCCATGCATTAACGAACGTAGTACCAATATAAGGTATGAGATGAAGTTACAAGGTAACTCAAAATATAATTGTTCCGAAGAAATATCTGCTATGTCAAAGATAAGCAAGATATTATCAAATTTTCATTAAAGAGGAACTTGCAGGAAGAATATTGCAATTCCAGTTCAAACACTTTTCAAACCTGCCAACAATGATAATGTTGCAGGAAACTTTCCAACATTGAGAGATGAACTAATACTGGAGTTTGACGCGCCAGGAGACATATCATTTACACGATGATCAGTCGCATGTTATGCTCCCCACCTCTTGTTTACTACATGTAGAAGGAAGCACCGACGGATTTACTTGTCTACCGCCCTCTGGAACCCCCCCGGCCAACGGTTGGGCCATTTGCTGGACCGGCGCCACTGGGTCACTTACGCATCTCCTAGTTCATTTCACATCCATAACTTTGAAACGTAAAGTTCCTCCCCCTTTCCCCAAGTATATTACTTGTTGATAGGACTCCACAAAGTAGTCGTATCTATTTGGAAAGGAAAAATCACCAATATTTCCCAAGCTGATGCTTGTTAATGAATATAAACTTGTTCCATCAATTCTTACCCCTCGAGCGTTGAGGAGGTAACCAAAAAGATTCATATCGATGTTTGAAAGAATCAAGATGTGAGTGACAAGATAGTTTAGCAAGAATATGACCGGGCAGTCAAATAAATAACAGCTCCTAAGTGAGGTCCCCTTATATGTTTTTGGAGGTTTGAGCGAGTATTTAAATCTTCTTATAAGACAGATTTAAATGAAAATAGAGTTTTGGGAACCTCCCCTTGATAAAATAGTCATAAAAGACTTCGAAATATTTTACATAATATCTGAAGGTGAAGGATAACCTTTGAATAATATAAAACATTATAAAAAGAATTCAAAAGAATTTAATTAAATATTCCAAGAATATTTATTAAGTCAATAATAATTACGGACTATTATTAAATTATAATATTGCTCGTAAGTAATCCTCGAATGAATATATAGAATTATTTATTAAATAAATCTCTTCTTAAATGAATATTTAAAATAATATTCATTGAATAAATAAACTTAACTAAATATTTAAAATAATATTTACTGAATAAATCAAACCTTAAATGAATATTTGAAAATAATATTCATTTAACAAATAACATTCCAAATGAATATCCAAATAATATTCATTAAACAAATAATATTCTAAATGAATATCCGAATAATATTCATTTAGTAATCAAAACTTTAAAGGAATATTCGAAGTAATATTCCTTGAGTAAATAGAACTTCCAATGAATATTCATTAAGTAAATCAAACCTTAAATGAATATTCGAAAGTAATATTCATTAAATAAATAAAGATCAAATGAATATTCCAAATAATAATAAGTAAGCCAAATGAATATTTGGGAATGATATTCGTCCACCAAATAACTCTAATGAATATTCAAAATAATATTCATTAACTAAATAACTCCAATGAATGATCAAAATAATATTCATTAAATAAATGACATTCTAAATGAATATTAAAATAATATTCATTAAATATTACTTCACTGAGGTAATACTCAAATAACGTTCCTCGAAAGATTCGTATCGAATAAAAATCCTCGAAATAATAAATTTGTCGCTGGGATCCCTCCGGGTTTCCACGACTATTTATATATTACAAAATATCGACTCCCGGTCTATATTTGAAGTATGAATATCATACGCCCTTCGCTAAGGGTCTTAACCAAACAATCCGGCTTATAACTGATATTTCATATATAGTCTATAAGCCGATATCAATTCAGGGAACAAGTAATTCAATATTAACTTGAAAGTAGGCATGCATGCTATGGCATATGTATAAAACAATCATCATATATATTATCACAACAACAGTTCCAAGTATTGGAAACTTGCCTGGTAATCCTGTTGGGGTAGTGTGCCTCGTGTCAATCCAGTGATCTATAAATAGTCACAATAACCGAGGTCAATCACTGAACATTTCGAAGGTTAAGTATAACTAAACTTAAGTCATGTAAGCTTAGTCCAAACACACCTCGAACCTATCCTTAATGTCGGATATTTCGTATATCTTACTGAATCATTTATCACCTCGTTCTTTGCACCAATATGTTGTCTCGATAATTCTTAACAAGTTTTATGTTTTAGTCGACTCGAGATTCCTCTTTTAATCTAGCCAAAATGGGTGGTCCAAGTAGTACCTCTAGAGTTGACTTCCCTGGGAATTACTATTCCGGGACTCGTACTTCAACACTTTTAATAAATCACTGGAAACGTATTTAATTACGAAACCACTTATAAAATCATCTTTGGTATTTGTAATATTTATCATAAAATTTCCAATTCGAAGCCACGGGTCTAGATAGGTGAAATGTATTTTTGAAGTTCGGTCGACTACGGATCTTTACTATTCACACCTCTTTCACTAAAACGTTCATAACTCGGTAACCGTTAACTCAAATGACGCACCGTTTTCGCGTACATGATCTAGAGAATGTCTAGAAGGTAGCTAACTCAAAATTGGACTTAGATCAGAAGATTAATTTTTCGGAATTTTGCCAAAACAGGGCAGGTGGTTTTAATGAATAATGTTACCTCCGAAAAGTGGTTTCTTCGCACTTATCCTCGATTCGAACATTTTTATAAAATCGGAAAACGATCCATTCGACATGTGGTTTTCTCCCACACCTTCCTTTTTACCTCTAATATTTAATTAATAAGATTCGCCACTGATTAAACGAGATTTAAGGGAATCAATTTCAATTACGAACTTTCGTTTACGGTTCCGAACCACTTTTACGAATTTAATCATAACTCCTAAACCGTAAGTCCGTTTCATGCGATCTTTATATCAAAACGAAGCTCATAACATAATCTACCTTAACATGGCAGATTACAAAGCTAGGCAGTGAGTTGTACCTACTGTCAAACTTGTTTTATTAAGGTTATCAAAATTTCGGCATTATAACGGCTATAAATCGAACGTTCTATAATTCACAACAATCAAACCCAAGCCACACCGGGCATCCATACAATTTATACACATGATTTATCATCTTAAAATTTCCAAGAACATATCACTTCAACATCATATTCATCATGTTTCTTAGATCAACAAACTAACTACATAATCATGCTATAATCACAACTAAGCTAAAAACCATCAAGAACATCCATAAAACTCAAGTAAGATCTAGGGTTCTTTAGAGGTATACCTTCCTTGGAGTGTGTTTAAGCCTTAATAATCCTTGTATAGTCCATGTCTACCCTTAACCAAGCTTGGATCATCCATGAAATCAAGAAAAACCAAGATTTGTTCTTGAAGTTACTATTCATCCTCAACTTTGATGATTTTATTGAAAATGGAAACAATGGATTTTGAGGCTAAGATTTCTAGGGTATCATTTTTATGAAATATAGGATCTAGGATAAAAATATGGAGATCAAACAAGGAGTGGAAGATTGATTTCTCCCTTGGAATTTCTTGAAGAGCCGAATAGGCTAAAATAGAGAGAATGGTGGAGTTGTTTGGCTTGCTTGGTCTCATCCTTGCCCAAAATGAATTATTGTGAAAATATCTAGCATAAAGTGAATTTAATAAAGTGGTGTGATCATCTCTTGAATCATCATGTGCCATGTGTTGGTGTTTAATGGTGTGGATGATAAGATTAAGCTAACTAGTTGGTTGGATTGCTAAGTATGCTAGTTACTCATGTAAATGCTTAGTTCCTTGCTCTTATCCACTAGCACATGGTTGCCCCTTGGCTCTCTACTTGATTTTTTTGTCCGTTTATTGCTCAATTCGTTGATCGCTTGGAGGAATATCACACGGATTTCTAGTTAGGGTTTTACCGGAAACCTTCTTAATAATTCTATCACCATTTCCATCTTTCATTATAACCCTCCAATTAATACTCCTCAAAAATTAAATATTAAATCCTTAATCTATCAGTGTCTAGGGAAAATCTCGGAGAAAATGAAAGTGCTGTTTTTCAGAATCCGACAGTCTTTACATACACTTATTTTCCCCTCGGATCACTAATACAAACTCAGAAATTCATTCCGGGTACTTCTATATAGTGTCGTCTCATAATATTCTTATTTCCATCAAAACACTATTCATCACTTATCCGCTTTTTAGTCCTTGTACTTAGAAAATATCTTTGTGCTTCCTCGAGCGTTCCTTAACTTTTTCATGGAACCTCGTGCTTGCAACCGATATCGATCTGGATGACATGAGGGTAACTATTTCTTTCTAGGGAATCTTATCTTAACTTTCTTGGAGATAGATTATTCTAATCTAAGTTATCACCCAATAGCATCCTTCAGGACATATAACCTTGGGATCTATATCCTTTCATTATTTATTCATTAAAGCCAGTATTACATTGTAGGTGTAACCACTGTTCACTCTTACATCAATACATAATAAAAAGTTTTAATTCTACCCAAAAATCTGGGTTCTTACAATCTCCCCTCCTTCAAAGGATTCCGTCCCGGAATCAGGTAGAAGACAATTGGGTACTTATTGGTTATTTCGCTTTTCAATTCTCTGGTCGATCCTTACACATTCCAATCTTTCTAAAGCACATCATGCTGGCGTTACAATACACCCTTTATCCGTTCTACCAATTCTTTGATACTTTCGCACAACACATCATCCGGCATACGCTCTTGTCCGTTCTCATACTATTAACCTTACTGGTACGTGCAGTGACTTCGATATCACTAACACGCTACGAAGTTCGGAGATAACCTCACTCGTAATTTTGCAATTCCTAATCGCTTTAATCTTCGCAATCTCGATGTATATATATTTAGGTGGAAAAATTTATCGAGAGATCACTGTGATCAATGAACATTTGTTATATTGCATAGCTAGTACAGAAGGGGGCCAGCCTTTAGTACTTGACAAGCAATTAAACAATTAATGGCATTCCACTTAGACTCCTATCACACAGACAGAGAGTCACGTAGTATTACCTCCCCTCCTTAATGGGTTGTTCTTCTCAATTTAGAAGAAGATAAATAAGGGAGAAGAAAAGAACGAATTCCAAAGAATCATATAAGAAAGTTTTCATGATTGTCAAAATATCATACTTAGAATTTACCTCTGAACTATAGAGGTTTATTAGAGAAGAAAGATAATCATATTCGTATCAAATTCCACTTTTTCGTAATCTCACATATCACATGTCCTTGCGGCTCTGTCCATCATTCTATGGACCTATACTCTTGCTTGATATTAGCACCACTTACTTTTTGGAAAATCCTTCAACCTCTCAGGTTAAATCTTGGATTTCTCGCTTGACTTTATTATTACTGACATTTCACGCCACGAACCTGGATCTTTCATATTCATAATACTAACACTATCAGGTTGTCATTCCGAGTGCTCGTTAGGAAAAACCCATTTATCAATCCATTCATAACATTCCTTGCTTCACATTCCATAATTATTTCCCCATCTTTTCTTTATCAATCACATCCTTCGTATTATCTAATTCTTATTCACTTCTGTTGCTTAACTCCACTGTCATCTCATTAGTGGGACACTCATCTGCTTAACTCAATACGCATTACACGTTTGGGGTCAAACTTTCATTTGTTCAACCATCTAGATTTCACTTTCTCATTCCATGAGTCTCTTTTATTACTCAATCAAACTATTCCATATTTCCTCGGATTTTCCAAACTTAAAAGGAGTCAATTTGTATGTCATTCATGCTCCTAATTCCAACTTTCCGTTTTGGCCAATACCCTTACCTTGCCAATTCCATACTCTTCTCGCTTTATTACTGGAGCTTCTCATGAGTCTGCCTATCTGACTCTCTTATTAATTCCCAATTCTATTTCCATCTCTATCAGTCTCTTGTCTTTATTTCTACTATAATCATTTTATGAACCATCATAACCTAATTCTTCATTTCAAATATCCCGTCGTTCCAGAAATTACACCATCCGAAATAAACCCGGATGATTTCTCTAACTTAGATTCAATTCGACATTTCCACAGTCGTTACCACCTAATTTCTCAGAAGGGTCATCATTGCTTATCATTTACGCAGTGTTTTCAATGGCTAAACATACAGGTTTCATAATTGTCAATCCAAGATCCTCTAGGAAGGCAAAGTAATCACTATTCCCTATCCATAAGGAATGCTTCCTGAACTTGATGTAGATATTACATGAAGCAGATAAAATTGTAGAAGAGCTTCAAACATCGTAGCTATGCCAAGTTGACGAAATTATCAATCATGTATCTTCAGTAGAAGACTGGAAGCTAACGGTTTACTTAGTCAATTTCGTACCAGGTCCTGGTTTACCTCAACATAGGACCTTCCTGACGCAGGTAATGTGCTTAAGACGACATCAAGAATCGAATCTTTACTTAAACTACTCTTACGGTTGATTCTTGCACAATCATTAGAGGGAATGTAAATTCCTCCACCACATTCTGACCTTCAAAGCCCTTCTCAATACCGTTTCGTTTCTTTGGTATGAGCATTCATAATTACTCCTCAATACTTAAAGTGTCGGCCACCTCATTGGCCTTTCCTGATAATAATTCATTGCAATTAATGTTTTCTTGATCTATTCAACTCAACTTTTTCTACCTTATTCCCACCACTGTTGGGTGAAAGTATTCTTACTTAAATTCTGCTGAAGGAGAAAATATCCATCAGTCTTTTTCCATAAGTTATTTCCTTAAATTTGAATTTTATCCCGGCTAATATCCTTATCAGGTCTAGGATATCTTTTGTCTCAGGTCTTTCTTGCTTTAAAACAATCTCAACCTTATTGGTTCAATCCATACCTTCTCATGGTTTCACACATGCTTCCTCTGGCCTTATGGTTACTATGTCATACATTCCTTACCAAACTTCCCTTTTGAAGTTCAGAATATTACCTCTTCCCTTGTAAGGTTTCTTAGGCCATTCTCATCATTCCTCCTGTATCTCCTGGTTACAGGGTATATCAAACATCATTAATCAATTCGATAACAATTCTGTCTATGTACTTTTAAAGACTCCTTTCCACAAATCCTTACAGGTTATTGATACCTTGGTCGATTCAACTTATATCGTTTGATTTCACAATGTCTATATTAGGGGTAATGCTATCCTTTGTGCATCCCCCAGGGTTCGTATTAATCTATGGACATTCTATCCTCAATTCCATTTTCAAGGAATACTTACATCCTGTACTTGGCAATTTAATCATATATCCATAATAAGGGTCTCTTTTCAATCATTCCAATCTTGATAATCTATAGGTAGCTTAATGTTACCTCTCCTTTCAAACGAATGTCAGTCTATATGACTTTCCCAAAAGACAACGTATGTCTATCTGTCTTTTTTACAGAAATTGGTAATGGTAGCAAGGATGTTCTGGAAGATATTGGTCGTGTTCAACGTGAATCTCTTAGTGCCTAATACATCTAGGGTTTTTATAAAGTCCATCATCATGTATCTCAATTCATTCTTCATCAAAAATTCTTGCGGTTGGCACTTTGTTAGAAGCACCCCGCTTTGTCCTTACATTGCTGGATTAGTCACTTGACAATCCTTAGTGACTTGGCCCCAACTGGCCACACTAAAATATGTGAATTTAGGGGTTGGCTAATAGCATTACTTTTCTAGCAATTGTTGGCATAGTGCCTTCTACTTGATACCTTTTGATCTTTTCAAAACTTCACTCCATACAAGTCTCAATCGACTTCTCGGTACCATCTCCGGTCACCCTTACTTTTCTTTTATTCTTCTAGTTACTCTTATCAATTTCACGTGCCACCAAAGCTCAACATTTCTGGCACAACAACCTTTTCATTTAAGTCAATCCCGAACTTTCTTAGTCCGGCTTGTTTCTTAATTACATTTCCCTTTTTCCGTTCAATCTCAACTTCATAATTTTGTCTCTAGAATCGATCGTAATAATCGGGGTCTGTCTACCAACCCGTATAGCGGCTACCCAACCCAATCCACAGGGTTCGCTCCAGTTTCCACTCTCTTCAATGACGTCTTTTGAGAATCAAAAAGACAAGGTTTGCCAAAATTTGTCGAATTCCTTTCCAGGATTAACACTAAGAAGATCCATTTTGATACCCGAGGAATAGTTCTAGGAACATCTAAGCAGGTCAAACCGTAAATAGTTATATTAATAAAATGATCGACATAAAGTCAGAAGCTTATCTGCTGGAAAGGATCCCAATTTATGTACATCCCTTAGAAGGGAAGTCAAAGTTTCAACTGAAATATGCCACATCTTCCCGATACATGTTTGTCCTAATAGTCGATACTACCGAATACCAGTCTACTTAACAACTAGTCTCAGAAGGAACACTACCATCGGGGTCAGTCGCTTCCCAGAATTGGCACTACCAAGGTCATCCGAATCTGGTGAACCGTGTTGTCCAATTGTATTCGAAAATTATGTTGTCGTGTTGCACAAGCACAACACCTAAACCTGTACGAGGTGCATCCTAATATATTCCAAAATTCTCCTTCTTCCATTAGGTAACGCCAATGCTGGGTCGTCACCAGTTCTTATCTTTAACCCCAGGGAGATTTTCCCCCATTTATCTTGTCCATTCAAACTTTTATTCTTACAATAAGTCGGGTTACGGGACTACCCTCTCTGTAAAGTCCTGAGCAAATCTTTGGTAATACCTTGTGAATCTTATGAAATTTCTCACCTTTGCCGGTGTGGTTGGCCAATCTCCATTTGAAACTGTCTTTAATTTGGTGGGGTCAATCAATCACTACTTCCTATTGATTATATGTCCTATTAACTGGACTTCATTTTTCCAGACTCATACTTCAAGAACTTGGCATACACTCGTTCCTTCAGGTTCCATCTAAAAACACTCTCAATTAACTTCGAACCACTGATCGCTTTACTTACTCCATTTACGATTCAGTGTCGGAATAACTTAAGATAATTACATTAATCCATTCAAGGAAAAGAAGGAATTTAATGTTCCTTTGAATCACATGCATCTAATGTTTCTGGTTCATCATTCCACTGTATTGAACTAAACTTATACTTGGTTTCTAACGATAGCCTCATTACTAGTTTATTACAGACTCACTGGTCTTCTCCTCTTGTAGGTTCTGAGATCATTGTCTCGCTTACCACTTCCTTATATACTTTATCCAATCATACCATCTCCTTCCAATGTCTTTATTTTCTAAGTTGATTCATTCATAAAATGAACATTCCCCTGAACCAAACCACTTCGTCCATCCCAGTTTAACTTTATAAATTATAACCTATGAAACCTGCCTTCTCATGGCGAATTACCATTAACGATATTCACACTAATCCATTTATCCCATGATATGGCACTTGCTGCCTCTATCTCAACTGCTCCTGGAGACTCTGCTCCTTGTCCTCTATCGTTGTCTTTGATAATCATGTACCACTCTAACTCTTTTTCTCATTAATCTGAAGGTCTCTAAGGATCTTTATCTATCCCCATATAAGACCTCAAGTAATCCTTCCAATTCGTCTTAATTGTTGGTACTTCATCCGGCAGTCCGGTTATGAATCCAATATGCATAATTAGTCCTCTTAATAATATCTCAATTCTTTACGCTCACTTCTCTGAGCACTGTACCTTATCTCTTACATTCTCTCTGGCTACAGCCCTTATTCTTTCAAGGGTAAATTTCTTATTCCTAACAGGATTCTCTTCTTTAGCTGAAACCTCATTCTTATTCTCGGTAGGGTACTCTATCGAATCCACCATTCGATCGTCAGCATATAATCAAGCATCATCGCGCTGCTGCTCGTATGCCTCAAGGTCTATCGCCATTACTAGTCGGTACGAGAACGAGCTTAAGTTACTATCATGATACTTAATAGTTCCCATAAGGGTTTTATATGTCTGTACTACATTATGTAGTCCGACTATGAACTTGGCAAGAGTTCTTACTATCTTAATGAATTTATTGTTTTAACGTCGCGTCATCTCTGGGATATATAACGCTCTCTCTGATACCATTTCTGTAACACCCCCAGATCCAGGGTTGGGGATCTGGTCGTTACGGTCTCAATATCCATCCACAAAACCAACATAATTTAAATTACAACCTTGTGACCCAAAACAACAGCATAAAATACACCCGTTATAGTCCCAGAGATGAAATCAGAGTAACCATCAATATTATTAATCATAAGTTTGAGTTCTTACAACCCAAAGAATTACAACTTTACCATTACATATTCTTTGCCATCCATTGGTATATGCCATATAATAAATACATTTGATGGTCAAATGCTAACAACTAGCCTACCAGAAGCTGCATCCTCAGCAATGGTAGCTATGACCTCAGCGGTTAATCCTTGACGGCTGACACCTGCCTATGTTGGGTACGCCTTGCGCGGCCATCTGATCTAGCTGTTGTTGTGATATAAATAAATAAAGCAAGGGTGAGCAAGAGCCCACCAAAATATAATTGAACAGTGAAAATGTATAATAGTCCAAGATATTTTTAAAACCATATGCCATGCATTAACGAACGTAGTACCAATATAAGGTATGAGATGAAGTTACAAGGTAACTCAAAATATAATTGTTCCGAAGAAATATCTGCTATGTCAAAGATAAGCAAGATATTATCAAATTTTCATTAAAGAGGAACTTGCAGGAAGAATATTGCAATTCCAGTTCAAACACTTTTCAAACCTGCCAACAATGATAATGTTGCAGGAAACTTTCCAACATTGAGAGATGAACTAATACTGGAGTTTGACGCGCCAGGAGACATATCATTTACACGATGATCAGTCGCATGTTATGCTCCCCACCTCTTGTTTACTACATGTAGAAGGAAGCACCGACGGATTTAATTGTCTACCGCCCTCTGGAACCCCCCCGGCCAACGGTTGGGCCATTTGCTGGACCGGCGCCACTGGGTCACTTACGCATCTCCTAGTTCATTTCACATCCATAACTTTGAAACGTAAAGTTCCTCCCCCTTTCCCCAAGTATATTACTTGTTGATAGGACTCCACAAAGTAGTCGTATCTATTTGGAAAGGAAAAATCACCAATATTTCCCAAGCTGATGCTTGTTAATGAATATAAACTTGTTCCATCAATTCTTACCCCTCGAGCGTTGAGGAGGTAACCAAAAAGATTCATATCGATGTTTGAAAGAATCAAGATGTGAGTGACAAGATAGTTTAGCAAGAATATGACCGGGCAGTCAAATAAATAACAGCTCCTAAGTGAGGTCCCCTTATATGTTTTTGGAGGTTTGAGCGAGTATTTAAATCTTCTTATAAGACAGATTTAAATGAAAATAGAGTTTTGGGAACCTCCCCTTGATAAAATAGTCATAAAAGACTTCGAAATATTTTACATAATATCTGAAGGTGAAGGATAACCTTTGAATAATATAAAACATTATAAAAAGAATTCAAAAGAATTTAATTAAATATTCCAAGAATATTTATTAAGTCAATAATAATTACGGACTATTATTAAATTATAATATTGCTCGTAAGTAATCCTCGAATGAATATATAGAATTATTTATTAAATAAATCTCTTCTTAAATGAATATTTAAAATAATATTCATTGAATAAATAAACTTAACTAAATATTTAAAATAATATTTACTGAATAAATCAAACCTTAAATGAATATTTGAAAATAATATTCATTTAACAAATAACATTCCAAATGAATATCCAAATAATATTCATTAAACAAATAATATTCTAAATGAATATCCGAATAATATTCATTTAGTAATCAAAACTTTAAAGGAATATTCGAAGTAATATTCCTTGAGTAAATAGAACTTCCAATGAATATTCATTAAGTAAATCAAACCTTAAATGAATATTCGAAAGTAATATTCATTAAATAAATAAAGATCAAATGAATATTCCAAATAATAATAAGTAAGCCAAATGAATATTTGGGAATGATATTCGTCCACCAAATAACTCTAATGAATATTCAAAATAATATTCATTAACTAAATAACTCCAATGAATGATCAAAATAATATTCATTAAATAAATGACATTCTAAATGAATATTAAAATAATATTCATTAAACATTCCTTCACTGAGGTAATACTCAAATAACGTTCCTCGAAAGATTCGTATCGAATAAAATTCCTCGAAATAATAAATTTGTCGCTGGGATCCCTCCGGGTTTCCACGACTATTTATATATTACAAAATATCGACTCCCGGTCTATATTTGAAGTATGAATATCATACGCCCGTCGCTAAGGGTCTTAACCAAACAATCCGGCTTATAACTGATATTTCATATATAGTCTATAAGCCGATATCAATTCAGGGAACAAGTAATTCAATATTAACTTGAAAGTAGGCATGCATGCTATGGCATATGTATAAAACAATCATCATATATATTATCACAACAACAGTTCCAAGTATTGGAAACTTGCCTGGTAATCCTGTTGGGGTAGTGTGCCTCGTGTCAATCCAGTGATCTATAAATAGTCACAATAACCGAGGTCAATCACTGAACATTTCGAAGGTTAAGTATAACTAAACTTAAGTCATGTAAGCTTAGTCCAAACACACCTCGAACCTATCCTTAATGTCGGATATTTCGTATATCTTACTGAATCATTTATCACCTCGTTCTTTGCACCAATATGTTGTCTCGATAATTCTTAACAAGTTTCATGTTTTAGTCGACTCGAGATTCCTCTTTTAATCTAGCCAAAATGGGTGGTCCAAGTAGTACCTCTAGAGTTGACTTCCCTGGGAATTACTATTCCGGGACTCGTACTTCAACACTTTTAATAAATCACTGGAAACGTATTTAATTACGAAACCACTTATAAAATCATCTTTGGTATTTGTAATATTTATCATAAAATTTCCAATTCGAAGCCACGGGTCTAGATAGGTGAAATGTATTTTTGAAGTTCGGTCGACTACGGATCTTTACTATTCACACCTCTTTCACTAAAACGTTCATAACTCGGTAACCGTTAACTCAAATGACGCACCGTTTTCGCGTACATGATCTAGAGAATGTCTAGAAGGTAGCTAACTCAAAATTGGACTTAGATCAGAAGATTAATTTTTCGGAATTTTGCCAAAACAGGGCAGGTGGTTTTAATGAATAATGTTACCTCCGAAAAGTGGTTTCTTCGCACTTATCCTCGATTCGAACATTTTTATAAAATCGGAAAACGATCCATTCGACATGTGGTTTTCTCCCACACCTTCCTTTTTACCTCTAATATTTAATTAATAAGATTCGCCACTGATTAAACGAGATTTAAGGGAATCAATTTCAATTACGAACTTTCGTTTACGGTTCCGAACCACTTTTACGAATTTAATCATAACTCCTAAACCGTAAGTCCGTTTCATGCGATCTTTATATCAAAACGAAGCTCATAACATAATCTACCTTAACATGGCAGATTACAAAGCTAGGCAGTGAGTTGTACCTACTGTCAAACTTGTTTTATTAAGGTTATCAAAATTTCGGCATTATAACGGCTATAAATCGAACGTTCTATAATTCACAACAATCAAACCCAAGCCACACCGGGCATCCATACAATTTATACACATGATTTATCATCTTAAAATTTCCAAGAACATATCACTTCAACATCATATTCATCATGTTTCTTAGATCAACAAACTAACTACATAATCATGCTATAATCACAACTAAGCTAAAAACCATCAAGAACATCCATAAAACTCAAGTAAGATCTAGGGTTCTTTAGAGGTATACCTTCCTTGGAGTGTGTTTAAGCCTTAATAATCCTTGTATAGTCCATGTCTACCCTTAACCAAGCTTGGATCATCCATGAAATCAAGAAAAACCAAGATTTGTTCTTGAAGTTACTATTCATCCTCAACTTTGATGATTTTATTGAAAATGGAAACAATGGATTTTGAGGCTAAGATTTCTAGGGTATCATTTTTATGAAATATAGGATCTAGGATAAAAATATGGAGATCAAACAAGGAGTGGAAGATTGATTTCTCCCTTGGAATTTCTTGAAGAGCCGAATAGGCTAAAATAGAGAGAATGGTGGAGTTGTTTGGCTTGCTTGGTCTCATCCTTGCCCAAAATGAATTATTGTGAAAATATCTAGCATAAAGTGACTTTAATAAAGTGGTGTGATCATCTCTTGAATCATCATGTGCCATGTGTTGGTGTTTAATGGTGTGGATGATAAGATTAAGCTAACTAGTTGGTTGGATTGCTAAGTATGCTAGTTACTCATGTAAATGCTTAGTTCCTTGCTCTTATCCACTAGCACATGGTTGCCCCTTGGCTCTCTACTTGATTTTTTTGTCCGTTTATTGCTCAATTCGTTGATCGCTTGGAGGAATATCACACGGATTTCTAGTTAGGGTTTTACCGGAAACCTTCTTAATAATTCTATCACCATTTCCATCTTTCATTATAACCCTCCAATTAATACTCCTCAAAAATTAAATATTAAATCCTTAATCTATCAGTGTCTAGGGAAAATCTCGGAGAAAATGAAAGTGCTGTTTTTCAGAATCCGACAGTCTTTACATACACTTATTTTCCCCTCGGATCACTAATACAAACTCAGAAATTCATTCCGGGTACTTCTATATAGTGTCGTCTCATAATATTCTTATTTCCATCAAAACACTATTCATCACTTATCCGCTTTTTAGTCCTTGTACTTAGAAAATATCTTTGTGCTTCCTCGAGCGTTCCTTAACTTTTTCATGGAACCTCGTGCTTGCAACCGATATCGATCTGGATGACATGAGGGTAACTATTTCTTTCTAGGGAATCTTATCTTAACTTTCTTGGAGATAGATTATTCTAATCTAAGTTATCACCCAATAGCATCCTTCAGGACATATAACCTTGGGATCTATATCCTTTCATTATTTATTCATTAAAGCCAGTATTACATTGTAGGTGTAACCACTGTTCACTCTTACATCAATACATAATAAAAAGTTTTAATTCTACCCAAAAATCTGGGTTCTTACAATCTCCCCTCCTTCAAAGGATTCCGTCCCGGAATCAGGTAGAAGACAATTGGGTACTTATTGGTTATTTCGCTTTCCAATTCTCTGGTCGATCCTTACACATTCCAATCTTTCTAAAGCACATCATGCTGGCGTTACAATACACCCTTTATCCGTTCTACCAATTCTTTGATACTTTCGCACAACACATCATCCGGCATACGCTCTTGTCCGTTCTCATACTATTAACCTTACTGGTACGTGCAGTGACTTCGATATCACTAACACGCTACGAAGTTCGGAGATAACCTCACTCGTAATTTTGCAATTCCTAATCGCTTTAATCTTCGCAATCTCGATGTATATATATTTAGGTGGAAAAATTTATCGAGAGATCACTGTGATCAATGAACATTTGTTATATTGCATAGCTAGTACAGAAGGGGGCCAGCCTTTAGTACTTGACAAGCAATTAAACAATTAATGGCATTCCACTTAGACTCCTATCACACAGACAGAGAGTCACGTAGTATTACCTCCCCTCCTTAATGGGTTGTTCTTCTCAATTTAGAAGAAGATAAATAAGGGAGAAGAAAAGAACGAATTCCAAAGAATCATATAAGAAAGTTTTCATGATTGTCAAAATATCATACTTAGAATTTACCTCTGAACTATAGAGGTTTATTAGAGAAGAAAGATAATCATATTCGTATCAAATTCCACTTTTTCGTAATCTCACATATCACATGTCCTTGCGGCTCTGTCCATCATTCTATGGACCTATACTCTTGCTTGATATTAGCACCACTTACTTTTTGGAAAATCCTTCAACCTCTCAGGTTAAATCTTGGATTTCTCGCTTGACTTTATTATTACTGACATTTCACGCCACGAACCTGGATCTTTCATATTCATAATACTAACACTATCAGGTTGTCATTCCGAGTGCTCGTTAGGAAAAACCCATTTATCAATCCATTCATAACATTCCTTGCTTCACATTCCATAATTATTTCCCCATCTTTTCTTTATCAATCACATCCTTCGTATTATCTAATTCTTATTCACTTCTGTTGCTTAACTCAATACGCATTACACGTTTGGGGTCAAACTTTCATTTGTTCAACCATCTAGATTTCACTTTCTCATTCCATGAGTCTCTTTTATTACTCAATCAAACTATTCCATATTTCCTCGGATTTTCCAAACTTAAAAGGAGTCAATTTGTATGTCATTCATGCTCCTAATTCCAACTTTCCGTTTTGGCCAATACCCTTACCTTGCCAATTCCATACTCTTCTCGCTTTATTACTGGAGCTTCTCATGAGTCTGCCTATCTGACTCTCTTATTAATTCCCAATTCTATTTCCATCTCTATCAGTCTCTTGTCTTTATTTCTACTATAATCATTTTATGAACCATCATAACCTAATTCTTCATTTCAAATATCCCGTCGTTCCAGAAATTACACCATCCGAAATAAACCCGGATGATTTCTCTAACTTAGATTCAATTCGACATTTCCACAGTCGTTACCACCTAATTTCTCAGAAGGGTCATCATTGCTTATCATTTACGCAGTGTTTTCAATGGCTAAACATACAAGTTTCATAATTGTCAATCCAAGATCCTCTAGGAAGGCAAAGTAATCACTATTCCCTATCCATAAAGAATGCTTCCTGAACTTGATGTAGATATTACATGAAGCAGATAAAATTGCAGAAGAGCTTCAAGCATCGTAGCTATGCCAAGTTGACGAAATTATCAATCATATATCTTCAGTAGAAGACTGGAAGCTAACGGTTTACTTAGTCAATTTCGTACCAGGTCCTGGTTTACCTCAACATAGGACCTTCTTGACGCAGGTAATGTGCTTAAGACGACATCAAGAATCGAATCTTTACTTAAACTACTCTTACGGTTGATTCTTGCACAATCATTAGAGGGAATGTAAATTCCTCCACCACATTCTGACCTTCAAAGCCCTTCTCAATACCGTTTCGTTTCTTTGGTATGAGCATTCATAATTACTCCTCAATACTTAAAGTGTCGGCCACCTCATTGGCCTTTCCTGATAATAATTCCTTGCAATTAATGTTTTCTTGATCTATTCAACTCAACTTTTTCTACCTTATTCCCACCACTGTTGGGTGAAAGTATTCTTACTTAAATTCTGCTGAAGGAGAAAATATCCATCAGTCTTTTTCCATAAGTTATTTCCTTAAATTTGAATTTTATCCCGGCTAATATCCTTATCAGGCCTAGGATATCTTTTGTCTCAGGTCTTTCTTGCTTTAAAACAATCTCAACCTTATTGGTTCAATCCATACCTTCTCATGGTTTCACACATGCTTCCTCTGGCCTTATGGTTACTATGTCATACATTCCTTACCAAACTTCCCTTTTGAAGTTCAGAATATTACCTCTTCCATTGTAAGGTTTCTTAGGCCATTCTCATCATTCCTCCTGTATCTCCTGGTTACAGGGTATATCAAACATCATTAATCAATTCGATAACAATTCTGTCTATGTACTTTTAAAGACTCCTTTCCACAAATCCTTACAGGTTATTGATAACTTGGTCGATTCAACTTATATCGTTTGATTTCACAATGTCTATATTAGGGGCAATGCTATCCTTTGTGCATCCCCCAGGGTTCGTATTAATCTATGGACATTCTATCCTCAATTCCATTTTCAAGGAATACTTACATCCTGTACTTGGCAATTTAATCATATATCCATAATAAGGGTCTCTTTTCAATCATTCCAATCTTGATAATCTATAGGTAGCTTCAGATATCTAAAGATCCTTTTTATAGCAACCAGATGTGATTCTTTTGGATTTGATTGAAACCTTGCACACAAGCATGTAGCAAACATGATGTCTGGCCTACTTGCAGTGAGGTAGAGTAGAGAACCAACCATGCCTCTGTAGACTGAGATATCTACTTTCTTGCCTTTAGCATCTTCATCCAATTTAGTGGCAGTGGCCATGGGTGTCTTTGCAGGTGAGCAATCTTCCAAGTCAAACTTCTTCAATAAATCCTTGATGTACTTGGTCTGACTGATAAAGATACCATCCTTCCTTTGACTGACTTGCAACCCAAGAAAGAATGTCAACTCTCCCATCATACTCATCTCATATCTGCTCTGCATGAGTTTAGAAAATTTCTCACACAGCTTCTCATTTGTAGAACCAAAAATGATATCATCCACATAGATCTGAACTAGGATAAGATCATCACCATGCTTCTTGTAAAACAGTGTCTTGTCCAGTGTACCTCTAGTGAATTAATTTTCAAGAAGAAATTGTGATAAAGTATCATACCATGCCCTTGGAGCCTGCTTAAGTCCATACAGTGCCTTAAGCAGTCTGTAAACAAATTTTGGAAAGTGTGGATCCTCAAAGCCAGGTGGTTGTTGCACATAAATTTCTTCTTCCAACTCTCCATTCAGAAATGCACTCTTGACATCCATTTGATACACTTTAAAGTTTGAATGAGCAGCAAATGCCAAGAATATTCTGATGGCTTCCAATCTAGCAACAGGGGCAAATGTCTCATCATAATCAATGCCTTCCTGTTGAGAGTATCCTTTTGCAACCAACCTTACTTTGTTTCTTACTATTACACCATCTTCATCCATCTTATTCTTCAGAACCCATTTTGTTCCAACAATGGTTCTATTCTTTGGTGCAGGCACTAGTTCCCATACTTTGTTCCTTTCAAATTGATTCAGCTCCTCTTGCATGGCAACAATCCAATCTGGATCCAACAGTGCATCATCAAGTTTCTTAGGCTCAACTTGAGATAGAAAACAGCCATAGAGGCACTCATTCTGAGTAGCTCTCCTAGTCCTTACTCCTGCATTAGGATCTCCAATGATTTGCTCTGCAGTGTGTGATCTATCCTATTTCCTTGAGTGCTCAGCCTGATTTCTCATTCTTGATGTTGCTTCATCATCCAAATCATGATCATTCTCATTTCCCCCCTGTGAGATTGCTACTACTCACAGGTTTGCCTTGGATGCTTGTTTCTCCACTATTGATTGGCACAAATTCTTCTCTTGTGTCATCATTGACTTGAGTTTGTTGAACTTGAGTTTCAACTTCAGTTTCAAGCTTTTCATCAGAATCATCTAGATTATCAAACCTTAATGGATCTTTATCTTCATCATTGGCTTCTTCTAGTCCAGGTAGTTTGCTATCATCAAATGTCACATCTGTGCTTTCCATAATTTTCTTTTGACTGATGACATAAACTTTGTATGCAATTCTTTCCATAGAGTAGCCAAGAAAAATTTCTTCAAATGCTTTTGCATCAAACTTTCCAATATATTCAGAATTATCCTTCAATACAAAGCATTTGCTTCCAAAAGTATGAACATACTTTAGAGTGGGCTTCTTTCCAGTCATCAAGTTGTAAGGTGTCTTTTCAGTGTTTTTGTTGATGAGGGTTCTGTTCTGGATATAGCATGCAGTGCTCACAGCCTCAGCCCAAAAACATGTAGGCATCTTTGCATCAAGTAACATTGTTCTAGCAGCCTCAATTAGAGTTCTATTCTTCCTCTCAACAACTCCATTTTGTTGTGGAGTCCTTGGAGCTGAGAATTGCTGAGAAATACCATTCTCTTTACAGAATGCTTCAAGTATGGCATTTCTGAACTCTGTTCCATTATCACTTCTCAGTGCAATCACACTTGCATTGTTGGCCTTTGCTTCCTTGTCAACTTTCTTTATATGCTCAATGATTACTTGTGGAGCCTCATCTTTTGATGCCAGAAATTCCACCCATGTATACCTTGTAAAGTCATCAACCATCACCAAGGCATACTTCTTTCTTCCTAGTGACATAATATTGACATGCCCAAATAAATCCATATGAATGAGTTGTAGGGGCTTGATTATTGATGTCACTGTCTTTGACTTGTGGCTTGATCTTTTCATCTTTCCTTTTTGACAAGCCTCACACACTTCTTCTTGACAGAATTCAAGTATGGGCATGCCTCTCACTAACTCTCTTTTGACTAGAGAATTAATGGCTTTGAAGTTCAGGTGTGATAGTTTCTTGTGCCACAGCCAACAATCTTCATTTGATGCTTTTGAGTAAAAGCAACAAATTTTGTCCTTGTTTGCAGAATCTATATTGGCTACAAACAGGCTTCCTTTCCTTACTCCAGATAGAGCAAAATCACCAGTCTTCTTGTGGGTGATCAAACATTCATCTTTGTCAAAATCCACCTTGAATCCTCTATCAGTAAACTGACCAACACTTAGCAGATTATGCTTGAGTCCCTTGACCAGTGCTACATCTTCAATGATGACATTTCCAACTTTTAACTTGCCATATCCCAATGTGTTACCCATGCTGTCATCTCCAAAAGGAACGATTGGGCTAGCCTTTTCCTCATACTGTGATAGCAGGGCCATATCACCAGTCATATGATTTGAGCATCCACTGTCCAAAATCCACATGACCTTCTTTTCACTTTCTTTGCCCTGCAAACACAAAGGTATTACTTCTCCTTTGGTACCCAAACAAGTTTGGGTCCATGTGACTTAGAAACAGTTTTATCATAAACAACATGCTTGTCAACTTTCTTGGTGTTAGTCTTCTTGTCACTGTTAGAAGTCTTAGAACCTGAGATTTCAGACTTAGGTGACAGAGGTACCTTCCTAGCTTTAGGAGGACTCGAAGACTTTGACCTGGTGTAGTGTGTGTGAGAATTGTGACTGATACAAGCATCAATGAATTGCCTTCTCAAATTGAAACAACTAGTCATAACATTCATATTGCATGGCATACAGTCAAATTTATCACAAAATGGTGCATCTCTATGTCTTAGAGGCACAAAACAATCATAGAAAGGTTTAGACACACTACCAGCAGGTTTCTTGCATGCATGAGTTAAATGATTGGTACTGAAATAGTTCTGACAAGTTTTCCTAGGGGCATTAGGCATATAGGCATAGTTGTTATCTTTGTTAATCCCTAACTTGCCATTTCTGTTCTGTTTCTTCTTAGTCACTTTCTTCTCTGATTCATTCTTCCCAGCTGAAACAAACTTAACAAACTTCTTGGGTCTTATCCTATCACATACTGGCTCCTTGGTCTTTGACTTGACACTCTCACTCTTGGAAGATGCTTGTTGTTCATTGGATTGTGCCTCATCCTCATCATTCAACATTTGTTTGATGAGTAAGGCATTCTCATCAATTTCAAATGTTGATTCCTTAAAAATTGGATTTTCAGTCTTTTTCAAAATGTGAGGCACTTCCTCATGAACAATTGTGTCATCTTTAATGACAGCATAGCCTTTTCTCTGTTTAAGAGTGTCATAATCAAGTCCAATAGCAGCCTTGGGATTAGCTTCAATTTTCTCACAGTAGGATTGCACTAGACCAGATGATTTCTTGAAAGTTTTCAGTTTGAATTCATTTTCAGCTAATTCATCCCTAAGAGCCTTTTCAACCTGACTACCACACAAAACCTTATTATGCAGATATTCAACTTCTTTCTTAAGGTTTTCTACTTGCATAGCAGTTAGCTCAAGTTCCTCATTCTTTTTTATTAATATTTCATTTCTAGTAGACAGTTTAGTAATCTCTTCATTAGCAGCAGTCATACTAGTATGAATGTTAAACATCTCAACAGATAGTTGTTCAATCATGCATTTATACTCTGAAACAGACATGTCTATAGTAGTGAGAGATGGTACCTGAGGGTCTGATGTAGATGTGTCATCCTTGGAATTGGCCATCAAGGCATAATTGCAACACTGTCAGAATCATCCCAACACTTCCCATCAGCTATGTAGGCCTTACCTTGTGTCTGCTTTTTCAGAAGGGCCTCATACTTAGCTTCGAGCTCAAGATAATCTCTATCCTTCTTTTTAGGCTTCTTGCATTCCCTGGCAAAATGCCCTAGGTCATTGCATCTATAGCACCTTACAGATGACCTATCCACATGGCTGGTTTTGAACTTATTCTTGTTTGGTTTCACAGGTGCCTTGCTCTTGTTGAATGAATGGTTTTGGGTTTTAGGTTTGAAGGGTTGGTTCCTCTTAAATCTGATGTTTGGAAATTTTCTGGCCATGAAAGCATATGAAGTGTTTTCCATCCCATCTAGTTCTTCAAGAGTATAGAACTCATCTTTCTCATTCTCCTCAACAAGTTCACTTACCTCAGCTTCAGTTTCTTCCTCTTCTACTACCTCCTCTATCCTTAATTGGCTTGTAGATGCTTCTAGGTCTTAAATAGATTTGTTGACAATCAAGGCACATGATGTGTTTATCATTCTGCCTTGGTTGGCTTGGACATCCCTTTTCTGAAGCAACTCAAGCTCATGAGTTTTTAAAACCCCATAGAGCACATCATATGTAACTTTGTTCAAATATCTCTCCCTTAGAGAAATGACCCTTTGCTTTAGATGATTTGGTGAAGATAGCAGAAACTTCATGTTCAATTCCTTGGTGCTGTAAACCTTGCCATTCATCTGTAACTCAGTAACTAGCTTGTGAAATCTCTCAAACATCTCAGTGATGCTTTCCTTGGGCTGTGCCATGAAAGCTTCATATTGTGTGACCAGTATCTGTTTCTTATTTTCTCTGACCTCATCAGTTCCTTCACATAACACCTCAATGTGATCCCACATTTCTTTGGCAGTGGTACATGAAGCAATGTTTGTAAACATTGACATGTCCATGGAATCTATAATCAGCAACATGAGGTGACTGTCAAGGGCAACCATGTCCTTTTCAGATTCTGTCCATTTGGATGGATCCTTAGCCACATAAGATCTTGGAATAGTAGTGGTTCCAACAGTCTTTTTAGGAATCTCCTGTTGGGGAACAAATGGACCATTCTTGAGAATCTCAGGATACAAAGGATGAGAGGCTTTGATGAACAACATCATCTTTATCTTCTAGAGGTTGTAATTTTCCTTGTCAAACTTAGGGACTTTCACCATTCCTGTAGTCTTTGGTGTATTCGAACTCATGATCGTTTTTCTGTTTTTGAATAAACAGCCCGCTCTGATACCACTTGTTGAGTATGGAATACAGTAAAAGAATACAGAGGGGGGGTGAATGGATTCTTGAACTTTTCTTTGTTGAGTCTGTGTAGCAGATAAGTGTTTGTGTGTGCAAAGATGTAGGTGCGGATAAAGAACAACACAAGTCACAATATCACTTTATATAATGTATTATTAGATAAAGGTTGCTACAATCTGTGAATACAAATGATAGTATTGTCAGCTTCGTTTTTCTCATAGAGATATTGCTTACGATGAATATGAAAAACTTGACTCTCCAAAAGTTAATTGCTAAGGAAATGAGGCTGTATCCTTATAGAGTATGGATACAACCTACTTACTACAAATAAGGTAGCTAAACAAATTACTTTCTAGTCTGTCTATCCTACTTGAGTAAGAGTCCAAACGGTTACAGATTTGACTTTGCAAAGCCTGTTCAGATCCACTTCTTTAGCCCTTTGTCTCTTCTATATCTCTCCAAGCTTCTTTGTAGGCTTTCCAGAGCACGTTACAGATTGAGATCCATAAAGTGCATTGGCTTGTTGCAGGATTCTAACTTGTACAATTTTACCAGTATTTTGTCTCCAAGAATGTATTCGAGAAGTGACTAAGTAAGTGATTCGAGAACTAGAATTGACTTGATCGATAACTCTGAGTTCTCGAATACTGTTATATTGACATATCGAACCACTTCTCGAATAGCTCTTTTCTCTAGGAATCCTTGAGTTCTCGAATAGAGCATTGTGACTTGTCGAATCCCTGAGATCTCGAATAGCTTTCTGAGACCTTGAGATATCGAATGGAACTTTGACTTGTTGACTCTTTGAGAACTCGAATACCACTTTGACTTGTTGACTTCTTGAGTTCTCAAATAGAGTAGCAGACATATCGAATCTCTGAGATATCGAATCTCTGAGATATCAAATGAGATATCGAACAGTGTATTCAGAGATATCGAATAGTGTCTTGAGATATCGAATCCCTGACTTCTCGAATGCTAGACTTCTCGAATAGACAAATATACTTCTCAAATTGGTACTTAGGCAAATTCTTCATTTCTTCAAATCCCAACTGTGATTATTTGACAGTCTTTATCTTCTTGCTTGAGGCATGAACCTTGGAACTTCTTTCAAGCATTATTCTTGACTATATAAGTACAATTACACAACTAGGATTTGGTGCCTATTACAAGTACAGAACAAATAGAAACGCTACAACTAGAGGTTCCCTCAGTTAAGAGGTCATGTAGGTAATGCAGAGCATTACAAATAATTAGGCTTGTTATTAGATGTATACAGGCATGCCTCTGTGACTAACAATTTGTTTTCAGGATCAAGCGCTTACCACTTGAGCTAAAAGCCTCGGGACTTGTAACAAGGCGCAACTTTATTTCCTTATGCTTAGCCAGGTACAAGCGCCACGTTTCGAATAGGGAGATGTTGGACACCCCAACAATCCCCCCCAGCATCTGCCAGCACTAACAAGTCCCTGTTTGGGGTACAATGGCTGCACAGCATGCCTTTGGCATAAAATGCACTCCGTGGGACTCGAACACGCGACCTTGGCTCTCATACCAGTTTTCAGGATCAAGCGCTTACCACTTGAGCTAAAAGCCCCGGGACTTGTAACAAGGCGCAACTTTATTTCCTTATGCTTAGCTAGGTACAAGCTCCACGTTTCGAATAGGGAGATGCTGGACACCCCAACACAATTGGAGATTCTCTCCACTTGACCACCATGTGCATTTTACCAGCATTTTCTATAACGGTGAGCTTCACCTCCAATTTTAGCAGATTTGAACAAAGATCAACACCATTATAACAACTAATATGCACGACAATTTCATGTCCCAAACACATAATTAGCTGTAACATCATTTAGTGGTTGGTTATTATGGTTAGAAATGAGCTGTCTGATTTTTAAATCCAAGTAGTTGATACTTGAGACAAATGACAAATTTGAAAAGGGTATTGACACATCTTTACTGTCACACCCTGACTTCCCGATACTGAAAATATGCTTTTTATAATAAAATACTCGAATATCTCTATATGTATGTGTCATTTTCTCAAAATCATTTTAGGGAATAAATAAAACCTTGAATAACAATATTATGTTTAAAAAAGAATATACATTAATCTTCTAAAATACTTTTACAATGCGGAAGTTAAAACTTTAGAAAACGTGACTCACTAGACACATAACACTTAGCAGTTAAAGCATGCTCTCAACTGTTGGAATTAATTAGATAAAATAGACTTGGATGAAGGGGAATTTTAGAAAATTTCGGCATGAAGTATTCGTAAATTGGACTATCCACCTGTAATTCAAACCAAACCGAATTCCATTCAACAACTAAACAACAATTTCAACTTTTAAGAAAAATAACCACAAGTTCAACCTATCCTAACTGATCAGGTGAACAACTACGACAAATACAACTAAGTTCAACCTGTCCTAACCGATATGGTGATAAACAATACAATACTACACAACACGATAACTCAACATTTAATCTTAACATCGAAAATAAAAACATAACATATTTATATATGCAAATGCTAAGGAGGAGGGACTCTGGAGATCCAGTTGGCTGACCATGCAACTTAACCTGAAAAACATGAGTGATTTTAATGAGTCGCAACTCAGTGAACATATATCATCGTATAATATATCCTGGTAAAATTTACATATTTTCTAAACCGAAAATCCAGTATTTCGCATTTTATAAAGATATTTTGTATGTACCTGTTAACTCGTAAAAACTCGTAGTGTCATTACATGTACCTGTAATTCATTCGCTCTTCATTTACCCAACTCTCTTTGTATCTTTCCGTAGTCTTATCCCTGTTATTAGTTCAATGACTCTAATATACACATTTATTATTACAAACAATTTTATATATAAGATCTGAATATTTTCTGTATATAACCCGAAAGTCATCTCCGGACTCGACGGTCATCTGTATATTTATGATAATTAGTTAAGCCATTCACATTGAACCCTGTAGGCTAATCATCTATATAATGAATACATATCGTTGAACACCAAGTCAACTTATCCTCACATAAATTCAATCCAGATAATCATCCAATAGTGCCAAGTAATCATTTACTATGAATGTATGCAACATACGCATGTGACTCCATTTTCTTTATTTTGTTGTGACAGATCAACTTAACTTTAGAATTTCCCGGGACCATGTCCCATGTTTATAGTCTCAAGGACTTGCATCTTTTCTCGAAATATCCCATGTTTATAGTCTCAAGGACTTGCATATAATCCCGGCCTCTTAGGGCTCTTCATGTTTATAGTCGACTTTATTCCCGGGATATTCCATGTTTATAGTTTCGAGGACTTTCCCGGCTAGCTAGGCCATTTATTCCCTAAAGTACCATTGATAGTCACAATGCCTTTATTTAGTGGGACTCAAATTAAACAATATGCACATCATATAACCCGTTTCATTTCTTCCTTCCATGTACTTATTCACGTTGACATTTTCCTTTCATGTAATCCACATCGATCACATAATAACCCTTTTCATGTCAATGATATTGTCATCATGTATTCACATTGCTCATACATCACAGTGATCATGTATTCACCTTTCTTATATATCAAGTATATGCACATTTCAGATAACTCATTCAAATAACAATTATCACATTCAGCTGATAACAGTTATCACGTAAGATCATACTTGAGAAAATTTATTCAATTAACAATCATTTATAGCCACGTGATACTTAATTTCAGTATAATATAGTCATCGTGTATGTACTTTCATCACGTAATCATATAAACCCACTTATTTTGATAAATCATGTAATTCTTTCTTGTAATATATATATATATATATATATATATAGGCTAGCGTTCAAATAGAAACCAAACTTAGAATAGAAACTAGAAACCTACACTAAATAAATTATATTTCATTTATTTTAATGGCCCCGCTAGGGGCACCTTCACAAAAAACTTTTAAAATTCTTGGCTCTATTCAACAAAAATATAAAAAAAAATTTAAAAAAAATTTTAAAAAAAAAGTTACTGTTCACGTGCCACGTCATCACGTGAACAGTAACTTTTTTTTATTTTTTTTATTTTTTTTTATATTTTTGTTGAATAGAGCCAATAATTTTAAAAGTTTTTTGTATTGGAGTACCCCTAATTTGGTCATTAAATTAGCTTGAAATATTTAATTTATGTTTAGTTTCTAGTTTCTATTCTAATTTAGTTTCTATTAGAACAAGACCCTATATATATATATATATATATATATATATATATATATATATATATTCAAGTCTTGAGCATTTCTTAGTTATATCTTTTAATCCCGTAAATATCACAAGTTATATATTATATAGTACACATATATAAAGCAAAGCTTTGATAAATGCTCACCTTGGCCTTTGCACTTCTTTTAATGATTCTTGGTGATATTCTATCCACGCTCCTTCCATGTCTCGGGTACTCTATAAACACATAAGAACCAATCTTTATTACACTTATGTGTGCACTTGGTTAAATCTAGTTTCATATCTTTATACTAATTTTCTACCCAACACTTCATCTTCTCGGGTCTACATTAACTATTCGTAAAACTATCTTGTCAAAGGTTTTTAATCAAGTTATTTAATCCCCAAACACCTACTTATAAAGATCTTCTTAAGAAATCCTTATTAAATCCCTATGTTACGACATTTTTCATAATTCTAAAACTTAAGATTTTCATATGAAACCTTTTCCATTTCACTATCTAACATAAGACCTTGCTATCCTCAAAATTTCAGATTAAACCGATTGGTATAGCTAGGTCTAATACTCGCTCAAAGTTGGTACAAAAATCTCTCGCAGTAAGTTCAAAAATAGGGCTTTACCACTGCGACCAGCCACACTCTAAATTTCACTATAAATCGTAGGATTATTATTTTAACACGAATCCACCTCTGAGATACTCTATACTCATTGTTTTATCAACCCTCACAATTTATATTCGAACTAAGGTTGTTAGCTAGGTGAAATAATTCCCCAAAGTTCCATGTTTAAACTATTTGCACCTTATGCGCTTATTGCACTAAAATGACTATAACTCCTTACTCGCTAAACGAAACAACTCGATTCTTTCGAGGGTGTAAACTAGACTCAAAGTAGGTTATAGAACCAGCAAACCCACTGCCTAGACATAGCAATGTACCAGCCGAACATATCTTCGAAAACAAGTCAGTCTCAGGAAAACTGGAAATCATCTTCTACTGCGCACCGTTCACTCTAACATTTTAAATAAATCCAAAAATGGTTTATAAATCACCAAATTCTCCAGTCTTCTTCCTTAATCATTTATAGACCTTACATAAATTTTTCAGTACGAATTAAAGAATTTAACTAGGTGAAACAGTTTTTCAAATTTCAGTGTTTACCAAATTCGTAGGTTATGGATAACTTATACTAAAATAGCCATATCTCCTAGCTCGTTAATACAATCGACTTACTGTTTGTGGCTACGCAAACTAGACTCCGAGTATTACAAATTTCATGTACAAACCTTAGCCAAAACAGGCATTTAACCGCTTCGATTAATCATCCCAAAACTGGGCAGAATCTGTCCAGATTTCTGAAATACTTTCCTAACCCCTTCATTATCATGTACTATCCCCTTAATCCACTTAATGATTCTACTAACCATCATCATCAATCAAGCTTCAAATACCCAGAATATTCAGTGGCTATATCATCCATAAATATCCTTAAAACGTAAGTAAAAACAAAGATTTAAAAGATAGAAATGTATACCCTTGCACTAGTTAGCTTCCTTGCTCCAAACTTCTTGAAATCCTAGCTTTCTCTCCTTCTCTACTTGGCCAAGACAGAAAGAAAAATCAAAGAGTGATGTTGCTTTGGTGTGTTATTTGATCAAGCTAGTGGCTAGGATGTGTGTGTGGCTAACTCTCTATCTCTCATTTTTCTAAGGCCAAAACTTGGCCACCAAGTCCATTTAGTAAAGCTTCCACCAAAAGCTTTCTTACTTGATACTTTAATTCACATCTTTATAAAATTCGGCCCTAAGCCTCTTTAGAGCGGAATTTGGTTTCTAATATTTTCTTCATTTTATAACCTTCGCATAGAGTATTTATACGCGCGATTCTGACTTACGAATCTTTTTCTAATGAATCTCAGAAGTTCAACTACCTACTATAAAATGTTCTAAATTCCTTAATAAATACTTAGGAGTTTAATCCTCAAATATTGTAGAAGACTAAAATCCCTCATATAATATCCTCTATCATAATCTCAAATAATACTTTCACACCAAAATCACTATTCATCTCCTGGGTTACTATTCACTTTCTTCGTACATTAATAATGTTTTAATGAAATTTAAGCCTTACGAATCGTATTAGTCAAAAAAATATCATTTAGTTTAATTAATCATATATATTAGGACATGATGTCACATTTACAAATTTCAAAATTTACGTCGTGCAGTGTTACGAAGCTACGTGATTCCATGTAAGCTTGATAAGCCTCTACAACCTGAGCATCAACATTTTCGACATGAGGTGTTGGTAAAATATTATAGTTGAGTAGATTCACAGAGCTAACATGAGCCATGAGTTGCATACCCATGATTTGACTTGCATTGTTAAAAATTGCACCTTCGGGACTTCCCCTAGGAGTTCCTACATTGTGACAAAATAATTGCAAGTTGGTGCTAAATCGAGGATTTATGCTATTTTCAAAAAAACTAGTTGTGATGCATCCATTATGATAAATCCAGCTCACATTGTCTCCAGAATGACCCACACAATAAATTGATTGTCTAAATGCCATTAAAGCACCTGATCGCACGTCATAAAAAGGGAGAAACAAATTCGTATATCGATGATCGACAATGACGACGAGAAGATCAGAGTATAAATAATGCCTAATATTTTGAAAACAAATTTAAATCATAAAATATGTAAGAAAAATGAGCGTACATTATTTTTTATATATATATGAAAATTGAATATTTTTATGTATAAGCCAAAATATGTAACCATTATTACTTAAAATTATATTTCTCGAAAATTATATAGCCATAAAGTAGCATTAAATACGTTAAAAATATGTGTTTCATTTTGTAAGGACATAAGATGTTCGTGGATGACTCTAAAAAGAGTGATGGATGAATTGATGGAGTGAAAAATCTAGTCGTGCATACATGTTTAACAAGGGAAAATTGAAAAAACTGATTAATTAATTTATTTTCCTACCGATGCATATACCTTAATAAAGCAAAGAATTTTGCAAACTAATGACGACATCCTATAGATATGTATATGTATGTTATGAGTGTTAATTGTTTATTTTGTCAATAACAAAATATTATGTAAACAAATAATACAAGTTGTTGAATTTCCTCATATATTTTAAAGTAGCTTCCCAGGACGATGGATATAAAGAGCTCAATTTGGAGGAAGCTATTGCAACAATAAAAAGATCAGAACCTCTCACTGCTTCCATTCGTGTTACACAAACAATGTATGTGTAGGAGAGCTTGGGCAATCATGCTGTGGTGATTGTAGGAGTCAATGAGAAGGCTGGATACTTTCGCATAAGATTGGGGCCGTAGGTGCGGAAACCGTGAATATGGTAAAGTTAAATTTGGTTTCATCACTAACAAAATATTATGTAAACAAATAATACAAGTTGTTGAATTTCCTCATATATTTTAAAGTAGCTTCCCAGGACGATGGATATAAAGAGCTCAATCTGGAGGAAGCTATTGCAACAATAAAAAGATCAGAACATCTCACTGCTTCCATTCGTGTTACATAAACAATGTATGTGTAGGAGATCTATGTGGAGCGCTCAGGTGTGAAGAGCTTGGGCAATCATGCTGTGGTGATTGTAGGAGTCAATGAGAAGGCTGGATACTTTCGCATAAGATTGGGGCCGTAGGTGTGGAAACCGTGGATATGGTAAAGTTAAATTTGGTTTCATTAGTAAATTTACCTGTGCCCACTTGGTTTGGAAGGAGTACGAACCTAAAGCTAACTTCAAGTACGAGGAGTAAATTATTAGTTATGTGGATTGTTGATTTCCCGTTCTTTAATTTCTAATTTCTTTATTAAAATATTGTATAATATTGGTTCTCACATAAAAAATAATGTATTTTTTTAAAGTAAATAAATATGTAAATATATTGGGATGAGTTGTTATTTTTCTAATCAATAAATAAATTAAATTAAAACTAAATTGGTCCTTTTTTATGAAAGATTATCGAATACAGAAGTTAGGGTTGATCATGGTTCGGGTTAAATCACATAATTCGTATAAACCGATTTAATTACAAATTGATCTGAACCGAAACCAAAATACGATTCACGATTCTAGTTAAACTACTTTAAAAATTTACGGATTTTGGGTTGATTTCTATTTGACCTCAACCCAACCCGCTTTCCATCTAAACCGTATTTATATTTATGTATTTTAATTTTATATTAGTGATGATATAACGCAAAATAATCTATCTTCTAAATCACAAACTAAATTATTGTAAATTCTATCAATTATCAATTTATCATACATATCAATTGATTAAGTGTTAGAGCATGAAGAAGACCCTTAGCTAAAATTATAGATAAAATACCATAAAAGAGTTAATAGAGATCATATAAAAAAATTCACTGTAATGAAACATTACCCTTAGCAAAAAATTTAGATAATCTATTTTCGTTGGCTATATTTGACCAACCTCTAGAGTTTGTAATGAAGATTTTATATGATTTATTAACTTATAAAAATATATTCGATTTATAATAACCTAAAATAATAATAATATACCATATTTACAATATAACCAAACATTATAGCCAATATATTAGAGCGCAACATCCTCAGCAAAATTTACATAATCAATGTTTTATCTGATTTAGCCAACTAGTTTTAACCAATACCGTTGGCAATTTTTATTTTTTTTAACCAATACCATTGGTAATGCTCTTACACTACATTAAAATTAATGTGGAAGACCCTTGTATTATTTTTGTCCGTACCCTTTTTTGTTACAACTAAATTGATCATCAAGATTTTAAATATAAGATTACTAAATGAGTAAACGTAATCATTTGCGAGTGATTTATTTTGTTATGGATTATAATTAATTTGTTAATAATAGTTAACATTTTAAAGAATAAAATTTAAATATAAGAAATATTATTATATTTTGTAATTTTACTAAGAGCTATCTGCCAAAAAACCCATTGAACTTTTCCAAAATTTGCAGTTTAACCATTAAAGTTTTTTTGTTGCTAATTTAACCAACCACCTTTCAAAAATTATGCAAAATTTAATCATGGTTAACAAAAAAATTGACGTGGCAACAAGATGTCACCTAATTGCAGTGCTTATGTGTTTGGATTAGGGTTTTTTCTGAGTTTGCAATGCTTATATATTTCGAGTAGGGCTTTTTCTGAGTTTGAAATTCTTATATGTTTCGATTTGGGGGATTTTGTGTTTGCAATGTATTGTTTCGATTTGGGGGTTTCAAATTATGTCGTTAATAAGTCTTTATTCACATATTGTTGTATTGTTTCGATTTTGTGTTTGCATAATTTTGGAAAGATGGTTGGTTAAATTAGTAACAAAAAGACTTTAATGATTAAACTGCAAAATTTGAAAAAGTTCAAATCACGTCACGACCTGCCAAAATTTGTTAATCCAAACCAACTAAAACTGAATTATAAATTGGTTTGAATTTTCTAAGTAATGCTACTACACAATTTGATTTAATCCGAATCAAATCAAATCACGATCACCTAATACGAGTATTATTTTTTGGGAGATGGCCAACAATATCATAAAAAGGTATAACACATTACAAGAATACCATAAATATATAATGGTCATAAATAACAATTTATTACGTATTTGAGAGTGGAGTAATAGATTTTATATTAATTACACATTTTACAAATGGGTAATATGCTCCCTAGGGGGGTCTATTACACATTTGTAGAATAGATAATGCTATTACAAACATTTGTAGAATAGATAATGCTATTACGTATTCTCCAAATATGAGTAATAGGTGAAAAAATTTACGTTATTACCCACTTATCCATTGCGTAATAGGGTGGTTTTTTTTTTTTTGCATCTTCATTCTTATGCATCTAACATCGCCCACACGACCACCGCAACATCCGCAACGATGTTAGATAGAATCCCGAATGGGGTGTTTAGGAGCGAGCTTGAAGTGGCACCTCTTTCTGCGATAGTCAGGGAAGGGAGGTTGAGATGGTTCGGTCACGTCCGTAGGAGGTTGGTTGTAGTCCCAGTGAGGAGGGTCGAGAGTCTTTCGGTGATTGGGGTGAGGAGGAGAGGCAGGCTGAGGAGGTCGTGGGAAGAGCAACTTAGGATGGACTTGAAGGCCTTGAACTTGAATGAGACCATGACAGCTGACAAGTGCTCTTGGAGGCGTCATATCAGAGTGGTGGATTCTCTTTTAGGGAGCGGCTATGTTGTGGAGAGCCTCAGAGTTGGGTTGTCTCGGTTAGCTTTATCTTAGTTCAGCTTTTTTTTTTTTGGCATTTTTCGTTTTTATTGTCTTCTGTTTGCCGGTTTTGCAGTTGCAGGGAGTGTGGACCGGTCTTTTCTCTGTGTGAGGTTTACTGGGTATGTGTGACTCGGTTGTTTTGGTCTGTTGTCGTTTGCTTGTGGTTTATTATGCAGGGGGCCCGACCGGAGCTATTCTCACAAGCTGGTAGAGCGGAGCGCATCAGGACCTCAGTAGCATAATTTCAAGCATCCGGGTAGGTCCCATGTGGAGAACGCCATGGGCTCAGGTATTGCTTTGAACATTTTCGTACCATTTAGATTCCTGTGTATATAGCACCCACCGTATTTGTCGTGCACGTAGCCGAGGGTCTTCACGGAAACAGCCTCCCCGCCTTAAAAAGCGGGGGTATGGTCTGCGTACATCTTACCCTCCCCAGACCCTACTCTGAGCGGGATATACTGGGTAAGTTTGGTTTGGCATTCTTATGCATGTTTTTTTTATGAAGTATTTGATAATTGCGTAAGAGGTGGCAGGTGTGTATTTTGATCACCGATTTCGCAAATTGTTATTTTGGTACAAATTGATTTAGAAAATGTTAAAAATGTAATTATTTCTTTATTTTTTAATTTGAATCAGTTTTGCACTTTTGCTTAACAATAAAAGTACACGCGTGTGACGGGTTGTTACTTTAATTTCCTCCTCGCAGACGTTGAAGCTTCATTGAAGAATACACACACAAACACACACTCACACTTTTCAGATCTCATACTCACTCTAAACCCTATCCCATAATAATTCAATCCCCTATGCACAATTCAACTGCTCGATCTGATCAGGTATTACTTTAATCTCTCTCTCTCTCTCTCTCTCCGTATCTACTTAATCAATCATCATCATTTACTCATCGTGATTATACACACATATCTGTATGTATTTATTAAATTGAGTTTATGCTACTGCTTTAACTGAAAATTTACTATTGTAGATTAGTTTATGTAGTAATTTTGTTTGTGTGTTGTAACTGAATTTGATTTTTCGATGAAATTTCGGTTAGTCTGTAAATGGATTGATCACTTATTTGGTGTTGTTTCACACTTTATCCGGTAAATATGAATTATGATGCGTGAATTAAGTTACCGTTGTAACTATTTTCGATGAGATTAACTGTTAGCGGGTTGATAATTTTTTTAAGTGTTGCCTTGGACTTCACACATACCGTGATTATACACACATATCTGTATGTATTCAATCGAGTTTGTGCTGCTGATTTAACTGATAATTCACTACTATAGAGTAGTTTTTGTTGTCTTTTTATTTGTGTGTTGTAACTGAATTTCGTTATTCGATGTAATTTTGGTTAGTCTGCTAGTGGATTGATCTCTTATTTGGTGTTGTTTCACACTTTATTTGGTATCTATGAATTAGGATGTTTGAATTAAGTTACTGTTGTAGCTCAGTTTGATTTGCAATGAAATCGACTGTTAGTGGATCAATAAGTTTTTACTTGTTGCCTTGGACTTCATTTTGCGGTCATATATACCTACATTTAGACACATGTCGTGATTCTACACACACATCTGTACGTATTCAATCGAGTTTATGCTGCTGCTTTAACTGAAAATTCACTAGTATAGTTTAGTTTATGTAGCCTGTTTTTTTTTTTTTTTTTTTTTTTGTGTTTTGTACGTGAATTTGAATTTTTGATGTAATTTCAGTTGGTCTGGTAGTGGATTGATCACTTATTTAGCGTTGTTTCGCACTTTATTTGGTATATATAATTTATGATAGTAAATTAAGTTACTGTTGTAGCTTAATTTGATTTTCCATTAGACTAGTTTATGTGGTTCTTTTGTTGTGTTGTAACTTAATTTGATTTTCGATGAAATTTTGGTTAGTCTGTTAGTGATTTTATCATTTATTTAGTGTTGTTTCATGCTTCACTTGGTATATATGAGTTATGATGCGTGAATTAAGTTACTGTTGTAGCTTAATTTGATTTTCGATGAAATAGACTGTTAGGGGACTGATAGGTTTTTTAATTGTTGCCTTGGAAATATTAATCAATTTTCCTCCCTAAGTTTGGTTTCGTGTTTTGTAGAGTTGATTGTAGTTGTAAATATTGGATGCACTAATTATGTGTGCTGAGTTGTATGTACTTCCATTTATTTTGTTTCCTTGTTCTGGTTTTGACATAGGAGGAATCAAGTTGATGGCCTGTGATGGTATTATATTTGTCAATTGCTGGATTCTGAAGTCTTGCTAGTTGGTTAATATTGGTGCGCTAGCATGAACATCGTTAAGGGTGTTGCTGACCTTATCAGAAGGTCATCTACTGGTTACACTTCAGAGTCTGGAGTAGGGTCTGGGAGGTTCCCACCTCCTATTCCAAAAATCTGTTTCAGGTATTAATCCTTAATGATTTATTGTTATTTGAGGTGGCCTATTCATATTATGGTTTACTGATGAGTAGGTGGTCATTTGGACCATTCTTTAGGGTCATAAAATGAAGTTCTATTATCAGTGTGGGGATTACGGAAGATATAATCTTATCAGTTTTAGCCCAATTGCCTCTGTGCAGGGTTATTTGTTACTTGGTTGACAGTTTTGTTAGGTCATTAAATGTTGTTTTTCTTTAGTTTTTTCTTTTGGAATGTAACAGTAGTTTAGACTTCGAGCTCAAATTAGGTGTTGCAGCCTTCAGAATTTGGATCCTTTTGCTTAAATTCCCAGCAGTTGACAGTAGTTGACTGTAAAACATTAATGCTGTAAGCCTCCTGATATTTGGGACTCCCTAAAGCATAAGTAATTGTGGAGAAAATATTGTTTGCATAATTGTTGAATTTGTAAATAATTCTTTTAGGTGTCGTATGACACTTTAAATACTTTTTAGGTTCGTCTTTTAATATGTATCAAAATCTGTTTTATGTATCGAAATCTGTTGTTTCACATAATTTATAGGGTACAGATAATGGTTTCCTAAGATGACAAATTTGAAGCTCCTGTGTGTATTGAAAGTTTTTAACTAATGTCGTGCCGCATGTTATATTAAGAAAAGGTGCCTTTTCTCTATCATACAATATGTTTTTAAATTCAAAGCATATCTCTCTTTAGGGATTTGCTATTATTCGCACTATTTCATGTCATAGTTTGTCTTCATACTATACCTTTGTACTTCACTAAATGCTAGGTAGAGATGATTAAATAAAAATAGTTGTATGCTATAAAGTTAATTTTTAGAATTATTTTTCTTTGGTCTGTCTTAAAAAATAGTTGTGCTACTTTGATTTTGTAAGTTTTATTGGTTTCTTTAGTATATATGTACGGGAGGGGTTTAATTGTTTGTAACATTTTTTGTTCCAGTGAAATTGGTGATGAGGCAATATTAAGTACACTTTGGGGAAGGTACAATGATGCCCACGATAAGGTATTTTACCATATTCCATTTTCAGTGTAGTCATGTTATTTGTTGAATAAATATTGTCAAAGTACATTAATTTTTATATGGTATTAATGAATTTATCCTTGGTTCTTTTTGAGAATAATATACGATTGAATCAAATTTATGGCCATAAGGGATTGTATAAATATTTCAATTTTTCTACGGTGTTAATGAATTTCTCCTTGATTTATTTTGAATATAATATTCGATCCAATTAAGGCGTCCACCTAATACCTTACATTTTAGGAACAGTGGTGATTTAACCTGGTTTAGAATTCATAGCTCATGTTTACTGAGATGACCTTCTCACCCTTAATTTTTCTGTATTCATATGTTTGTTTATTTGTTGGGTTGTATTTGTCCAGTCATGCGAGTGAGAGGAAGTGTTAAATGTAATTCACGATTTAATTGAAGTCTTTTGCTAACATTTCAAGGTTTTACGAGAGCTGGTTACGTATTAGTTCTTTATTGGCAATTGTTAGCTATAAATCATAATGTTTGAGAATAAGTGATTTTTAGCTGTACTTATATTGGTTTATATGAAGTTTATTTCATTTTTTCAAAGTGTGTTTTGTGCTGGTATATTCCCATGTTCTCGTTATCTTCATTCTTGGCTTTATGAGGATTTTTCTTTTTTTAGATTGCATTTGTAGTTAGTTCTTTTAATTCTGTTAATCAAAATTGGACGGCCTCTTGTTCTTTTACTCAATCGCAGGTGGAAAGAAGAAAGTTCTTTCTTATGTTTCTGAAGCAGTTTTTAGTTGTGTACAAGAATTGGAAGCCGGTAGATCTAAGTCAATCCCCAGAGGCTTCTTCACCTGCTTTCCCACCGACAGAATATTCACAACATCATGATGTAATATTTGGCTGTACTGTTGGTCATCCTGCTGAAATTACTGTTACGTTAATCGAAGAAATCACTCATATAACTGCCATGGTCTCTGAATGTAAGTTGTTCTTATCTTGTTGTAATGTGGGTTATTTGGGCTTGTAAAGGAACCTGATGATATTATGTTTTGAAAACCGCTTTTCATTATATTAATTTATTGTTATTCACATTTCTCACTTTGTTGGGATTGTAGTTCGGGTATATGCTACTTCATGCTATGTTTTCTGGCAAAGCCAAAATAACTATGCTCTTTTCTTTGCCTATCGTTTCTTTGTTAAGAAACATAATAGGAGTATTAGATTATCAGTAGCTGTTACTGTGCTAAACTATGCAACTAAGCTTTGTTTTGAGATATGAATATATACATATATGTACAAAAAGTTAATGAACATTGAAATCATTTATTTGTTATTTATAGTGTAGTGCGCATTAGCTGTTGTATATAGGTGTTTTAGCACATCACATTTATTTGAAATGCCGAGGAGCCTCACACTAGGCTACCATTACCTAAGTGAGAATATTAAGATGAATTGTTTCAGGATTCAGACTTTGGTTTAGACATGCAATAGTAAATATACTATATATGTATTATTATTGTCCCTACGTAGCAGGAAGTTACATATGTCTTAATAGCGAAAGTAAAGTATCAAGTCAATCGTAGTTGATAACTAGTGTCATTCTGTAGGAGGAATTGAAGTCGTAGTAGTAGAATAATTATATAGTTAGTATTTTATGGTGAAGGTGATGCGGAGCACGGTACTAAAAAATTATTTTGTGTTTATTTTATGTTATTATTGAGAAATAGACATTATATTCTGGATTTTTTAAGTACATGGAGGGAGGGTGTAATAGAACATACATTTTCCATATATAATCAAATACTGTAAATCATTTGACTGGTTGATCTCAGTAGCCGTATTCAGTGCATTTACTTTATGTCATATGTTTAAATCAGTTTTATTGATTAGCTTATAACATTCATTGTTTTTTTAGTTACATCTGTAAACATGAGCGGGATGATATCAACCACTGAACGATTAGGGAATTTAACGAGCTTAACTCTTACATCCGAAGGGTTTCCCGTTTTGGATGCTCTTACCATTGTTACAAGGTCAATGCACAACTGCAAAGTCTTTGGTTACTATGGCGGGATTCAAAAACTTACGGCATTGATGAAAGGCATTCTTCTATTTCTTTTCTTTTATGTTTCTTAAACAGTCGATAACTTGTTATGTGTTTTTTTTGATGATTTAATATATAATATTTCATACACTATATGGAAAATGAAGGGGAACATTAATGAGCGTGCAGTAATTACGTTTAAGTTTAGTTTACCGGCAGTTAAAGATTCTGTTAGCCCTTGTTACTAAGTATAATCAATCTCTTGTATTATTTGTATGGTGTCAAACTAGTTTAGCTAACAAAGATAATTTAAATTATGTTTAAATGAGAAAATGGGGGACATGTCCGGGATATTTGAAAATATAGATCATTTGCAATAATAGATTATGAATATTCATGGGATCATAGTTACTATGTTGTCACAGCTACTTACAGTGCCAGCAGACTGCCTGCATACGTGGTATTCCATTCCATAGTTAACGTGTTTGATGTATGATGTCCTTTTCATTTTTTGCAGCGGCTGTTGTCCAACTCAAGACAATCACCAGCGTGCTTTCAGCAGATGAAAGTTTATCAAGCTCTCTCCTAGAGAAGATTGCATTTTTGCAAGCTTTACTTAGACATGTCGTCATAATAATATGTAGTTTTATCAATCTGCATTCAGATGTTTACGAAATCTCCCAACCATACTACAATATGTTGAAGTTTGGTTCCCCGGTGGGTAGTTCAAATTCTGTAGGATCTTCTAGCGAGACGACAGCTCCTTCTGAAGCAAGAGTTTGTTGGCATCAAAAGGCAATTATTTCAGTGATGGAAGCTGGGGGGCTTAATTGGTTAGTAGGTAAGGTAGGCCGCTTATGTTTTGTTGAGACCTCACTCGTGAGTTTAATGTTGTGTGACCCTTTTACTTATGTTGCTTTAGGAACAGTACTACATATGCTTGTTTTTGCTAAAAAGTCTGAGGTTGCAATTGGAAATATGGTTCCCAAAGAACTGACCTGGGCAGATTTACTAATAACTAATATGCTAATCTCAAAAAAGGTGACTGTTCATAGTACAAGTAAAAACGTTGTACAATATTTGGACTTTTAAGTTTGAGTTAGTGTTCCATTGCAAGTAGTTAATAATTTTTTCCCCACTTAATTGTTTTCTCAAAACTCATTAAGGTACTATGAACCTCCCTATCAAGCACAAACTACTCTGAGTTTAAACAATAATCAGACATTTAAAATTTGTAAATCGGTACATTCTTAAACTATCCTGAACATGATCTTTAACAAGTAAATAAGCTAATTAGGGTTATAAGATGATACTCTAACAGTGCCTGAATATTCTTGTGTAAGATCACCACTACTTTGTACTATCATCTGTGATATATAAGTGGCGTTAACAAATGCTATGAATTCGGGGTATATACAAATGGCTTTTAGTAAAGCCCCATGAGGTATGTTTTATATAAGAAACTCGTGACCTACTTGGAGATTTGCAGCTATGATTTGATTCAAGGGTTCGTAGTTTGAACTTTTTGGGAGGGAATCATAGAATAAATATTTATTCTTTACATTTGTAGGATAAGATTTTTTCTTGCCATTTTAAATCTTTTAGACATATTATGCTTTATGTAGTTTCTTCTACTGCAATATTTAGCTTATGGAATATGTTTGTTTTCAGAGCTATTGCGAGTAATGCGAAGGTTGAGTATGAAAGAACAGCAGACAGATATGGAACTTCATTGTTTGACTTTAAGAAGCCTTCGATCAGCATTAGTAAATAACCCGCGTGGTCAAAATCATTTTAGAAGTATTGGTGGACTTGAAGTTCTATTGGACGGACTTGGATTTCCATCACTTAACGTATTAAAATCTAAGAATTCATCTTTTTCTACCAAGGAAAGGTAGTAAATGGGAAATGTTCTACGGATGTACCTGGTTCTGTTTCCTTGATATATGCGTGCCTCTGTATTTTAAATGATTTTTAGCTATGTAATCTTTGCTGCCATTTCCCCCTTAAGCTGTCTATAATTGCTTTCTTGTACTGGGCTTTAAGCAGCAAGTAGATTATATAGTTAAGGTTGTCATGTTTATGTATTTGGTCTGATAAGGTTACCTATAGGTTTTAGCTATTAAGCAAATCATAAAGTTGTACCAACTTTTGGAATATTTGCCATTGTCTGCTTTATACATGCACATCTCGTGTGTGTGCAGGCATGTGTCATATATTTAATTGAAACCATGTGTATGTGAAGCGCTTGGAGCATTGTTCTAATTGCATGGGTACATGTCTACATGACCCCCCCTTCCCTTCCTCTTAATCATATGATTTCCTCTTATTGTGGCAGAGCATAGGCCCGTCAAGTACTAGCTATCTAGGATTGTTTTAAAGTGCATGAATTCTGAAGCACGTGTTTTGTGTAAAGTGCATGAATTCTGAAGCACCTGTTTTGTGTCAAATTATGTAATAGTTTAGTAAGGAACAGACTGTGACTTTATTATAATTCTTTATTTGTTTAGAGACATCACGTTGTACTTTGAGTAAAACTGTCACATGAAGTTTCATTGTTTTTTTTTTTTCACATCGACAAATTGATGTATTATGGCCATAACATCATGTATTATTGCTAATCATGTTATAAACAAGAAACCGATGTTAATTTTTACTCTTATCTGCATCCGGTATGTTGTGCCTAAGCATTATTTTAATTACAATTTTCTTTTGCAGATGGGAGAATGCTTTTGTGGGAATTCTGCTGCTCCATGTACTTTCCTTGGAGGTTCTTAGAGAATCTGTGTATCCTTACTGTGACAGGCTACCTTTTGCTGGATTTTATGTTCACTTAGTGCGTTCTTTGTTTGCAGGCTAGCATTAGTGTGCACATATACAATTTTTTTTGCATGTACCAGTGTTTTCTTTAAAATGAGAAATATCTCTCCGCCTTGTGATCAATTCTAAATAGTTCTGTACGATAAAGCTTGATTATCAAATTTCCGTTTGCTATGATATGAAAGGGGAGTAATGCATGAATTATTGTCTGTTTCTTATTTTCACACAAATTGCTAACAGCGTTCTATTGATCAGTAGATTTTAATAGAATAAATTTATAAATTCTTTATTTTACACAATTAAAAGAACCAGATGTACCCTGATGTTAGTTTTGGTGGTTGTGTATCATGATACATTAGTTGTGATGCTTTTTTTTAGCGGAGTTGTGATGCACTTAACTATTGCCTAGCTTTGGGAATTTGAATAACTTGCAGTTCTTATGCGAGAATGGGAGAATACACAAATTTGCAAACAGTTTTTGCGCACCTGCATTCATGCTTCAGGAATATAAGCAGCAGAGCAAGGATGGACTTGTGCAGGAAAAATTGTATTTTCTAGTTTCAGATGCCAAAGGCACTAATACGGAATATCATGGATATTGGAAAAATTATGTAGTCAATTTAAGCAAAGTTCTCACTGCATTCCTTCTTGCACTAGAAGATTCATATTCTCACGATTTCCAGTCATCAGCTGGTAAACCTGCCATGCCAGTTTCTTCAGTTTATGGTGAACTTTCAGTGAAGTGGATTATGAGGGTTCTTCTTACCGTCTTTCCATGCATTGAGGCTTGTTCGAATCAAAATCAGCTGCCTAACTATTTAAGGTGACTGATCCACCTGTATGTATTTTGGAGTATTTTAGTCTTAACCTTACAATTTGCAGGCTGCTCAATTGTTCCTGCTACCATATCAATGTGTTATCATTGTTTTCTCTGCTACTTTTGACTCTTTTTTCTCATGTCAATATATTCTTTCTTGGTTTTGTCCCATACGTGCAGGTTGTTTGTCTATGTATTGCAGCACCATGTTCTCTTTGTCTTGAGGAAGGTTCTTATTTTGTCACCTTCACAACTTGATGTATTCCGGTCTGAGGGTGTGTGGGATTTTATCTTTTCAGAGAACTTTTTCTACTTTGGTTCAGTTTCAGCTGAGTGTGCATCAGGTTATAATTCATATAGCGAGATTCTTCCCTGGGACTATGAATGCAATTTGGATCCTAACTTGACTGACGATCAAGTAAACCGTAACGAGATAGAAATTCTTCAAACTGAAGTGATTTCGACGTTGGAGTTTGCTGCAACTTTAAGCGGAAATTCACATAATCTGGTGCGTTCTCGTTTTAGTGTTAATCCCCATTTTGATGTTTATGGTGTTATTATGGGTTAACATCTGCATGCAATATTTTCAGTTAAGTCCATATATTTTCATTCCTTTTTGTATAAATTATTTTAGTTGGTATTCTAAATATTGAAAATAATATGCAAGTGTGAATGGTTCAGAAAAAATGATTTGTATCAATATAACACGTGAGCGTTCTTTTCTTTGAATATGTTTTGAAATTAGTAATTAAAATTGGTAATGTCTCTCTGGAACCATGCATCTTAGTCAATCAAAATTTGCATTAAGTTTAGAATTATGCAAGGCATTTTCGTTTTATACTATGTATGCAAAATTTGTACTTTCTTCATATTGTCTTGCATATATCTTTGTGTCAATATCCATGGAACGAGTTTTAAGGTTGTCTTTTCGTCTTTCCGGCTTAGATCGATGAATTGAAAAGCACGTGATGACTGCTCATGAACTATATGGCATGTATATCTCTTTGATGTGTACCCTCTCTTCTTCCAACTGTGACATAGAAAAAAAGTGGATCAGTAGATATTATTGAATATTGTGTCAGCATAGGCTGAAATTCCTCCTATGTGTTCGATCATAATCAAGCAATTTCGGCATGCAAAAGAAAAGGAAAATAGTCATTTTAGGGTTATATGTTGTGTAAATGTGTCAGACGTGAACGATTGCTAGTCCAATTTGCTGTGATTTGTGCTAGCTGTATTATAATAGGCATATCCTACATATTTGAGAGTCTCATCTCTTTGACTTCCATTTAGTTTGAAGGACTTCTCCCTAAAATGTTTCAGGTGTTTTCATACTTGTAAAACTTTTATATATACTCTTTACTTGCATTGTAAGTTTTGTTATGTTGTATTTATTTGGGCTTTTGCAAGCAGTCTTATGTTAATTCTTAAGTACTAATAATTTTGTTTCATTTCACAGCCAGAATGTTCTGTTTTGTTGGATGCCCTCGAACAATCTGCATGTAATCCTGAAATTGCTGGTGCTATAGGAAAATGCTTGCTCCGAATTTATCAATATGCGACTGAGAAAACTGCCGCTTCTTTCAAGACCCTTGATGCGATTTCACGGGTGCTTAAAATTGCTTGTATTCAAGTCCATGAATCTAGGAGGATAGACTACAATTATGCAGAGTCTGAAGGTTTTGAAAATTCTTCTCCGCAAGAGACGGTGCAAAGTATGTATGCAAGCTTGGAAACATGTATGGAGCTCTTTGGGAAATACTTTTCTACCACAGAAGATGCAAGAAGTTTGATTTTGCGTAGTTCTAATTGTATTGATTGCCTCTTTGAGTTATTTTGGGAGGAGAATTTGAGAGAACGTGTGCTTGCTTATGTTCTTGACCTTATGAAGGTCTGCACTTCCGACTCCTTTGTGATGTTTTATGTGATTTTGAACATTCGATTAAATCCCTACCCCTCTCTCTGAATCCCATTTTGTTCGGCTGTTCTCTTTGGTGGCTTTTATACAGATCATTCCATTTGCTGAGCAAGACCGAACTGCCGGGGTGTATCTGTGTTCCAAATATTTGGAAACATTTACTCATGTGAAGGAACGGGAGAAATGCTTTACAGAGTTGTCAATTAATTTGTTACATGGTATGAGAGGCATGCTCCAGATGAAGCAAAGGGTAATATTTTGGCCGAACAATTATTTTCTTCTCGTTAACCTTTTAAGTTTTTCACTCTGTCACATTGTATAATATGTTTTCCTCCCTTGTCAGTATTATCAGGCTTTATTTCGTGATGGTGAGTGCTTTTTACATGTTGTATCTCTATTGAATGGGAATCTGGAAGAAGAGGATGGCGAGAAGCTGGTTCTGAGTGTCCTTGAAACTCTGACTTGCCTGCTTGCGAATAATGATATCTCAAAGGTATTTTGTTTGTTATGCCTGTTCCTTGCACTTTGAACGATCTATACTTCTACATCCTCAGATGTGTACAATGAGGTCCGCGGTTACATTGCATGCCTCAAATTGATTTAATGATATTTATGTAGTTATAGATCTGATTTGAAGGCGTTCGTTCTCTTTAAGTATATCCACCTCAATTTGCATTTTTTACATTTTTTGCTAATTTGCAATAATGATTTTTCCTTCTAATGAGTGTTGATGACCTTTCCGTTCCTTTCTTCTAAGGATGCATTTAGAGCTCTTGTAGGCAAGGGTTATCGGACTCTGCAAAGTTTGCTGTTGGATTTTTGTCAGTGGCGGCCGAGCGAAGGTCTTTTAAATGCTTTACTGGACATGCTTGTTGATGGAAAGTTTGATCTCAAAACAAAATCTGTTATAAAGGTGATTCTGCAGATACTTTGTCAACAGTTATTGGTTCTTTAATAGGATCATCTTCAGTATCTGACGAGTCACTTTCATTTTTGATATTGTACATATGTTGTTCTCTCTCGGATGTTGTTTAACTGTGTTTCTTTCCTTGTAATAACAGAATGAAGACGTGATTTTACTGTATCTCAGTGTTTTGCAGAAGGTCGGTAATTGTTTGTCGAAACACATTAGTCTTACATATTTTTATTCCTCAGCCTCCCTGACTTTTTTTGTTCGCTTATCCATTGTTATTTTTTTAATGGGCAGAGCAGTGACTCATCACGGCTTCATGGACTCAACTTGTTCCTCCAGTTGCTGAAGGAATCAATTTCCAATCGAGCTTTGTGTGTCAAAGCAGGAATGCTCAACTATCTTATTGACTGGTTTTCACAAGAAGAAGATGATCGTGTGGTCCTGAAACTGGCTCAATTGATTCAGGTCACCGGTGGGCACAGTATATCTGGAAAGGATATTCGCAAGATGTTTGCTCTTCTTCGTAGTGAGAAAGTAGGAACTCGTCAGCAGTACTGCTCACTGCTTTTGACCAGCATTTTATCAATGATGAATGAGAAAGGACCAAAAGCCTTTTTCGATCTTAATGGCAATAATTCTGTAAGTTACTTCTGACAACATCACTAGAGAATCACTATAGCTGAATATTTGGATAACACGTATGTTCTACCGGCGTGTTTGTTTGAAATAAGGTCAATATCCTGGAGTCACGGTAACTAAGAAGTGAGAAGCGATGAGTAGTTGTAATTAAAAATATTTCTAAAATTTGATATACGGATAACTATAAGATTTTCAGAAATATGGGATTGGGATATTCAGGGTAATAATTGGCTTGATGAATCTTTCTTTTTAGGGGCTACGACTACAACAACATTGTTTTGTTGCATTAGGCAGCCCAATGTTGTTTGCGCAGAAGAAAAGAATTCACTTGCGTTAATACCAAGTACACAATGGGGAAAAAAAACTCAGATAAGAGTTTTTAATTACATACAAGAATGTCCTTACAGGGTAACAATGAAATGAGTTTATTAGAAGCAAACTAAAAGACTTTGGATCATGCTAAAGCAAATCTAATAGATTATTTTATGAGAGTCCAAGACCCTTAAAATGTTAATTGCCTTGGAAACATAAATCACCGTCAAATTGCTTGGTCATTTCACCTTCTGCTCTAACTTAACTCATTGGGTTCACGAAGTCTAACACTTCTGTCACCCATTTACTGTGTCTTTCGGAAAATGTTATTCTCAAATTTCTTTAGCGCTGCAATAATAAACAAATCTCCATGTAAAGGGTTACCTGTATGCTTACCTATGGACCTCGCTTAACTAATATCACAACTTTTTTGCCTTTAACCCCTTAAAGCTTGATGGCTCTTGACTTCTATTACTGAGTTAAGTTCTTCTAGTGGCACTTGTCCCCCACTCTTAATCTGCCATCTATATATGTATGTATTTATCACAGAATCACTGCAATGTGTAGGGGTCCCCTTAAATTGGATGAAATTTTTTGAATCAAGCAAAAGGTGATAATGATATGATCTCAATTCCGAAGTAACCCGTAAACATGCATATTTTTCTTGTTTTGTGTCATTAATCATTCTCGATCTGCTGCCAAGCATCAAAGAAGTACGTAATCTAAATCATGAGTTATATACCTTTAAATGCTACTGTGAAATCTATATTAGTATCGATGCAATCAGAATTTCTCGGTTGCACAGACCTGATGATGCTTGCATGGTGCATTGTTTATTGTTTCAGAAACTTATATGAAACAAGCAAAAGAAGCCAAGCATTATGTAGTATGTGCTTAAAAATTTGTTGAAAAGGCTGAAAATTCTTTCAAATGGACACGTAGCTTAATAATTTTACAAGCATTCCTTTCTTCCGAATACGTAAATGTCTGAATTTTTTTTAGTTTGCATTCCCGAATATATTTCATTGTATATGTTGCAATGTATTTGTTTTTCATTTTGTCATCTTATCCTTGCAGGGTATAATAATCAAGACACCCGTGCATTGGCCTTTGTATAAGGGATTTTCATTTTCTTGTTGGCTTAGGGTAGAAAACTTCCCGAGAACTGGAACAATGGGGCTTTTTAGTTTTCTTACGGAAAATGGAAGAGGCTGTCTAGCTGCCCTTGCAAAAGACAAGCTGTTCTATGAGGTGAGAGTTCAATCTCGGGAGAAATCTTCGAATCAATAATTTGTTTCTCTTATTGAATGGTACTTGACGTGCACTTTGTTAAAATAGCAGTAAGATCATTAGTTTTACACTTGTAGATGCTTAATCTCCCTAATACTGAATGTAGAATAAGTTTTCCGTTATGACTTTCACTTTATTTGTTTTGCAGTCTGTTAATCAGAAACGACAAATTGTCTCTCTGAATGTGAACCTTGTTAGAAAAAAATGGCACTTTCTCTGCTTGACTCATAGCATAGGTAGAGCCTTTTCAGGGGGTAGCCAGGTGAGGTGTTATGTCGACGGAGTTTTTGTATCGTCAGAAAAGTGCAGGTCAATGACATGTTATATCCTTCTTAAAACACTTATTATCTTGTTCATTTTAAACTTTCCACTGATCGACATATTTGTACTGATTCAGCTACGCAAAAGTTAATGATACCCAGATGAGTTGCACAATTGGCACAAAGATAGATACGCCTTCAACTGAAGATGAAAATTATGCGCCCAGCATTAAAGAGTCATCTCCTTTTTTTGGTCAAATTGGTCCAGTTTATATGTTCAGCGAGCCAATTAGTTCTGAACAAGTACAAGGAATTTATTCCTTAGGACCAAGTTATATGTATTCGTTCCTTGACAATGAAATTGCATTTCGATCAGACAATCCGTTACCTGGTGGAATACTTGATGCTAAAGATGGTCTTGCATCAAAAATAACAATTGGACTTAATGCTCAGGTTCTTTCGTTTTCATCGAGTGTATATACATGTATAATTGGACTAGCGTTGCAAAGTTTGACAATTTTACCTGTTATTTTATCCAGGCTTGTAATGGTAGGACATTGTTCAATGTTTCACCAATGCTGGATCATGCGCTTGATAGGAAATTATTTGAAGCAACGGTCATGGATGGTACTCAGTTGTGTTCGCGTCGGTTGCTGCAGCAGATTATATATTGTGTTGGGGGAGTGTCGGTGTTTTTCCCCCTTTTTACTCGTTCTGAGTTGTACAAAAATGAAGAAAGTGTAGAGGTGGGGAACAGTTTGCTCATTCCTACCAGAAAAGAGCGTCTTACTGCTGAGATTATTGAGTTAATTTCTTCTGTCCTAGATGAAAATTTGGCTAACCAACAGCAGATGCTTCTTCTTTCTGGATTTTCTATAGTAGGATTCTTATTGCAATCGGTTCCTCCACAACAACTCAATTTAGAAACTCTTTCAGCCCTGAAATATTTGTATAATGTTGTTCTCAATTGTGGTAGGTGTTGTATTATCTTCTTCTCATATCAAGCAAATATTGGTTTAGATTTATTTGTCTTTCTAATAATTTACTAGATGCTTAAGCTTTTTCCTTCCATAAATTTTTAATTGCTTTTTCTGCAGGCTTGTCTGAGATGCTCGTTAAAGATGCTATTTCTCATATTTTTCTTAATCCATACATATGGGTGTACACAGTTTACAAAGTGCAACGTGAAGTGTACATGTTCCTCATCCAACAATTTGATGATGACCCAAGATTGCTTAAGAGTTTATGTCGTCTCCCTCGTGTTCTTGACATAATAAGCCAATTTTACTGGGATAATCCAAAATCTCGTTCAGCTATCGAGGGCAAACCTCTTCCTCATCCGACAGCAAACCAAGTTGGTGATAGACCAAGTAGGGAAGAAGTACAGAAAATTCGTCTTCTTCTACTAAGTCTTGGTGAGATGAGTTTAAGGTAAATGCCCATTGTCAACCTGTAAGGTGTCTTCCTTGATTTTCCCGTGACTTGGCTGTCTAGTTATGTAATCAGTGACAAACTGTGTATGTGCAGGCAGAGTATTGTAGTACAAGATGTAAAAGCCCTGATAGCTTTTTTCGAGACTAGTCAAGATATGGTTTGTATCGAAGATGTTCTACATATGGTTATTCGTGCTGTTTCCCAGAAACAATTGCTTGCCTCATTTTTGGAGCAAATCAATTTGATTGGTGGCTGTCACGTTTTTGTCAATCTTCTAGAGAGGTATTTACTCTTTTATTAACTTTTCTGTGACGCTTTTTTGTATTTCTCTTTATGCGGTAAATTAAAATGCTCAGGAATGTGAGCTCTCTGAACTTTCACTTGTATGTTTATAAATTGCATTCAGACTTATCATTTTTCACTAGTTAACTCTAATAAAGGATTTCAATTGGCTGTGCGATAGCTCCTCTAGTCTATACATTACATGTTAGAGAGAGGCCATGGTAGTCTGGCATGTTAGTGAAAGTACTTTTCTTATACTTGTTCCCACAATCCAAAGTATGATATTCATTTTATCTTCTCTTTTGTTTTACCGAGTTTAAGTGATGTCCATATCTCACAAATTGCAGATGAATGACTTCTCCACTCACTTCTATCAATAAATTATCATATTATATTTTCCTCACCATTTTTCGTGTCTTTCACCTCTAGTTTTAACTTTCATTCTATCAATAAAGTCCATTTCATTATGTTCCAACTGACCAATCGCAACATTAATCCTAAAGAGGTAAATCTAAAACGTTTTTCCTTAGTTTTATTGTTTTATAAATTATATTACACATTCTTTAGGGTAATTGTATAGAGTTGCAACAACACGAGGCAGGTTAGGCTTCAAGAAAAGCTCAGTTTGTGATCATTTATTCCTAAGAGCGGAGCATAAAATATATGTAATTGATCTACAATGTAGTTACTCTTAGAATCTCTAGAGCACTGTGGTGATTCATCTGGAAACTGACATATAGGATCATGTACAATCGTTATGTAAATTATTAAGTAATTTTAATCATGTTTCAGGGATTATGAGCCCGTCAGGTTGCTCAGTTTGCAGTTTCTAGGGAGACTTCTCGTTGGCGTTCCTTCAGAGAAGAAGGCATTGAAATTTTTTAGCATTACTGTAGGGAAGTCAAAATCTCTATTGGACAGCAATAAAAAGCCTGATATGGGGATGCAACCTATATTTTCTGTCATATCGAACAAGCTTTTCAAGTTTCCTCAGACAGATAACCTTTGTGCAGCATTGTTTGATGCTCTTCTTGGCGGTGCTAGTCCCAAACAGGTGATTTGTGGTGAAGTTTTTTTTTTTTTTTTTGTCTGAAGTGTGTAATTCTGGAGTGTTTGGCTGTAATTTTCGTTTTCTGTTCATAAGTTTAACATATTTTATCGTCATTATAGGCCACGCACGTATTTTATTGTTAATTGTAATTATCTATGCTTGCCTGAATTTATAGTCATTATCATATATCAGTTGGATGAGTTTCTTTGCAAATATGTCTGCAGGTTTTGCAGAAGCATAATCAGTCCGAGAAGCAGAGGGGAAGAATGAACAACTCACACTTCTTTCTTCCTCAAATCTTGGCTCTCATTTTCAGATTCTTGTCAGGTTGCGAGTCTGTAGCCGCAAGAATAAAAATTATTGAAAATATACTTGACCTTCTTGATACAAATCCGTCAAACATCGAAGCTCTGTTGGTAAAAAGTTTATTTGTATTTGGTGCCATTAAAATGTTTTAATCATTTTATTCCTGTAATTCTCTATATTTTCTTCCATAACAGGAGAATGGATGGAATGCATGGCTAGTTGCTTCAGTGAAGCTTGATGCTTTACAAAACTATAAAATGGACTTGCGAGTTCAAGGACGAAGTGAGATGAGTGAACAAAGTTTTGTCAGGAAGCTTTTTTGTGTTGTCCTTTGTCATTGTATACAGTATGTTAAAGGTGGCTGGCAACATTTAGAAGAGACGGCAAATGTTTTGCTTATGCATTGTGAACAAGTATGCTTAACTCTTCTATATTGTAGACATATACTTGAAGTTGGACAATTTATTTATATTTACTTCTCATGCTTCTTTTTTCAACAGGATAGCATTTCATATCGATACCTTCTTCGTGATATATATGAGGATCTAGTACAGAGGCTAATAGAGTTATCTTCAGAGGACAATATCTTTCTCTCACAGCCATGTCGAGACAACACATTGTACCTCTTGAAACTTGTTGATGATCTGTTGATCTTTGAAGTTGATGCTAAGCTTCTGGTAAATTATAGTTTGCATGTGTATATTGGAATATTGCTTTCATTAAGTTTCATTTTCATGAACATGTCTTAACCTTAGAATAGCATTTCATGAAAAGAGAAATATATTGTATGTTTGTATATCAAACTATGCATATTATAGTCATAAGTTTTTTTATTACTAGATGGAAGGAAATGTAAAATCATGATATCACATGGTTAGCAACTTGGCATATATCCACTGCCAAACTTATTTTTCAGCTTGTTCGTAATTTCCCCAAAGTTTTTATTGTTGTACGCTTCTAAGTACATAATTAATCAATTTTAAGCTTTAGTGTAGAAGTTGTGAACTTTGGACTTGAAGTTATATTGCACTCCCTCTGTCCCTCTCATTTCTTTACATGTTTTCAGCATTGTTTGACACGCATTTTAAGGTATATATAAAGTATAGTTCCATAACTTATTTTTAAAATTTTCTTTTTTTGAATAAAAGTTTAAACATAAATTATTTATTCAGAAGAAAAAAAATTAAAAATAAATTATGGAACTATACTTTTTAGGAGCATTAAAATGCGTGCCACACCCCCTCCCCAATGTAAACAATTGAGGGGGACGGAGGGAGTATGCTTTGATAAAATATTTCATGCTTGCTGCCCATATATCTTGGAAGATAAGATTTTTCTAGTCAAGATATCGTACTCTCTAACTTGCTATGTGATGAAAGAAATTGTATTGAAATTTAATTTAGCACTATTATAATTACTAGCGGAACTTACTTCTGTGTTAAAAGTAAAGAATTGTTACTCAATGATTCGTTTGTAATTTCCATGTGATTATTGCGGGTCAAACTAATGCGGGGCTCAAGTATCTTCACTATATATTAGAAAGTAAATTTATTTCTGAAACATTATGTTATTTTTATCTTCTCGGTGCACAGTTTCCTGCTGGCTTCACAGATATTTCTACGGACTTCCTAGAATTAGAAAGCCACAAGGATCTCAGTTTTGCTCTGGATGGCCTTTTGAATGGAGAATATGATGGCCAACCATCCAGGTGTTGCAAATTTGTTTTCCTATTCAACATTTTACAGACATATTTATACAGTTTCATTTTCTTGTTTATAGTTTGTCCTGAACTTATGTAGTCTATAGCTGTGTAATTTGTTTAATAATTTTCAATGAAATGTTTTAATCATTGGAGGGTTGTGTTAGTTGTTATTACCACATTCTTCTGTTAGGGTAAACTGACGACAATAAGGTTTTTTTTTTTGAAGTTATTCTTTGGTGTCCCTGAAAAATTTAGGTTATCCACAAATGTTGATTAGAAAAGACCTCTGTTTTAACCTCTGATGGAAATACCAGTAAGTCGATTACAGTCTAATAGGAATACGTATTAAGGCATTGGTTTACTTTTATCCAATTGCTTCCCGGGTAGCTTTTCATCTGACGTTTTTGTCCACAACTATCTTATAATATTTTGGCTTTCAAAATCAAACACACAAGAAACCACAAATGGTACATTATGTTTCACTTTCGAAGTATGTTTATATATTAAGTATATTAAAAAACTTCTGCTGCACTGAAATGTGTTTGTAAGGATTCATGATTTGATCTACATGTATATCTTTCTGTAGTAATATGATGGGACATGTCATTACCGAAAATGATACGTTTGATGAAGAATGGTGGAACATATATGACAAGCTGTGGATAGTCATTAGCGAGATGCATGGCAAAGGGCCGAGCAAGTTACCAAAATCATCTTCAAATGTGGGGCCATCATTTGGACAAAGAGCACGTGGTTTGGTAGAATCCCTAAATATTCCTGCTGCTGAAATGGCTGCAGTCGTTGTATCAGGGGGAATTAGCAATGCACTGGTTGGAAAAATGAACAAAATTGTCGATAAAGCCATGCTATTAAGAGCGGAAAAGTGCCCACGAATTGTATATCGATTAGTGGTCGTGTATCTATGCAAATCTTCTCTTGCAAGATGTTCTCGATGTGTCCAGCAGATCATTCCTGTTCTGCCTTATCTTCTGACAGCTGATGATGAGCAAAGCAAAAGCAGACTGCAGTTTTTTATTTGGTACTAATATCTAAATACCTTACTTGACGTTGTAAAGGCTGGAAAAAAAATGTTTTCCAAGTAAATTAGTAACCCTTGTCTTTTTTCTTCATTTTTTTTACCTTTGTATTTGTGTGCAGGTCATTGGTTACTGTTAGGAAACAATATGGTATGCTCGATGATGGCGCTCGGTTCCATGTAATTTCACACCTAATTCGAGAAACGATCAATCATGGGAAGTCATTGCTAGCCACTAGTCTAGTGGGGAGAGGTGATTCATCAGATCTAAGCAGCAATCCAAGAGAAGCCGGGGCAATTCATAATCTCATCCAGAAGGATCGACTACTGGCTGCGGTTTGTTCAAATTCTTCTTAAATTATATCAAATGGCAATCCATCTTTTTTCGCCTAAACTTTAGTTTCCGTCTTTGCTCTCTTTGTAGGTATTAAAGCCTATAAACCCCAGAATTTATCAAAAGCCATCTTTCCTTTTTTTTTTTTTTAAATGAATTAAAAATAGCATTGCTTAAAGATTTACTATGACAAAAAATTGTATTAGACATTATATTATTTAATACAGAAGAAGTCTACCACTGAAGTTTAAGGTCCCAATTGGAAGTGGCATTCCCCGTTTTGGGTCTTGCTCCTCTAACAAAAATTCTGATTAGGGTTTGATATTAATTGTTCTCTAAAAAGTCATTCATGTATAATAGGAGATGCCATGCCTGTTATAATAGAAGGACCTTTCAGTCGTTAGCCAGTTGTTTACTTTAGGAGCTCTTGCCCTAGTATCGTGACCAACCTATCCTTAACAGTAAAATAGTGCCCAATGGAATCATGAGTCATTTGATGTTGTTACACTCTAGGCTTATACCTTATATCCCGTGCTCTTAACAGTTCTATCATAAATGTTTATTTTCGTAGTTGTGTCGTGCGCAAGTCTTAAGACTTTATCATTGATAGTAATCTATCATGTATAGATCAGGGATTTAATGCCCCCCTAATTTATATACTAGTAAAGATCCCCTCCTCCTTTTGCCCTCCTCGCATGTTTGCATGTACTTTAATGTACTTAAAAATGGTAGAAATGAGAAAGTAGCACAGAAGAGTATTCTGCACTAGCTCTTAAACCATGTGTCCTCTTATAAATATATACGAACATTTATATTTTTTAGTTACTTGTGTTCGCCATCAGATATATAACCATAAATTCTCAACATGTCTCTCTCTTGACAAAGATAGGATTTTGCTTTAGATAATTGTAATTATTAGTACATTATTTTTATTTACTTCCATTCTTCTGTTTATAGGTTTCCGATGAAGTGAAATATATTAAGACTTCAAAAAATGACCAAGCCAGACAGTTGCATGACCTCCGTGCAAGGATGGATGAAAATACTTTATCTGATTCAAGCCATACAAAATCTTTTGAAGATGAGATACAGAATAGCTTAAATGGAATTCTTGCTTCAGATGATGGTAGAAGAGCTTCCTTTCAGCTCGCTTATGAAGAAGAGCAACAAATTGTTGCTGTAAGTACATACTTTTTTAATCCCATTAGTATGGTCTCATTTGCATATCCCTGTATATCTTTATGTATTGTTTTTAGATTTAGTCCTCATTTTTCAATTTTGACGGCATAATAACTAAACTATGTTAAAGAGCAAAAGATGCTCTTCTTACGGAAGCAAAATATTGACAAGTGGGACAATTTCTGTGGGGCAAATGGTATTTTTTTGGTATTCTAGTATATGTCCAATCTTGTTGGCCTTCGTTATGTTATTCTTTCCCTCTAGTTATTATGAGTTGTGAGCATCTGTTGAAGCACCTTTAATTTTGAATTACTACAACAGGACAAATGGATACACACGCTTCGCACGTTAATCGATGAGAGAGGTCCATGGTCTGCTATTCCCTTTCCAAATAGCACCATAACACACTGGAAACTTGACAAAACGGAGGATGCATGGCGACGTAGGCAAAAGTTGAGGCAGAATTATCAATTTGATGAGAAGCTTTGCTATCCTCCCTCCAGTATACCAAGCACAGAAGGAACTCAGCCTGTTAATGAAGGAAAAATTGGTTTTGGATCACATATTCCTGAGCAAATGAAGCAGTTTTTACTGAAAGGGATTCGCAGGATAACAGATGAGGGGTCATCTGACAACATTGAAAACGAAGATGAATCTGGTGTGCTCAAGGCATCTGCTGCCGAGGATCACTTGGTCGGGAAATTTGAGGCACTTAAAGACAGCAGCAATCAGAAGGATGTCACTCTAGACCTAAAGGAACCTTCCCTCATCGCAACAGACTCACAACCTAGTGAGGTATTTCTTTTCATTCAACTACTTTTGTATGTGTACATAATATTGATGCTGAGACTATATTTGTAAACAAGACTAGTTTTCAGGTTTTAAGGTCTGTCCCCTGTGTGCTTGTAACTCCAAGGAGGAAATTAGCCGGTAATATGGCAGTCATGAAAAGTTTCTTGCATTTCTCTGGTGAGTTTCTGGTGGAAGGCACAGGGGGATCATCTGTTTTTGAGAACTTGAACTCATCAGGAAACTTTGATGCAAGCAAGCCTGATCAACCAGGAGTCAAACAAAAGTTTCTGATCAATTTAAATTTGGATTCTGGGAGAGGTAATTCCATTGATAGTATGAATGCCACCCATGGTAGTGCTCTCAAGAAGCAAACTAAAAGTATAAAGCGTCACAGAAGATGGAACATTTCCAAGGTATTTAGTTCATGATATTTTTGTTTGTTTGCGTCACATATGTATGTCATATTACGTGGCTTCAAGTTTGAATTTCTTTTTACCACATAGATAAAGGCTGTACACTGGACCCGGTACTTGCTCAGATACAGTGCAATAGAGATTTTCTTCGACAATTCGGTTGCTCCTGTATTTTTTAACTTTGCATCACAGAGAGACGCAAAAGATATTGGAACCTTGATAGTTGCCACCAGAAATGAATCTATGATTTTAAAAGGATATAAAGATAAGAGTGGGTTAATATCCTTTGTTGATAGACGCGTCGCAATGGAGATGGCAGAAACTTACAAAGAGAGCTGGAGGAGAAGGGATATTACTAATTTTGAGTATCTAATGAGACTGAATACTCTTGCGGGACGAACCTACAATGATTTAACTCAGTACCCTGTTTTTCCATGGGTACTTGCTGACTATTCCTCTGAGAGTCTTGATTTTAACAAGTCATCAACTTTTAGGGATCTTGCAAAACCTGTTGGGGCACTGGATTCGAAACGGTTTGAGGTTTGTTTATTTGTTATTTGTTTCTTTAATGATTAAATACATTTTCCCTCTACATTTATTTTTACCATGTTAGTGGCTGCTTTTCATCTGTACAGGTTTTTGAGGACAGATATCATAGTTTTTCTGATCCTGATATTCCCAAGTAATTTTCAAGCTCTTTTATAACTTGGAGTTGTTTCCTTATTTAGTAATTTACTGAGATGCGTTTACTTGTTTTCAGTTTTTATTACGGATCTCACTACTCCAGTATGGGGATTGTGTTGTTCTATCTTCTTCGATTAGAGCCATTTACATCTTTGCACCGCACTCTGCAGGTATTGTGGTTATAGCATTCAGTACTGACAAATAAATTAGTTCTATCTTTGGAATTCATCTTGAATCAACGTGTAAAATTACTGGCTTATACTTCTTTTTACTGTATGAATCGCCTATGATCTTATGTATGCTGTATATCAAGTAGATATGAGCATCAAAATGTTTAATTTGTTGCTGGAGTTTCTTTAATATTCTCTTTTGCACTTAATCTTTTTATGCCCTTGGCGCATTTCTCGCTGACTGTAAAATGATACGCAACACATTGGTTTTTGCCAGGGTGGGAAGTTTGACCATGCAGACCGCCTTTTTCAAAGCATTGAAGGGGCTTATAGGAACTGCCTCTCAAATACAAGTGATGTAAAGGAGTTGGTTCCCGAATTCTTTTATATGCCAGAGTTTCTTCTCAATTCAAACGCTTATCATTTTGGGGTGAAACAAGATGGCAAACCCTTAGCAGATGTTTCCCTCCCACCTTGGGCCAAGGTATACGATGCAGACGTGCACTTTTTATCTACTGTGCAAGATGTACCCTTTAAGTAATCGTTTTCTTTTGACTGAATTATACTTGAGATGAAATATGATGTTATTTCACACTCACTTTGAGTGCAGAAACGCAATTCCTTTAGAGCTTGCACTGTATTCTTTAATGAAATGAGTTTCTAGTAATAAGAATCAATGTAAGTTCTAGAATATGCGGATAAATAGATGAAGTTTATTTTGCTTGATTATTTATTTTTTAATTTGAAGTTGATCTCTTTTCCTTGACCGTTCTCTATATTAGCTCACACCTTCCATATTGGTTTCCATCTTGCAATGAAGTTGAAACATTAAGATATATGCTTTTTTTGTTTAAATATTAATGGCAGGGTTCCCCTGAAGAGTTTATAAGCAAAAATCGGGAGGCCCTTGAAAGTGAATATGTTAGCTCAAATCTTCACCACTGGATAGATTTAGTGTTTGGCTACAAGCAGCGCGGAAAACCAGCAGTGGAGGTATCCGAAAAAACCTAATAACCGGAAAATATTTGTTTGCTGATTTTTAATTTCAAGTTAATTCTCATCTTTCATCCATTGAATCATAGGCAGCAAATATCTTCTATTATTTAACATATGAAGGCGCTGTTGATCTGGACACAATGGAAGATGAGTTGCAACGGTCAGCCATAGAAGACCAGATTGCTAATTTTGGTCAGACACCAATCCAGATATTCCGCAGAAAGCACCCAAGAAGAGGGCCGCCAATTCCAATTGCTCATCCTTTACGCTTTGCCCCTGGTTCTATCAATTTGACTTCCATTGTGTCAAGTACAAGTGATACACCTTCAGCTGTTTTGTATGTTGGTGTACTTGACTCTAACATTGTCCTTGTGAACCAAGGCCTCACCATGTCGATTAAGACATGGTTGACAACCCAACTGCAATCTGGTGGAAACTTCACTTTCTCTAGCACACAGGTATGTTCTAAAATAAAGGATTTGTCCAACCCAGTTTCCTTTTTGGATTGACAGTTTAAACTTTTACAGGATCCCTTTTTTGGAATCGGTTCGGATATTCTTTCGCCTCGTAAAATTGGGAGTCCTTTGGCTGAATATATTGAACTTGGAGCACAATGCTTTGCTACCATGCAGACGACATCTGAAAATTTTCTGATATCATGCGGGAACTGGGAAAATAGCTTTCAGATCATATCTCTAAATGATGGAAGAATGGTGCAGAGCATTAGACAGCATAAAGATGTTGTTAGCTGCATTGCAGGTAGCTTTCCTGACAATTTTAGAAAATACCAGTAGCGAAGTTTGAGTGAATAGTCTAGTGGCTCAGTAGGAAATAAAAGTCAAGTTTCCTCATGTGGTTTTACCCAAGTAGCTTACAAACTTGCATATTTTAACAGGATTCCTGGTCTCTTTTCTGCTATCTTCTGTGTTAACACAAACCAAGATATAAATCATTGTAAATATTAAATAATTAAAGGTCATAATATAAAGGTACAGCAATTTTATCTTTTCTTGTATTTCTGGTGGGTGGCGAGTTACCTAAGACATTTATTTTATAACGGACGAGTAATTATATAATAAATTTATAATTATGGTAAAGATTGTGTGTCTTATCTGCAATGTAGTGCTTTTAAGTTATTAAAAGAAGCTCGAGATGATGAATACAATAAGAAATTCTAATAACTGTACCCTCACATGATAAAAGTTTAGATGCTTAGATGAATATATGGTAGTGTCGATTGATATTTCAAGTAAATTTCCATTATCAACCAAATAAGTAACTACTGATTGGTGATGGACCTGAAAGCATGACAAGAAAATGAGAACCTTTCTTTTTTTCCTTTTAAAATCAGTACTCCGTAGCTGAGAAAAAGAACCCCAAGTTAAAGCTTCGAAAGGTTATGTTTGGGGATTTTAAGAGCAATTGCCACTTTTGATGGGGAGAACTTTGTTTTTTCTTTTCTTTTGTCAAGTACAATTAGCATTCTCTTTACGTGATTTTGTTCAATGATGTTATATTTTGGCACTTTCAAGGTACTACCCTACTTGGTGAGGAGAGGATCTTATGAAGTTATGAGTTTTATTCTGTTTTGTGCTACCATAGTATTATTTGTCGCTTATTTGTTGAAGTGGTGAAATTGAACTTTTAATTTAGTGATATACAATCTGTGTAGATGAATTACCTGTCATTATTTAGTATAAGTCAGGGTCATAAATAAAAATTGATAAAAAATTGTACGTGAACCATCCCAGTTACTATCTGATTTGTTTGAAGCTCACAGTACTTCTAGGATATGTAATTATGTCTAAGTCTCTTGATACTTTTCGATAAATAATTGCATTAAAGATTAATGGTGTTGAATTTGCAATGGATTATATGCTGTTATTGTAACATAACATTTTACTAATTTATCTTTGTATGTTGTATACTTAATTTATTAAAAGACTGAATTGTTAAATGGTTTAGAAATAGGAAAGTGAAGTGTTTAATGCAATATAGTTTTATGACTGGAATATGGTCTACCATATAGTTTTATATTGCAATATGTAAGACTACTGTATTCTGACTGGGGGTTGTGCTGCAGTGACTTCGGATGGAAGCATCCTTGCTACTGGGAGTTACGATACAACTATTATGGTTTGGCATGTCCAGGCTAGGGCACCAGAAAAGAGAGTTCGAATTGCGCCAACAGAGATGCCACGTAAAGACTATGTAATAGCTGAAACGCCCTTTCATATTCTGTGCGGGCATGATGATGTGATAACATGTTTATATGTAAGTACCGAACTTGATATAGTGATTAGTGGATCCAAGGACGGAACATGTATTTTCCATACCCTGAGAGAGGGAAGGTATGTGAGATCTCTTCGACATCCTTCTGGTTGTCCATTGTCAAAGCTCGTCGCTTCGTGTCATGGACGAATTGTTTTATATTCTGATGAGGATCTAAGTCTACACCTGTATTCTATCAATGGAAAACACCTGGCAAAGTCTGAATCCAATGGCCGCCTCAATTGTGTCGAATTAAGTAGTTGCGGTGAGTTCCTGGTTTGTGCAGGAGACCAGGGCCAGATTGTTGTACGGTCTATGAACTCACTTGAGGTTGTTAGAAGGTATACTGGAGTTGGTAAAATAATAACGTCATTAACTGTGACCCAAGAGGAATGTTTCTTAGCTGGAACCAAAGATGGAAGTCTTCTTGTATACTCCATAGAAAACCCTCAACTTCGTAGAGCCGCTGTTCCTCGGAATCTGAAATCCAGAGCTTCTGTACTTTAAAAGATCCGTATAAAGTATAAAATCTGCAGGATGTGACTTATTCACCATTGTTAGGTGATTTAAGGTATTCTACTGCTATGATATTTCTAAGATTATACTTTGCATATATCCATGTGTTTCTTACAATAATGAATCAAATATGCAGACTTTAAGTGGCAGTCATGCTCCTTGGCCAGAATCTGTTCTCTGCAAGACTGAAAAGAGAAGTAACTTTTCCACCCTCCACGAACATTCGGCATTTGGGGAGGTTAACATTTTTGCTTTTGTACATTGTGTGCGATATATAAAGATAAATACACATACCGACAGTTTCACCCTTGAACTTGGAAGAAATTTAATAAGTTACCCAAAATCTATATTCAGTTGCTTTCACATCCATCAACATAGTTGACTTTATGGCTGCAGAAGGATCAAGATTTATACATGTACAGAACTTTGTTGTAACTTTAGATTAGGAATGTGTTGTATTTGCTACAGCGAAGTATAGGTTCCCAATTTCTTCATCATCTGCGAAGTGTTAACAATTTTCAGACCATTGTGTATGAGGGGTTAACACATTCAATAGTAGAAGGCAATTTTTTGCTACAATGTACTGATGCACCAGGTTCCAGGTCTTGTCATTGTTTATTTACATTTGGCATATACGAGTTAGCGCGTGTTTTTCCAAAAGTTGTATGGGGGTTACTAATCTTATGTGTTTTTGATTCTCTTCTTCCTTTCTAAAAAATTATATACCTTCAGTAGTCGACAAGTTTCCAGGATGCAAGGTTCCGTTTGAGTCGCTTTATAAATAAAAGTCGGGTATGAATGCAAAACAGGTATATGTTGTATAATACTTAATCCTCTTTTGAATGCAAAAACAGGTATTGTATAATACTTCCTTACCATCTATTATATTAAGTATCTCTTGAAAATCTGACGTATACTAAAAAAAAATCAACTCTGTATCCGGAAGGAATACTAACACCCGGAAATGATCACAAAAAAATCAGCTCTATATCGGGAAGGAATACTAACACCGGGAAATGATCACCGCTTCCTTTATCCTCTTCTTAAGTATCTTTTGAAAAACTAACGTAGACAAAAAAAAATCATGTATCGGGAAGGAATACTAACACCTGAAAGTGATCACCGAAAAAGTAATTACTAATAGGACAATTTCCTCCAACGGAACCGGCACAAAGGGGACTATGTACGGAACATTGCTCTTAATAAATCTAAATTCTTTTAGGGGTTCTTAATATATTAGTAACATGTACATATTAAAAAAGAATAGATTTTTATTTTACTCATTTGAGTAGAATATGAGATGTATCAATAAAAATGTTAAAATTGATTGATTCATACTGAAATAACTTAATTTAATACAACAGACAATTGGTATTCAGACTGGTAAAAAAATAAAGTTGATCAGGAAATTGGACAGAGTCAAATCCACTTTTGGGGAAATAGGATTATGGAAAATGCTAGAGTACCCAAAAGTATTATCAATTTGATACCCAAATGATTATGTGGCAATGTATGATTGGATAATGATAATAATAATGATGAGGGCCCCCCTGCATTCACACTAAGAACATCAATTAAAACATGACACTTGTCATTTGGGAACAAATTTGGGATCCATTTTGGGGTCTCTAACACTATCTAAAATTATTACTGCAATAAACTCTATTGAGATTGGCATTAACTGTCTGTGGGGTTCAGTTACAGCTCCCAGGTAATCTGTACATATATAAGACAACGCAAGAGAGAGAGAGAGAAAACTACAACACAAGCTTCTATACATGTTCTGTTTAAACTTAAGAAACCAAACCTACTAATCTTAGTAGGAATATCCATCTCTGCTTCTATAAATGTTCTGTTTAAACTTAAGAAACCAAACCTACTAATCAAAGTTAGTAGGAATATCCATCTCTGCTTCTGAAGTATTTGCAAAGTCAACAAGGGTATCCTGCAGACCCAAAAGTTTGAGTGACAAAAACGTTGGCTACTTGAAAAGCTACAACTTGAAAATCTAGCTACTAAAAACCAAAGCACGACATTAGATTGTTGCAACTGACAGTTCTTAACGTAGCATACCTGATCAAGGGTGCCCGAGGGACTGCCAATAGGCAAACTTTCGGTTAGTGCTTCAGCCGTATCAGAAAATTGCTGTACAAAAGGTTTTTTTTTTTAAGGGAATCATAGAGCAAATTAGATTTTATAAGATAAGTTATCCATTGATTAACCAGCAGATAGAAAAATCAGTATTGTTAGACATACTATATATGGCTCCCTATGCTAATCCACCAATTATATAATTATAGACCCAACCAGATCACATCAGCTTGAGTCCGATGTCAGATATGGATGAAAAGATAAGCTTGGGTGGATTACCATAGTAACTCATCCTAAAAGAAATATCATAGAATAATGTCAAAATTGGACATACTTTATCCGGGTCTACAGATTGATGACTAGTTTCTTCAACAATAGCCTTGGAAGGATCTTCTGGAATAACCTGCAAACACCATACATTTATATTTTTTCATATATTTTTTTATGTCATTTTTCCGGTGTGTTAAAATGAACCATACGTCCATACCAGATAATCAAGGTTTCCAGCATAATGCTGGTTTTCAAGAAGTAATGGCTTATTCTCGCTAGGTGTTCCCTGCAAATCCCATTGGCATATCAAGAAAGCTGAATTTATTATAAGCCAAAAAAATATATTCTCGGGAACCATGAACCTATAAAGAACTAGGTCCCACAATTCTCATGTGTTTACCAGTTTGACTTGATCAACCGGACGATTTCTACCTCCTTTGCGGAGATCTCTTAGTGTTCCCTGAAGGTGGTTAAACAAACTGATCACAAGATTGATAAGATAAATTTAAATGTAGAAGCGCTATTATTTGTGAAAATGACGTTCATAAAACACAAGGGTAATTTTTTTGTATCAAGTAATAACACTTGGCGGTTGAAGCAAACAACGGCAGAAAGAAAGGAATAGAAGCTTAATGCAACTGCTTCCTGCTATACAGCTAAAGCCTAAAAGAAAGAAATTGAAGTTTTTTTGCAACTGCTTTCTATTACATAGGTAAAAGTATGCTCGCTGTGTTAAAAGTATTTTATTGGGTGGATTCCATGACTGCTAAATAGAATTGTCCAATGGATATAATCATAAAATGTCACCATTCGCCTTGTGTCCTAGAATGGAAATGCATAATATCAAAATACTTCAATGAAAATAAAGAAGCTTGTAACTATGTTTGCAGATTGTCATCTCATCTGTGATCCAGTATTCCAGTGCTACCCCAACATGAGATTAAAAAAAAAAAAACTGGTTTCCCAAAAAATTTCAACAAGAACTTTACAAACCTTATTGGCCCACATAAGACCACATGCATTGCACAATGTCCTTGGTCCAGCTGGTCCACGGCGCATAGCGGGAGTAGAACTTTCAGTAACACCACAATGATGACACCTCCGGAGATTTCTAGGAGTGGGGGATAACATAAACAAATTTAAGTCAAACATTCCTCCGCAGATTTAATTAAGAGAATCAAAAAAACAAAACAATAAATGCACACATACAAAATTTACAAAAGTGTTTAAACTCACAAAGCTTCTGAATGACGTGTACCATCTCCTTGGGGTGAAATCCTTACAGAATCCAAATTTGAAGACCCACAACCTTTGTTTAGTGATGCAAATTGCCCATTTTTCCGGTGCATCCTGGTGTAGATATACATAATTTATAAGAATTGGAACGCATAAGCTATAAAAGCACCTTTGCTTAGAAAATCTGAAAGTCATAAGTAAAAAGCTCTATATATTAAAAAAAAAACACTTTCCTTTACTAGGCAAATTTCTGTTGGGAATTTTAAATGACTAGAACTTCCACAACTTTTAACTTGAAAAGCATAGCTACACAATAGTCATTAACGTAATATTTCCATATTTGGTGATAAGACTAATTTCCGGTATATCCTTTAGCTTTTGTGCTACAAAAAAAACAGACGACCTTGAATACATGCATCTAGAGACCAAACAGTCCGGAAGTTTACAATCAATTGAATGAATGAAGCACCATAGACATTGTCTATCGAGCATTACCAAAATCAATATATGTCACAAGTCAGGAGAATAGAGATAGAGGAGAATTTGTATATTAGTGATGATTTGATTACAAAGAATTATAGTCCTATATATAGATGAAATACTAGGAACATAATGATAGGAGACAACATAATAACAATAGCATAATAACAAGCACTAGCTAGCTTAGCATCCAATGTAATGAAGCATCCAATGTTTAACAAGCATCCAATGTTTAACACTCCCCCTCAAGTTGATGCATATATATCATTCATGCCCAACTTGCCAATAAGAGGATGAAGCATCTTCCGATTTAGACCTTTGGTAAATATGTCAGCTATCTGGTCCTCTGATCTTACAAAGTGAATACCAATGGTATCATTATTGATCTTCTCTTTGATGAAGTGTCGATCAATTTCGATATGTTTGGTCCGATCATGTTGAACTGGATCATGTGCAATGGCAATGGCGGCTTTGTTATCACAATGCAACTTCAATGGAGTTGCGGATGCAAGTCCCAATTCTTGTAGAAACAATCTTATTCACAATAATTCACGTACACCTTTAGCCATAGCTCTATACTCTGCCTCAGCACTGGATAAGGCAATCACAGGTTGTTTCTTGCTTTGCCAAGTAACCAAATTACCACCAACAAATGTACAATATCCTGAAGTCGAACGTCTATCGTCTTGGCATCCGGCCCAATCTGCATCTGTATAGCTCTCAACCTCGAGATGTTTGTTTTTAGTAAACATTACTCCTTTTCCAGGAGCAGCTTTAAGATACCTTAATATCATATAAACTGTATCCAGATGAGGTTGGCGAGGATCATGCATGTACCTGCTAACAATTCCCACTGCATATGCTATGTCTGGCCTTGTATGTGCAAGGTAGATTAGTCGTCCAACTAATCTTTGATATTGAGATTTATCGACAATTTCACCAGCATCTCCACAAAGCTTATGATTTGCTTCTATTGGAGAATCTGCAGGTCTACATCCCAACATCCCTGTTTCATTTAGAAGATCAAGTGTATACTTTCGTTGTGAGAGGAAGATACCACCCGGACTTATAGAGACCTCAATGCCAAGGAAATACCGTAGTTTTCCTAAGTCCTTCATCTCAAATTCAGAGGCAAGCTTGCGTTTAACATTAGCAATCTCACATGTGTCGTTGCCGGTGATCACAATATCATCGACATAAACAATCAACACTGTGATTTTTTCATCTCGTCTTTTTACGAACATGGTGTTATCCGAGTTGCTCTATTTGTAGTCAAATTTAATCATTGCTCTCTGAAATTTGCCAAACCAATCCCTTGGAGACTGTTTTAACCCATAAATAGTCTTCTTTAGCTTGCATATTTTCCCAATGGTCGCAGCTGTAGAAAAACCCGGTGGGATATCCATGTAAACCTCTTCTTTCAGGTCTCCATGTAAGAATGCATTTTTTACATCTAATTGCTGAAGTTCCCATCCAAGATTTGCTACACATGATATCAAGACTCGAAAAGAAGCCATCTTTGCTACTGGAGCAAAAGTTTCCTGATAATCAATCCCGTAAGTTTGAGTATACCCTTTTGCTACAAGTCTTGCTTTGTACCTATCAATCAGCCCATTAGGTTTCTGTTTCACAGTGAACACCCATCTGCATCCTACTACCTTCCTTCCAGCAGGAAGATGAGTTAACTCCCAAGTGCCATTATGTTTCAATGCATTCATCTCCTCTATCATGGCATCTTTCCATTTAGGTTCACATAAAGCATCCTGCCAAGTATGTGGAATAGAAACACTAGACAAAGATGACACAAAAGCAAGTGAAGATGGAGATAATGCATTATAAGATACAAAGTTTGAGATAGGATGGTTAGTGCAAGAACGTACACCATTTCTTATAGCAATAGGAAGATCAAGAGTAGGATCAAGAGTGTTACCGTTATCAGGCTCAATTGTAGGAGCTGTAGGATCTGCCTCGAGGTCAGAAGTCTCTGAAGGTGGTAAAGTGGTTATATCATTATTTTTCCGTCTAGAATATGTGATCAAATCTGGCCCCTTTAATCTATTTAGATCATCCAACTCTCTACTCATAAGTAGAGGGATGGATGATTTGTTTGGGCTAGTGTTTGGCACATTGATGAATGGAAGGAATTGAGACTCCTCTGTCGCTTTACTATCAAGACTGTGTCGGTTAATCTCCCCCTAAAGCAAGGAGGAGGATCCGGGAGAGAAGTAAGAAATAGACTCCCAGAAAGTAACATCGTGACTGACATATGTGCGATGTGAAGGAGGAGGATAGCACTTATACCCCTTTTGAGTTGGTGTATAACCAATGAAAACACAGCGGAGAGCACGAGAATCAAGTTTATCCCGAGAGTGAGAATGATTATGAACAAAGCATACACTCCCAAATAACCGAAGAGACAATGGATGAGACGAAGGTGCAGGAATAAAGGACAACGGTGTTTTGAATTGTAGTACACTTGAAGGGAGACGGTTGATTAGATAGCAGTCATGACTGCCTCACCCCAAAGATATTTAGGGACATGCATAGTTAATATGAGGGACCGTGCTACCTGTTGTAAGTGACCAATTTTCCTTTCAGCAATTCCATTTTGCTGAGGGGTTTTAACACATGTAGTTTGATGAATAATACCCCATGTGTCCAAATAGGATGTAAACATTCCGGCATACTCGGTACCATTATCACTTCGCAGAATTTTAACAGAGGCATTGAATTGTGTTTGAATCATGTGGTGAAAGGATTTAAAACATCCGAATACTTCACTTTTGTGTTTAAGAAGGTATACAAATGTAAGTCGAGAATGACAATCAACAAAGACAACAAACCACCTATACCCGTCATGTGTAGGATGACTAAATGGACCCCAAACATCAGTATGAATAGTAGAAAGGACTTCTCTTATTTCTAGATGGATAAGGTGACCTTTTATGTTTTGCTAATTCACATGGTTCACAAAAAATTCATCCTTTTTACATTTTTTTTTTTTTGAAGAAAATGGAATTTCTTTAAAATGATGCATCATACAAGAGAGTCTCCAACAACACCTCTGGAGGAGACATAAATAAATTATAGCAATTAACTAAACAAGGCAATCTTGCCATCTCATGGGCAACCTTGTTTACATGCCTTTTAACAAACACAACCTTAAAACTTGGCTCTTTACCTAACCACATCGAACAAGAATGAAGAGCATGGCCAACTTCCAACTGGTTTTCCACCTCTTGCTAATGCTAAATTCGAAAAGAGATGCGACAGAACACCAAATGAAGGATGACCTAGGCGTCTATGCCATTGATACAAGGACTCTAAACTGGGATTAGATTTAGATGAAACCTGATAACTTGCCGATGGCGAAACAGAATTCCCTTCCATAATATATAGGCCATCTACCACTTTACCACTGCCAAGGACCTTGCCTGTCGCCAGATCCTGAAACACACAGTGAAAAGGGAAAAAAGTTACTGAACAATTAAGATTTTCAGTAATTTGATGAACCGATAATAAATTCACTGATAAGGACGGAACATGTAAGATAGATGATAGAGGTAGTGAAGGGATACAGTTGGAAGTGCCCCATCCGTGAATGGGCACATGAGTTCCATTGGCAACACGAACACTCTCTGTTTTATTAATGTAGTGATATGACTGCAGTAAACTGGAATTTCTAGTCATATGTTCTGACGCTCCCGAGTCAATGATCCATGAATTAGGTGAACTGTGAGAGACAGAATGACAAGAAATACTCGAATGAATAGTATTTGTTGGTACAAATGAGGCTGCAGCCTTCAACTTTATATCAGAAACCAACTGTCGAAAAAACTTGAGGTCCGAAACAGTTAGGCAGGAGTGAGTTCCAGAAAATCCTCTTTCATCATGCTAAATAAATCCGGAATAAAATACCACGGTTAGAATCGCAATTAGGAGGGGATTCTGAGTGTCTGAAGAAGTTTTCCAGAAACTGGCCGGAACAGGGCTCACGCGCCGGCGCGTGGGCACGTCTGACGGCGCGGCGGCGCGTCTGCCGACGTGTGAGGGCGCATGGCTGGTTGATTTTCCAGTTTCCTTTCTTCTGTAGTCTCCTATTTCAGTGCTCTACTCAGTGGTGTATTTGTATTTTTGTTTAGATAAGTTTCGAATTTTTCGAATTCTTGGCAGTTTGGTTTTTCTTCTGCACTTTTTGATTTCTTCTGCAACTTTGATATATGTTTCCCTAGGATATAACATGCTCTGACACCATGTCACAAGTTAGGAGAATAGAGATAGAGGAGAATTTGTATATTAGTGATGATTTGATTACAAAGAATTATAGTCCTATATATAGATGAAATACTAGGAACATAATGATAGGAGACAACATAATAACAATAGCATAATAACAAGTACTAGCTAGCTTAGCATCCAATGTAATGAAGCATCCAATGTTTAACAAGCATCCAATGTAATGAAGCATCCAATGTTTAACAATATACAAGAACAATGGGTTGGACAATGGACAGTAGCACTTGACCTCTTATAGATTTTCCAACAACAAATAACAGAGTAAAACTCAAGATATTCTATGCATTTACATTATGTGTAGACTGAAGTAATCAATACCAGTAGTACAGTCACGGTCAGTATGGTTAGGAATGTTGAGTTAGTAGTACTAGTACTACTATGCGAATTACTATAAGATTGTGTATGACGTATGGGAGCATGAAATTCATTGGAAATGATAGATTTCAAGTGACAGGAATTGAGTTGTCATTTCAAATTCACAAATTTATGCTTACATTTGGATGCCATGAAATTTAATCATATCCAAGTATAAATTCTTATGGCTATCCACACATGTCATTTGACCAAATCCAGAATTTTAAATGAATTCCAAGTTCCTACTGCCATAAGGGTACTTGAGTCATTTCAGAGTTAGTTACTTAATAAGAGTACTCTATAAGTAGCACTAATGGTTGCATTTTCAGTTTATGCTTTATGACATGAAAATGGAATATCCTCTGCCTCTCCCTCTATGATATGAAAATGGAATATCTTTTACGCATTTCTTATCACTTAAACATGCAGAAAATCACCAACACGTTCAGATACACACTACTAAAACCTAGAGTTCCTGAAAAGTATGCAACCGATTATAATAAACAAAAAAGCTTCACTGAAAATACTATGGCAGGCATACATGTCATCAGTGCTATTAAACAGCAAATAATAAATGGATAGTAAATGTATGTAATTCGAATTAATTAATTAACTAACAGAATCTTAGCAAAGCCAAAACCATATACAGAGATCTCAGCTTAAGAAGTTTGTATAATTAACAAATTGCTTTAAAAAAAAAGTTTAGCACATATGATCTCTCACCTCTGAGCAACCTCTTTCCGGACTGTGTACCTTATCTTTTTGTCAAAGCACCTATCTTTCTGTTTTTCACGGAACCTAACCAGAGATGCTATTCTCCGTGAAAGATTTGAACGTATTGGTGTATCATCCACGACCTATGTACAAAAATGTAAAAATATATTGGAAACAAATCTCAAAATCAGTAATAGCACCAATCTCTGAAACAGAAGACTTACCCTGTTGTTCGGAACAAAAGAAATATTAGGGGGCACTCCAATAGATATATCATGTCCCCCCAAAAGCAAGAGCACAGCTTGCACCTGTGGCATAAAGCTTCAGCAATATTATGCACTGCACCGAAACTAAGTACTCCATTCTCATCATAGGTTTTATTTTGAAATTGTGTGTGGGAAGAATAAAGAAAACCATATATGCAGTTACTTTGGCCTCCATCCAGATAAAGTTACATTGCATCCATCTTAATACTGATCCAAGAAAGAGATGGAATTCTCAGAACTTTTAGATGCCAAATATTTTATTGGTAAACCAAAGATTGACATTTAGAAATTAGAACCTACTTTTAAAAAGTACAACGAAAACACAGTCCTATCATATTCCCATTTAAAAATGTCATCGGCTAGGAGAAGTAGGAGGAGCACATGGCAATAGTGAGCTGAGGCATTTTTTTAACACTGTAAACTATTATTGACATGGACTGGATCTCAAGAAATGTTGAATGGAATTTAGATAAACATTAGCCTTTTATCAGTGACATCCTGGAAGTTTTACAGGAAAAATAAACGAATGCAACACATGTAACTAATACTCCGTAATAAACAAGAAAACTTATTCACTTCAGTGATTTATTTCCACAAATTACGATTAAAAGTGTATGGGAATTGGGACGTTTAACATGTCATTTTGCATCATGTTGATGCCACCCAAATCGAGGGACTAAAGAAAATGTCAACAATCTATAACTTTAAATCCTGGAGCCTTGGTGCATTCTCCTAGTAAGTATCTGAAGGACTATCAAATTACTCTTGCCTAAATTTAGACAATGATAAACACATTTTAGGCACTGATACTCTGTCAGAGTAACTACTAAATAATTTACTGACTTCCATTACCATATAGTACAAGTTATAAGCATTAAAATTCACAGCATTTACCGCCAAGCATTAATAACAAATTATAACACTACAAATTAAACAACATCAAACAAAAAACGACAAATTCAAACATATACTCCTAGTAGGGGATAAAAAAAATAAAATCCCAAACCCCCTATTTATCATCGTATACTTTCGAGAAAAACGAGATCATACAATAAGTCTCGATGACTATAATTAAAACCAAAATCGCATCAAAAATTGCCACAAATTCTAAATTAAACATTCGATTAAATCACCTTCTCGGGAGTAACAGCTGGAAAAACATAAACCTCGCCTTCGAAAGCAAGACTCAGCTCACTAGTCCGCGACGCACCACCACCACCACCATTAATGTTATAACTATTGCTATACTGGTGGCGCTGCGGCGGCGCCACATGACAATTCTCCACGTCATCATCTATATAATCATCATCATCAAAAGCAGCTTCGTCTTCAACAAACTCAACGTCATCGTCTACGTCATGATGAATTTGCATATGAGGATGGTACGGACGAGCTTCAATTGGCGCCGCCATCATTAAACAAGTACACTCAGCTTCAATGATATAAATAGAAGTTTGTGTGTATCATGTATGTAATTGTTGAATTGGAAACGCTAGCTTAGTAAGTGAGATTATAGTGGTAATAATTTAATGAGAAACCCTAATTTTAATAGTAGTACATAAATTGAGAAATGTACGTGAAGTGAACTTGTGGCCTGTGGGTTGAAGATGCTGCAATAAGCAGCGTGTAAAAAACGGGAATAGGACCTAATGGGTCCAGGATTAATATATTTGAGAATTAATCGGAATAATTAATCAAATAATCGAATTATTAATCAGTTCGGTAACTCATGAAACATTTAAAAAAAATACATATATTATCAAAGAATTTATTATTTAATTTGTTTTCATGTTTATCCTTAATTTTAATATTAAATGATGAATTATGAATGTGTATATTAAATATAAAGTCAAACATTAATATTACAAACAAAGGGGTATAGGTGGAAAAATTGGTAAAATTATGTATTGGAACAAGGAATGTGACAACTATTTAGGAATATTTTTTTTTTTTTTTGCAAATGTACCGACTAAAAAGGGACGGAGGGAGTATTAAAATAAGAGTAAATTGCATTTTGTACCCAATATCTTTAGATTTTTTTTCAATTTGGTTTTATTTTCTGAACCCTGATACTTTTCATCCCATATTTCATGCAAGTTTCGTATTTACTTTGCACTTTTTTCGTTAACAAATTTTAACACCGTTAAGTTTGTTTGTTTTTAAAATTTGACAGGGGCATTTTCGGTATTTAAAAAATTATTTTTCAGAAAAAATGAAAAAAATCAGAAAATTATATTTGTTATTTTTTAAATTTTTTTCCTTTTTTTCAAAGAATATATTTAATTTTCAAAAATTATAATTTTTTAAAAAAGTGATTTTTTTTATTTAAAAAAAGTTGAAAATGATTTTTTTTCATTTTTTTTTTGAACATATTTGAAATATTTTTTCCCAATTTGTGTTTTAAAAATGAAAATATTATTTTCTGATTTTTTTTTCTGAAATATAGTTTTCATTTTTGAAATATTTTTTATCTTTGAAATATAATTTTATTAAAAATATAAGAAATAGATAGAATGAGGATATTTATAGGAAGATTTGCAAGTACTGCCACTAGAGCTGGCAATTCGTTCGTTTCGTATACTTTCGTGTCGTGTACTTTCGTGTTTTGTGTATGTAATGTCAAATCCAAAACCGATCCATTAAGGATTCGTTTCGTTTCGTTTCGTGTACCTTCATTTCGTGTACGTTTCGTGTCGTGTTTCGTGTAATTTTTGAATAAAAATAAAAATATTTAAATATTAAATTTTTACTAGTTGAGTCTTAAGTCAATATGTCATAAAGAATCAAGTATGCTCAAGTCTTGTGAAACTAAAATTTGAAACTATTTTGTAATTATCTTATGTAAAAATTATATATATAATATTATTTTAAAATATGTATTCATATAATTTTAATAAAATTATTTAAATATTAATTTATTTCGTGTATTTTCGTTTCGTGTCTTGTATCCAAGGGTAAACCCAAAATCGACACTAAATTTATCCGTGTAATTTCGTGTTCGTGTACTTTCGTATTCGTGTACCGCAAAGGTTAATCCAAACCCGTAATTTTCGTGTCATTTTCGTGTCGTGTACGAAATTGCCGGCTCTAAACCCCACTCATCAGATGTTTCGTCAAATAAGCTATTTTTGGCAACTTCACTTTCAGTCTTGTTTCTTTTTTCTTTACTTGACTTGCAATGTCTATAAGCTCTTGATGATATTTTTCGTTTTTTTATAGATATTTTTTCAATAAAATAACTACTACTTTGATTTCATTTATTATACATAGTAGTGTTAGCCCTGTTAGGTATACAAATTCATTCGCATTAAATATTCTCAAACAATGTCGTAACATTTATTACATGACATTTATTACTATGGATTTTTTATATATTTTTTGGATTTTTTATTACTATGAAAGTAATTGTAAGCTCATTTTCAAAAGAAAAAAATGTAATTATAATTAGCTTTAAAGAAATGCTGATGTGGATGTCATGCATAGGATGTTTTGTAAATTTTATAAGAGTAATGCTATGGGATGTGGTTGTTATTAAGAAAGTTGCATGTCCCTGCAGGCTGCAGTATTAAAAGCGTATGCAGAGGCTTGGATACTATCTAAAACTTTCCCCTGACTCACTGTTCTTTCAAGATCATCTCATTTCAAGATAAGCACTATGGAGTATTTCTTTTTCTCTGCAGTCACAACAATGAGTCACAAACTTCAGTTTTCTGACGTAGCATTTTCTTTGCTATGCCTATTTATTTTCAGCTCAATACTTCAAAAACTCACTTCTAAGGGTCCAATGTTATGGCCAGTGTTCGGAATCTATCCGTCGTTGGTCATGCATTGTACTAGAATTCATGAATGGATCACCAAATCTTTAATCGATAATCGAGGTACGATTCCCTTTACAGGTCTTACCACTGATGGAACTCGCGGTATTGTGACAGCTGATCCTGTAAAGATAGAATACATGTTGAAGTCCAACTTTAACAATTTTCCCAAAGGGAAATACTATAGGGAAAGATTCTCTGAGTTGCTTGGTGAAGGTATTTTCAATGCTGATGATCAAACTTGGAAATATCAAAGACAAGCTGCAGCTACTGTTATGCATTCTGTACGATTTGTTGAGTATTCGACACAAAGCATGCAAGATTTGGTGCACAAAAAGCTTTTGAAAGTGCTGGAAAATTTGGTGGAGTCCAAGGTTTGCATTGATTTACAAGAAATGTTGCTTCGATTTACATTTGATAATATTTGTGTAGCAGCCTTTGGTGTCGATCCGGGGTGCATGTCGATTGGACTGCCAGATGTTCCGTTTGCTAAAGCTTTCGAGGAAGCCACTGAATCAACTTTATGCAGATTCATGATGCCTCCATTTGTGTGGAAGGGTTTGAAGTTCTTGGACTTGGGGTGTGAGAAAAGGCTCAAGGAATCAGCAAAAATTGTGCATGATTTTGCGGAGAAGACGGTGCAAGAGAGGAAGAAAGAATTATCCCAACATGAGAATATTAATTTGGATGAAAAATTTGATATATTGTCAAGGCTCATAAACTTGGAAAAGGGAGGTAAAAATGGTTATTTTTCAGATAAATTGTTAAAAGATTTTTGCATAAGCTTTATATTAGCAGGGAGAGACACCAGCTCAGTGGGATTAGCTTGGTTTTTCTGGTTAGTATCTTTAAACCCACAAGTCGAAAAAAAAATCCTGCAAGAAATTCATGAAATCATCAATCTTCGCCACAAAACTATCGTAAAAGAAGTAAAAAATAGTAGCATTGTCTTTACAACAGAAGAGCTAAACAAAATGGTGTATCTACAAGCAGCATTATCCGAATCACTACGACTTTATCCCCCTGTTCCTTTTGATTTGAAAGAAGTTTTAGAGGATGATGTGTTTCCTGATGGCACATCAATAAAAAGCGGTGAACAAGTTGTGTACAGTATATTTTCGATGGCTCGAATGGAGTCGGTGTGGGGTAGTGATTGTCGTGATTTTAAGCCGGAGAGATGGATTAACGAAGAAGGTGCATTTGTGAGTGAAAATCCGTTCAAGTATGCTGTTTTTAATGGAGGGCCGAGGTTGTGCATTGGTAAGAAATTTGCTTACATGCAGATGAAAATGGTAACAGCTTCAGTATTATCAAGGTACTCAATTAAAGTAGTTGAAGGATTTCAAGTTGAGCCAAAAATGACTACCACACTTTACATGAAGAATGGGCTTATGGTTCATCTTGTTCCTCGAAATTAACTAGTACTGAAGCTATTTTTCTGATTACAATTAATTTTGTCAAACATAGACGTGCGGTTTTGAGAGTCATTAGGGTTCTAGCCGTCACTTCTCTATTTTCCACCTTCACCCCTTCATCAATTAAGTCTTTTTCGTTATTTCCTCCTTTCATTTATTTACCAGTTTTTCAATAAAATTGAGATCTATTCCTTTTTAGATGAGATCTTGTTGACTACATAACAAGGTTGTTATAAGTCGTGTCCATCCTTTTTTGGAATGTTGTGTTATGTTTTAATGTTTTTGTGTACCTTGTTACGGGTTTCGATAATTTTCCTGAGAAGTATTTCTATGGTATTTTGGGAGATCTGTAATGCTTGCATTGAATTTGGGACGGTGGTGGATACTGTAAGAGCTCACCTTTCACAATAAAAAAGTGTTCACGTTTTGGGGGAATTTGTTGCTCCAATATCAGTTGATGTAATTGATAGTTCTGAACATTGGGTTACAGATGATGTTTATGTGAAGGTCAATTGCGATGCTACTAGTTCCACAGTTGATGTAGGTTGGATTGCTCGAGATGTCATTGTATTACTTTTTAGTTTAAAGAATTTGAATATTCAACCTGTTAAGCGATCTCAAAACAAAATAACTATTTATTTAGCTCATTTTTTGTTTTACAATCAGATTGTAATTGACAATTCAAGGATTTGTCCTGATTGAATTTCAATGTTTTAATGAATTTTTTGCTTTATGTCAAAAAGAAAAAACTAGTACTGAAGCTTGATTGATTTATAATAATAATTGTAATAAATGAATTAATAAATTGGGTTGTACTTGTACACTACATGGTTTGCATGCATAAGCAAGTTTGCATCATGTTGACATTTATATATTAACGTATACTAGCATTTTTCCCGTATTTCGTACACGACATCTTATTTAATTTAAAATGATAATACCAAAAATTTAACAAATTTGATTGATTTCTTAAAACATCTTATTTAATTTAAATTGACAATATCAATAATGGGAATACATAAACCCATTACCCACATTATAATAAACAATACCTATAAAATGGAAGTTACGTATGTGGTTCAGGCTTGTTAATTACTTCAATACTTAATTAGCTTGATCATCATGTGGACCATCTTTCTTTTTATCACTTATGTTGCTGCTATTTAGTCTATCTGTAACTAACATATTTCTTTTTATCACTTATGTTGTTGCTATGTAGTCTATCTGTAACTAAACATCTCTCTCTGCTTGTAATCTATATTTATAAATGCAAACTTCTTCTAGTATGGTATTTTGTTTTCAATATTTAAAATTATGTAGCTGGAGGAGAAGAGAAAGGCTGGAGGTGCAATCGTAGTACTACAACATTACTGAAAATAAGTACAATATCATAATAGAATTTTTTGTTCCAATCTAAATTGGGTCGCTCCAAATGTTGTGTAATGACAAAAAGGGGAATTAAAGAAATAAAGAAGATTAAAAAAATGAAGGATAATACTGTTTACCAAAAACACAGGTCTCCGCAAGAAGCTCACTTATTCACTTTTATCTTCAAATAATGTATGATTACAAATTATAACAATCACATTTTCCACTACCTATTCTCTCTCAAAAAGCCAACTAAACTGAAAAAGGGAAAAATTAGTGCTTTTATATTTTAATATGGAGCTCAAGTGAAAGTGCTAAATATGAGATCATATATGAAGTGAAATTGAATGCGAGTAAAGAAGATATTTAAAGCATAAATAAGAGCAATGTTGCCTGACCCAGAGGGTGAGGCTTGTGACGTGGGTCTGAGTTTCTAAATATGCTATTCCATAGTCCCTTCGGAGACATCCGATAAAAAGTATGTTATTCCATAAGACCTTCTGGTACGTAGCATGTCTACCCATGAACCTTGAGTTGAACAAATCCATAAAGAACATAAACTTGTTTGAAAACAAAATAATGTCTATAAGTATCAAATTGAGTCCCAAGATTATTTACAAATAACATGGTCTGTATTGCGTCAATGTTATTAACTGGTAATATTTCCAACTACCTTTGTTATTATGACATGTAAAAATCTAACTGATATTATTCGTTGTATACAAATTTTTATTATATTTTGTTAGTGGTTAGAAGATATGATGTCATATTTTTGGGTATGCATTTAAAGCATTTAGTAAATAAATTTAATCATGTAATATATTTAATCATTAGATCTAACAGTTCTAATTTTTAACTAAAAATCTAACGGATATTATTCGTTGTATACGAATTTTTATTATATTTTGTTAGTGGTTAGAAGATATGATGTCATATTTTTATGTATGTATTAATTATTGCAATATTATGTTTTAAATTAAAAGTTAACGTGTTTTAATTAGAGAGAAAAAAAATTATTGATTGGAAGATATGATATTTTAGGTATTTATAAAAATTCGAACCTTGAAATTTTAGTAAATAAATTTAATCATGTAATATATTTAATCATTAGATCTAATCGTTCTAATTTTTAACTAAAAATCTAACGGATATTATTCGTTATATACGAATTTTTATTATATTTTGTTAGTGGTTATAAGATATGATGTCATATTTTTGGGTATGTAATTAGAAAATAAATTTAATCATTTAATATATTTAATCATTAGATCTAACAATTCTAATTTTTAACTAAAAATCTAACGGATATTATTCGTTGTATACAAATTTTTATTATATTTTGTTAGTGGTTAGAAGATATGATGTCAAATTTTTGGGTATGTATTAATTATTGCAATATTATGTTTTAAATTAAAAGTCAACGTGTTATAATTGAAGAAAAAAAATTATTGATTGAAAGATATGATATTTTAGGTATTTATAAAAGGTAATATCATCAATTATAAGTAAACATATTTTAACTAATTATAAGTAAAGATTTTGTAGGTAAAAATATTGAAACTGTATATTTAGTTTCCTCGATTAGTAAAGTTTTAAAATGCAATTTTAAAGGTAAGGATATTGAAATTGTATATTTAGTTTCCTCGATTAGTAAAATAATATAGATTTAGATTTTGGTCGATCCAATTTAAATTGGGTCGCTCCAAATGCTGTGTAATGACAAAAAGGAACATTAAAAAAATAAAGAAGATTAAAAAAATGAAGGATAAAAGCAGTAATTTTCCTGTGTAATGACAAAAAAGGCATCAAAGAAATAATAAAAATTAATAAAATGAAGGATAAAAGCAGTAATTTTCGAAATGCAATCCTAACAGTCATTATGAATATATTGATTATTATTATTAAAAGATTTTTATACATTGAATTTTGAGATATTGTTTTTATATATTATTGATAATACGAAATTTTCTTATAAGTATTTAGACTTACTTGATATGTCTTGTGCTTTAAGTTAGTTTTTATGTATTTAAGTATCGATTTGATGAATGAATAAAACATAAACTTGAGAGCATATTTATGCGAGAGTTCGTGGGTGAGACAAAAAATATACTAGCAAAAGTTTGTGGGTGAGAGAAAAAAGATCTGGCGAGAGCTCGGGCGAGAGTAGGGGTGTTCAAACAATCCGTCAAACAGTGAATCCGGGCCGGACCACAACAATCCGAACCAACAAAAACCGAAACCATAAAAACCGTTGGTAGTAGTTCGGTTAACCGGACCGTTTATACATAAATGGTTTGGTTATGGTTTTCAATATTTTAAAACCGGTTAAACCAAACAGGACCGTTATATAATAATACGCTAAAAATTCTAGTAGATAGTTATAAGTTAAGATTATAACTTATAGTATGTAATGTGTGTGTGTGTATATATATATATATAATAAAAGGATTAAATTACTTAATAAATATAATATTGAGTCAATTGTTGTGGAATAAAAACTAGGTTATGAAATTGCGGCTAGGGTTTGTTTGTATTTAATACTAGGGTGCGTGAGCTTCGTGCTTTAATGGCTGCTCTCGTGTTCGTGGCTGACTCTGCCTTCACAAGATGCCTACTTACCTTGATGAATATCAAGAATCAAGCCAAAAACATAGTTCTGAGATGAGGGGTCTGACCCTTTATATAGGCAGATAGGCCTTAGAATTAGGGTAAAATTAGGTGACTTGAGGAACAAGTCAACCTTGAGGAAGGTTCTAGACTCTTACCTTTGTATGAGTCTGTTTCCTTGTATGATTGCGTGCCTTGATGGCTAAGTTTGGTAGGAGTAATATCCTTATCTTACTCTCAATGCTGAGCTGTTTATTTCCTCTAATATTAATTACGAAATTAATATTAAATTAGGGATTTTGACCTCATTAATGGGCCTCACATTTGGGCCATATTGGGTCTAATTAATACGACATTAAATGTGTCTTTAGGGCTTATTTTTAGCCCATATCATTTGCCCCCAACTTCTAGGAAAACTGATTAGGTTTTCCTTGAAGTTTTTAACGGTCTTTTTCGAGACTTGGGTCAGGGTTCATATTTATACATTAGTGTTTCACGAGTATCGTCTTTTTTGTAAAGTGTGGAGCGACCTACACATTTACGACGTTTTGCCTTATTCGAGGCTAAGCAATTATTTCCTAGTAACTCATGTTACTGGATTTTTGCTCATTTATTTCAAGGAATAATTCCTAAAACCCCTTGTATTTTTTGTATTTATCTTAATTTTCAGGATTTGGTAAGTACCCACATGTATTTTTTTATCGAAATTTCCACGTTCATAAGGATCTATTGTCAAAAACCAACAATTTTTTCGACCAGGATTTCGACCAAGATTCTGGTCAAAATAAGGCCTTCAATGTTTCCTGATCGAAAGGATTTTCGACTAGGATTCCTGGTTGTTTCGACCAGGATTCTGGTCAAAATAAAGGTCTGCTTTTGTTCTGCTCGAAGACATTTTCGACCAGGATTCTTGGTCGTTTCGACCAGGATTCTGATCAAAATAAGCATCAACATTTCTCCTGGTCAAATACATTTTCGACCAGGATTCTTGGTCGTTTCGACCAGGATTCTTATCGAAATAAGCATCAATTTTTCTCCTGGTCGAACATATTTTCGACCAGGATTCTGATCGAAATAAGCACCAATTTTTCTCCTGGTCGAACATATTTTCGACCAGGATTCTGATCGAAATAAGCATCATTTTTCTCCTGGTCGAACACATTTTCGACCAGGATTCTTGGTCGCTTCGACCAGGATTTTGATCGAGTTTGACACCTGGGCTCTTAACGGGCCTTTATCATTTTTGGGCATTCGAGGCTTATTTTACATTTTTTTTGTAATACATACATTTTTTATAACATTATTTATTTTTAAAAAATGGGCTTGGCCATATGGCTATGATGGGCCTGTTCGGGCCTTTTTTGGGTACGAGTTCTAGATCCTTCTTTAGGGTTTAGAAATATTTTAGATATTTTCCGAGACATTCCTATAGAACATTCCAGAATTGGGCTTTAATCCATTGGGCCGGTTTCATGGGCCTTTTTGTCGGTCAAAAAGAATTCTGACCGGTTTCTCCAGGTTTTCTGACCGGTTACTATTTGCTATATAAAAGTGAGAGTAGAGAGCTCATTTCTCACACTCTTATTTCTCACTTCACATTTTTAGTTCTGAGCTCTCAACTTTAGTTAAGAAATTTCTCTCAAACTCGGAGTTTCCTCAGCCAATCTCCGGCCTTCTTCTCCGATCATCTTCTCTAGGGTTTCAAGCTGCCATTAATGGAGGACAGAACCAAAGCTCGTTTAGCCAAGATGAACTCAGCCTCTTCCAAAGGTACCATCACAATCCGATCTCCCTATACATCTCTTATTGATATGCTAAATGAGCGTGGGGATGAATATCCCTCTCTAGCTGAGTTAGATGCATATGACTGTTGTAGCTCGTATCATGATGCAAATGAAATTGATAGGTATAATAATTTATACAAGATTAAAAAACCTTACAAACTCGTTCCAGCTGGGCCCGGTGACAGACCTTGTCATTGGAGGCCCAATGCTTTGTGTGTATATAGAGAGAGCCTAATAGCTGGCCTTCACTTTCCCTTTCATGAATTCATCCACATCTCTTAGCTGATATTCAGATTAGCCCTTGTCAACTCCCACCAAACGCATGGAGGATAATTTTGTGCTTTATGGTTTTATGTCTTAGAAAAGAACTTCCTTTATCTGTTCCCCTTTTTCGCAAAATTTTTCAAATCTACAATAGCCCTGCTAAGTATCCTGGTTGGGTGTATATTAAACTTCGTCCCACAGTTCCTCCAATTTTTTACCCCAAGTCTGTGCCTGATAACAACACGGGTTGGAAAAACGAGTTTGCATACTTAGAATGGGAGGGTGGCGACTGAGGTACCATCTTTTAAAGAACCTTTTCGAAGGTTTCAGATGGGAGTGCTAAGAGGATCACCCTGAGCACCAAGGATCAAGCTGCTTTTGAAACTTTGACCCAGGGTGGTGGTGAGGCCATAACTTGTCAAAGCCTTATAAATGAAGAATCTCTAAGGGTAGTGGGCATCTCACGTGTTTCTGAACGGGGTAAATCTCTTTTCTTATCTTTGTCGTTTTACTTTCATACTTAACTTGTTCCAACTCGTTTCATGTTTTCGCAGTTGCGAAGATGATCGTGGAGGCTGCCCCTTCTGTTGACGATGAGACCTCTAGGATGGCTCGATCCAAGCGGAACGCTGACCCTAGGGAGAAGGTAACTGAGCCCTCGTTCTTGAGACCACACAAGGTTCAGAAAGAGAACCTTAAGTATGGTTACATAGCCGATCTGGAGGGAAGTTCCCAGGTCAATGTTCAGTCCGCTGTATTTAGGCCCTCCTGGGGTTTTAGGAAGCGAGACTCTGTGGTGGGCTCTACAAAGCATGCTATGGATTGGTCATTGAACTCAATCACTCCTCCTGACTATAAGGACTTGGTTGTCAATGGAGGCATTGGGGAGGCAGAGTCACTTGGTTCTCAGGCTCTAGCCGTGGTAAGCCTCGAACCTTGCCTTTTCAAAATTTTATACTTTAGTTTTACTTCTGTATAATTACTTTGTTTCTTCACACAGGCTAACGTCCATTTTCAGAGTTCTCTCTACCAAGCTAAAGCTTGGAAGGAGAAAGCCAAGGGTTTTGAGACTGAGTCTCAAAAGAAGAGCCTCCAAATTCATCAGCTAGAGGAGCAACTGAAGAAAAAGGACGAGGAGTTGGTTAGTGTTCAGGCGGAGCTGGTAGTCCTGGAGGATGACAGAGAGAAGCTGATCGATGACTATCTAGATTCAGCGGAGTACAAGGCCCTCATGGACCACCACGATGAGTTGCTTTTTCCTGGTCAGTTCCACGAGGGTTGGAACAAGGCTATTGAGGTAGTTCTGAGGAGCCATCCCGGTCTGTTTCAGCCTTCAGACTTCGTGAGCCCTCATCCTCCTACCACATTGGCAGTTGCTGAACCAGGTTCTAGTGAAGAGCTGTTTGGAGAGGGTGATACTCTGGTCAGGGAGCATGCTGTTGCCAAAACTTTATCCCTGATCGCCCCCTTGTTCGGGATGAAGCAGCTGATTCTGTTGCACATGACTTATCCTCAGCTACTAGCACTGATGATGATTCTCCTGCCAAGGAGGCCCCTAATGCCCCTTGAGCTTAGTTATCTTTCATATTTTGAACTTTTGGTTTCTTAACTTATGGCCTTCGAGGCTTTTATCTATGTAACCCTTAACTTAACTATTTATGCATTTGGTTTCTTTTACCTTTGTTTTCTTGCCTTTGCTTATAGTTTGTTAAGCTTCTAAAGTTTTTCGAGTATTTGGCCCCTTGGCTAGTACCACACCCATAAGTTGGGCCGACATTTGTCTTTCGTGTTTATGGTAACAAAACAAAACAAGTAACTTATGGGAAAACAAAACAAACTTTATTAAGCTGTCAAAAATGTCGATAAAATGGGTTCAACCCTTACATAGATACTCTATCTCCTACTGGGAGCAACATGCTCTATAATGGTTTCATTTGAACCTTATTTCTATTCCTAATGAATGGATAATAGAGCAAGTCTTTATCAAAAGAACTTAAACATAATAAGTCTTGAGGGTCACGGCATGCCAAGTTCGGGGCACCTCAACCCCGTCCAAGGTTTCCAACTTGTAGGATCCTCGTCCCAACACCTTTCTGACTTGATACGGCCCTTCCCAGTTAGGGGCTAGCTTTCCATTCTGTCCAACTTCAGAAGCTTCTATCTTCCTTAGAACCAAGTCGCCTTGTCGAAAGAACCTCTCCTTAACCATTTGGTTGTAATGGAAGGATGCTCTCTTCTGGTGCTCTGCATTCCTGGCATGAGCTTCATCCCTAACCTCATCAATGAGGTCTAAGGCAAGCCTCATACCTTCCTCATTAGTTTCTTGTTCATACGCCTCAACTCGAGGTGATGCCTGCATGATTTCCAAGGGCACAACCGCCTCAGTTCCATAAGCCAACAAGAACGGGGTTGCTCCGGTTGTAACTTTACAATTAGTGCGATATGCCCAAAGTATAGGTAGCAACTCATCTACCCAAGTATTCCTAGAACGTTCGACCCTCTTCTTCAGTCCATCAAGGATGATTCGATTGGCTACCTCCGCCTGTCCATTAGCTTGCGGGTGTGCTACTGAGGTAAAACGAAGCTCAATAGCATTTTCCTCGCAGTACTTTTTAAACTCTTCATTGTTGAACTGTGTCCCATTATCTGTCACCAGGATTCGTGGGATTCTATACCTGCAAATTATGTTCTCCCAAAAGAATTGGGTAACTTGTTTGGTGGTTATCTTAGCTAAGGGTTTTGCCTCAATCCACTTGGTGAAGTAGTCAATGGCCACTATCAGAAACTTCCTTTGTGTTGAAGCTGCAGGGAAAGGACCAAGTATATCCATCCCCCACATTGCAAATGGAATAGGAGAGTTAATTGAAGTTAACATCTCAGGCGGCTGTCTTACAACTGGTGCATGATTTTGACATCTCTCACACTTTTTGACATAGTTTTGTGCATCAGCCAACATCTCTGGCCAATAGAATCCCAAGCGAGTGATCTTGTGAGCTAAGGCCCTGCCCCCTAAGTGCTGCCCACAGATCCCGCCATGAACTTCTTCTAGTGCTTCCTTTGCCTCTTGGGGTCTCAAACACTTCAAGTAGGGAATAACAAACGACCTTTTGTAAAGGATGCCTCCAATCAAGGCATATCTCAGTGCTCTCACTGACAGCTTTCGTGCCTCCAAGACATTGTCAGGGAGCCATCCAGTTTCGAGGTATGCTTTGATAGGATCTATCCAGCAGCTTCATACACCAATCGGTGCTATCAACTTTGAGTTGATGGTTAGGGCCTTCAGGACCTGGAAGTAAACACTTCCCGCGTAGTTCTCTATCTCCGAGGAAGCAAACTTGGACAGGGCATTAGCTTTAACATTCTCTTCCCTTGGAATGTGCTCCACATAGCACTCATCAAATTGAGTCATGACAGCTTTCACAACTCTTAAATACTTCGCCATAGTTTCATCCTTGGCCTCAAATTCACCATTCACTTGTGATACCACTAGTCTTGAATCCCCACAAACTTTGAGATTCTTGACCCTCATTATTTTGGCCAAGCCTAAACCGGCTATCAAGGCTTCATACTCAGCTTCGTTGTTGGTTGGCGGAAAGTCCAACTTCAAAGCATACTCAACTGTGAACCCATCAGGGCTATGCAAAACCAAACATGCACCACTAAATTTCGTTTTTGATGCTCCATCAAAATAGAGCACCCAATACTCTTTCAGATCAGGTATAAGTTCATCCTCCTTATTCTCCTTATCCTCTTTCTCAGGGGTAGTTACCATCTCCTGCCCCCGACTTCTTGGTTGTTAATGGTGCATTCAACCACGAAGTCAGCCAATGCCTGAGCCTTAATGGTCGTTCGAGGCTTATACGTGATGTCAAATTCTCCAAGTTCAATCGCCCACTTGATTAGCCTTCCACTGGCCTTAGGGCTGTGCAATATGTTTCTCAACTAACTTAAACCGATGCTTGTCCTCAAGCATAAACAATTACAACTAACTAACTAACTAGTACCACTTCCGTAGGTGATCACGGTTGCATTTGGCATATGCAACAAGCCCTTTAAACCCCTAAGCAGCCCTAGTGGACGAGTAAGGTCTCGTGAGGGCCTATAGTGAATGTACCCACAAAATCCATTTAACCTAACGCAATGCAATGCATGAATGCAACTAATATGAAAAATGCAACGATCCCCTTCAAACTCACCGAAACCAACTAAAAAGCAAATATCTCAAAGAATGCAACAATTCCAAGCAGAGCTCGACTAAGTCCCCGTATACTAACAATACATGAACAGAAACGTGCGTGTGTGCAATACTCATCAGAAATACCCCCAAAACTAGGTCAAAAACCATACATGCTTTCCGTCAAGACAATCACAGGTTTATAACTAGAATAGACTGTAGACACTTCATAACCTAGGAACACCTCCATCCTTATCCAAGGTAGACAGAAACTCATGCTTTATTACTATGACACTATATACAATACGCATGCTTATTTAACCGTGCAATGAATGAGACCCCGAAAGGCTTATACAATAATACCCATGTAGCGAGTGTTAGGTCAGCAATCCCAAACCACAAGAGCTTTAGGTTACTAGGACTAAGTCCCCTCAGACTTAATTACTCGAGTATTAAAGAGCTCACCCTGGTTAATTTTGCATCAAACAAAAACTGACTCTTTTTTTTTCTGATTTTTTTTTTCCTTTTTCTCTTTTTTTTTTTATGCAATCTGGAATGAGCCTTTCTCATTTCCAACCCTAGAATACTCATATAAATATGAGCCGGCTACTAGCCATTTGACGCCTAGCCTTTATTAACAATTCTTACCACTTAGCATGAAATCCCTGTTTTCCCCCAAACTTAGATTTTAGTGTTCCTACGCTATAAAGGGAATAACGAAAATTCTAAGAATAAACAAGTGATTAAATCTCAAAACATCCAACATGCATGACCCTAACCTAGCCCAAAAGCACCCCAATGAGACTGTGTAATTGATTTTGTTCCCGTAACATGCAAGTCAATTCCTAGGAACTATAAATCAGCCCTCTACTCATCATCATCACACCCAAATCAACATCCACCTATCAATCAGAATCATCTCGTCCTAAGGGATCATGAAAAATGCATGCCATGAAAATGCAACTAAAATGAACTCACACGGTAAAACAACAATAACAGAATGTCCTAAATGAAACAAACATAGATAATACGAACAAATATATGCATGAATTACGACTAATATGCAAAACATGATATCTATATGAACACAATGACTCACAAATACTACTAACACATATACATACTACTTATCCCCCAAACCACCCCCAAACTTATAATATTCAATGTCCGCATTGAATGGAAGTAAATACAAGGGATAGTAGAAAACATACCTAAAAACACCGAAACACATGGGTTGCCTCCCACGAAGCGCTGTCGTTAACGTCATTTAGCCGGACAAATATGATTCAAATCATGGTGGCTCGAAGATCGCATTTGACTTGTCCTTAGCAGAAGGACCATTTACCCATTGTTTGACAACCTTCTTGCTATCTTCCCACATCTTTTCTAAATCAAACTTCACTTTGCCTCTTCCTCCAATTAACTTTTTCTTTTTCTTCTTCACACCTCTAAAGTGCTTCTCCGACTCAACAGGCTGAACAAAAATTTCTTCTTCCTTATCATAGGTCTTCCACCTTCGCAACACGTTATCATGTCCCTCCTCAAAAATCATTAGCTCATTATTCAAAAGGACATACCTCAAATGTGGTGGAAGTTTCCCAAGCTTTACTTTTGAGAGATCTTGAACCGAAGAACTGTCAATGGAATCACTGATAGGATGCTTTAGCACGCGCATATTCGATTTTTCGCTCAACAATTGATCCAACTTCTTTCTCTGACCCGTATCAACCGTTTCCACACTGAAACACTCTTCATCCTCTGTCGGAAATTTCATGGCCTTGAACACATTAAAGGTGACACTCTGATCTTGCACCCTCATTGTAAGCTCTCCTTTTTGCACACCAATCAAAGTCTTTCCTGTAGCCAAGAACGGTCTTCCCAAGATTATGGGAATCTTCTTATCTTCTTCAAAATCCAAGATCACAAAATCAGCAGGAAATATGAGCTTATCAACTTTTACCAAAACATCCTCTACTATACCCCTCGGATATGTGATAGATCGATCAGCCAACTGCAAAGAGATGTTAGTTGGCTTTGGCTCCGGTAGACCAAGTTGCTTGAAAACAGACAATGGCATAAGATTAATACTAGCTCCCAAATCACATAAACATTTGCCGAATGAAAGGTTGCCAATAGTGCACGGAATAGTGAAACTTCCCGGATCTTTCAGTTTAGGAGGCAATTTCTGTTGCAGAACCGCACTGCACTCCTCTGTCAATGCCACTGTTTCAAAATCTTCCAACCTTCTCTTCCTTGACAAAATATCCTTCATGAACTTTGCATATCTTGGCATCTGCTCCAATGCTTCAACAAAAGGAATATTAATGGACAGTTTCTTGAAGACATCCATAAATTTCTGAAACTGTTTCTCTTGACTTTTCTGCAAACGTCCAGGATATGGCGGAGGTGGATAAATCTGATTATTCTTTGAAGATTGCTCCGAAGTAGACTTTTCAACAGGTTTCTTGCTCTTCTCACCATCTAGCTGATCAGCCACTAAATCAGATTTCTCCTCAATTTCTGGCACTGTAGATTTTTCAACCTGCTGATTCTGGACATCTTCATCTTCTTCAGTTGCTGATTTAGGATCACTCGTGACTTTTCCAGATCTCAAAGTAACTGCATTGACCTGTTCTTTGCTTTCTCTTCTGCCTGGATTTACCTCCGTATCACTAGGAAGAGTTCCTTGAGGCCTACTAAGTAAGGCACTTGCAATCTGTCCTAACTGGGTTTCCAAGACTTTCTGGCCAGCTTGTAGGTTCTTTACCGCTATCCATACCTCATCTGATTTATCATTAGATGATTGCCCCATATGAGCCTGGGGCTGTTGCTGAAATCCCGGAGGTTGATATGGTGTCCTTGGAGCATAATGCTGTTGATAGCCTTGATTGAATGGCTTCGCTTGCTGATAAGACTGTTGAGTATTTTGATTATTGCTCCAGCTGAAATTGGGATGATTCCGATTATTAGGATGATAAGTGGCTGGAGCTGGTGCATTAGGTCTCTGGAAATTACTCACGAACTGTGCTGATTCAGAAGAGATAGCACACTGAGTCGTCTCATGTGCGCCCGCACATAACTCACAAATACTAGCCACCTGCTGCACTCCATAATTAGCAAGAGAATCCACCTTCATAGCAAGAGCTTTCAACTGAGCCGTAATCATTGCAGCTGTATCTACTTCCAAAATTCCTGCTACCTTGCCTTGAGATAGCCTTTGAGTTGGATTTTGATATTCATTAGCAGCCATCATCTCTATAAGATCATAAGCTTCATCATAGCTCTTTGCCCACAGAGCTCCTCCTCATGCTGCATCTAGCAAAGGCCTAGACTGTGCTCCCAACCCATTGTAGAACCCATTAATAACCATCCAATCAGGCATGCCATGATGAGGACACTTGCGTAGCATCTCCTTGTAGCGTTCCCAAGCCTCACACAAGGTCTCGCCAGATTGCTGTTGGAATTGAGTCAACTGGTTCCTTAATGCTGCAGTTTTCGCCATAGGGAAGAATTTAGTAAGGAACTTCTGAGCAAGATCTTCCCATGTAGTAATGGAACCAGGTGGCAAAGAGTGTAGCCAGCTCTTAGCCTTATCCCTCAGAGAGAATGGGAAAAGCCTCAACCTGATAGCATCATCCGTCACACCATTACATTTGAAAGTGTCGCAGATTTTGATAAAGTCCCGAACATGCATGTTGGCATCCTCCGTAGAAGCACCCCCAAACTGAACTGAATTCTGCACCATCTGAATTGTGCCAGACTTGATCTCAAAATTGTTCGCTGCAATAGCTGGTCTAATAATGCTAGACTGGATGTCATGGAGTTTCGGCTGAGAATACTCCTTCAAAGCCTTAGCTGCTGCTGCATCTGCCATTGCTACTGTAGTTTCAGATTCCTCTTCCTTATTCTCTTTATTCTCTACAAGATCGTCTTCCGCCAGTTCTTCCAAACGAGCTTGTAAGCGTGTTCGCATACAAACTTAAGTACCTGAAACACCACGAAACAAACAAACTAAGTAAGAATCCGAGTCAGTGAACGCTAACGACCACTGATGACAAGCACATAAACTAAAATAAAAACACCGATGATCCCCGGCAGCGGCGCCAAAAACTTGTTATGCAAAATCACGCAAGCGCACGTTGTCACAAGTAATATATGATTAAATCAAGTTCGTTCCCACAGAGATCTAGAATGGTGTTCAATTCAATTAATGTACCTATGCACCGATGTATGGTTTTTATCCACTGCTAAGACAAATAATAAATTGGATTTTTATTATCTACTAAATTAATTATCAGACTAAAGATTAACCAATTAAAGAGATTAAAGTCGAATTACTAATATGAGAATAAAACATGGAATCCTAGTTTCATCATCTACTTCACTTAGAGTTGCAGCCTTTAATCACTATGTGCAATGGTTTTGATATCTGATCGGATAACACGAAACAAGTATACGCTACCTGTCAGCATACGCATACCAAACTAAACATACATCCACAAAAGAGATAGAAGATGAATAGACACCAATTATGCTTAGACCCTATATGTCTATAGAATTTGAAAACATAACGGTTGAAGAACAAGTTATCCATAAAGATCACACAGGGCAGTATAAGTATTTTCATCTCACACCACGAATCATATTGATAACAATTATGAACCTATGCTAGCATGGCAAGTTCTAAATCTCAAGATCCACTTTCACTTCACAAGAGATTAACAATTCAATTTAGATGTTAGCTACGCATCTAAAAGCATTAAGATTAACCATACGAGGATATCAAGAATTCACCACACATAAATCTTTAAGGCATGCAAACTACTAAGCTACATAGATAAATCCACTAGGATCCCATGACAACGATTAGTTCATAATCGAACCTTTCGTCACCATGGGATTAGATGAAAACATGATAATTGACAAAATATAAAGGAAGAAATAATATTAATAGTAAAAGAACACAAAAGATGAAGTAGATCTTGATCCGTTGCTTGTCACGAGCGTTGAATCTCCTTCTCCTTTTCTCTCTTGCAATTCTATGTTACAATAATAAAACGATTCTATCTCTTTTACAAGGCTAAGATGTGTTTATATAGGCCTAGATATCTTGCCCAACAAGAAAAACAACCTAGAATACAATTAGAAATAGGTTTGGATACCAAAAATACAATTAGAATTCGAAATAGGGCAAAACGGTCATTTTTCAGCAGTTTTTCCCCGCACCAGCGCAGCCTGCGCTTGAAGCAGCGCAGCCTGCGCTCTCCTCTCTGTTCTGGCACTGTGCAGGCGCAGCCTGCGCTCTGTAGAGCGCTGCCAGCGCTCCTCTGGCTGGTGGCGGTTCGATTTCTGCAATTTTCTTCTTTTTTCGTCCGTTTTCTTCCGTTCCTTTTGCATTCACTTCCCGTCTTCATGCCAATGTCTTGAACACTCTTGGTAGTTGATGTTAAGTCATCATTCTTCATTCCTTAGCATAATCAACTCCAAATTCAACGGAAAATTCACCCTTAAACGTTATTTCTCCAAACCTGCACAAGTAAATAAAACACATAAAAACTACGACAAACTTGAGTCCAAGTACACCAATTTAAGCCGATATGGAACGTTCCAAGTGGATATAAAATCCACTTATCAGTCCGTCAAGACTTGAATCTTATGTGCCTGAAAGTATGGTCACAACTTCCTCGAGGCTGTTACTAATGCCAAAGCAAATTTCTCAATGGGTGAGTAATTCAACTCAGCCCCATGCAACACCTTGCTCACATAGTAGATAGGTTTCTAAATTTTATTCTCTTCTCGAATGAGGACAACACTCAATACTTGCTCAGATACCGCCAGGTACAAGTAAAGAGTCTCCCCAGGACTTGGTTTGGCCAACAACGGGGCTTCAGCCATATACTTCTTCAGTTGTTCGAAGGCCTCTTGGCTCTCAGGAGTCCACTCAAAGTTTTTCACCCTCTTCAATGCTTGAAAGAAAGGCAAACACTTGTCTCCGGACTTAGAAATGAATCGTCCCAAGGCTGCAACCCGGCCGATTAGCTTCTGCGTGGTTCCATGTCCAAAATCGCTTTGATCTTATCAGGGTTGGCCTTTATGCCTCTCTTTGAAACCATTAATCCCAAAAATTTTCCTGACCCAACACCAAATGCACACTTGGCTGGGTTTAACATCATCTTATGGTGTCTCAACACTTCAAATGCCTCTCTGAGGTGCTTGATATGGTCTAACTTGAATAGGCTCTTGACTAACATGTCATCCACATAGACCTCTATGGTTTTCCCAATCAGATGGGCGAATATTTTATTCACCAATCGTTGGTAAGTAGCTCATGCATTCTTTAGACCAAAAGCCATAACAAGGTAACAGAAAACACCAAAGTCAGTTATGAAAGATACCTTTGGGATGTCATCCTTATGCATCTTAATCTGATTGTAACCACTGAACCCGTCCATAAAACTCAACATCTCGTGTCCAGCTGTGGCATCTATCAACGTGTCTATCCTTGGTAGGGGGAAGCAATCCTTTGGACATGCATCATTCAAATCAATGAAGTCTATACACATCCTCCACTTCCCATTCGCCTTCTTGACCATCACAGGGTTAGATAACCACTCGGAGAACTGAATTTCTTCAATAAACCCAGCCTCTAAGAGCTTATCAACTTCTTGCTTAATGGCTTCTTGCCTTTCAGGGGCAAAATTCCTCTTCTTTTGTTTTACTGTCTTCCGCCCAGGATCAACATTCAACTTGTGAGTTATGAGTTGAGGATCAATTCCTGGCATATCAGCTGTTGTCCAAGCAAACACATCACTGTTCTCTTGTAAGGACGCTGTCAACTTGCCCTTCAGGGGTTCCTTCAAAGAAGCTCCTATGTAAGTAACTTTCTCAGGGTCGCCTAACTCCAGAGGAATGGGAACCAAATCTTCTGCTGGCTACCCACGATGTTCATCATCACTGTTCACTTGTTAAGCAACGCATATATTAACAAGCCACGAGAAAGTCTCGTATCGGTTACACGCATACAACAACTTAGAAAGGAAATATGATGCTTAAAAAAAGGAAATATGCAGAATTTTTTTTTTTTAATTTTAATTTGATATAATTTAATATACTCATGTTTACGGATTATACAATGTTGCTTCAAAATATTCTTAGTGGCTCTTAAAAATATTGCGGGTCTCTTCTCTCTCCTCATTTTTAAGAGCCACTGATAACTCTTAACTTATATTTTAATAATAAAGTATTCATGTCATGTTCACCAATTCTTGCACAACTTTTGGTTATAATGGGGTTGCTTTATGAATAAATTATAAATAAAAAACTAATATATAAAGAGTATTGTTGGAGTTTAACACTTTATTCAATGTAATAACTTATTAAGAGTCATTTTTATAATATTAATGTTAAGAATCAACGAGGAGTACTCAAGGTTATCTTTCTCATTCACAATTGGAGACACTCGCCTCAAGTTTATTTACATCACAATTGTTTATATAGCAAATCCATAATCTTCAATAATAGAAATTAACATAATAACGAAACTGTCCGTTTTTAACAAATAATAATATTAAAGGCAAGTCTCTATTTTTCCCATAATAACATATATGTCAACATCCCCCCTCAAACTCACGATATTTAAAATCGAGAGTTTGCCAAAGTTAAAAAAAATTGAATCATCTGCTCTAATCATTATAATCATCCACTTGAATCAACTATTCATTGTGATCAACTTTTCATTCTCGTCTTCACAATATTTGTCATCGCTGCCACCATTATTGTTTCTGTCACAATTCTTCTCAAAATCTTTCTTTTGGTTGGCGTTGATTTGATATAGTCTCTTCCACAAATCCATCTTTCATCGTTGTGCTTTCGTCTTGTCTTCAACTTCATACTCAAAATTTTCTTTTTCTTCCATATCCAAGAACTCCATGCAGTTTTTCACCTACAAACTTTTATAGGATCTTTTTTACATACCACGAACTCTCGTAATGTTAATTATTCTCACACCTACCAATTCTAGTAGGTTTAACTTTTCTTGCACCCACAAACTCTTACGAGAATAACCTCTGATACCATGATAAATATGCTCTCAAGGTTATCTTTCTCGTTCACAACTTGAGGCACTCGCCTCAAATTTATTACAATACATCACAATTGTTTATATAGCAAATCCCTAATTCTCAATAAGAGAATTTAATATAGTAACAAAAATCTCCATTTTTAACAAAAAATAATATTAAAGGTAATTTTCTATTTTTCCCATAATAATATATTAACATATATGTCCAAAAGTATCTTGGAGATGCTCTTAGAGCATTCACATCCCATCCCCCATCCCCCATCCCCAACCCCAAAAACTTACTAAAAATAGTAAATCCCCAAATAAAAATAGTAAATCCCCAAATTTATCAAAAAGTTTCTACATCCCATTCCTCATTTTCCATTCCCATATCTCTATATTCTTTTTTATATTACTTCTTTCTCTCTCTTTCACTTACAATTTTAACTATAACTACAATTAAATATATTAAAAGAGGAAAGAGAAAGGTTTGGGGGCTTAAACAGTTGAACCCCATATTTGGGGACTCATTTCTTGCCCCTAAAATTAGACCCTATTTTGGGGAATGGGATGGAGTAGGAAATTAGATCAAAAATGGCAAATTCCCCTAAATAATAGGGATAGGGATGGGGGATGGGATGTGAGTGCTCTTAGAACACTAGTAACATGAATGTACTACATAAACTTAGCAAATGAAGACATCTTAGGCTCTGTTTGGGATTGATGTTAAAAGTTGTTTTGCTGTTGAAAAAAGTGCACTTAAAGTAAGTGATGTTGTGAAAATTAGATAACTGTTTGGTAATATTTATGATATATGTACTCCCTCCGTCCCAGCCAGTTCTTTACATGGCGGCTGGGCACGGAGGTCAAGGATAGTGGGTGTAAAGTGGGTGTAATATTGTTAAAATAAATGAGGTAGTGGGTGTAATAGTGATTTTATTGTTAAAATAAGTGAAGTAGTGGGTGTAATAGTGATTTTATTGTTAAAATAAGTTAAGTAGTGGGTGAAATAGTGTAAAGTATTGTTAAAATAAGTGAAGTAGTGAGTGTAATAGTATTAAAACTTACTATTTTGGGTAATGTAAAGAAATGATGGGACGACCCAAAAAGGAAATTGTAAAGAAATGGATGGGACAGAGGGAGTATATTTTAATTATTTTCTAAAAAATAATGTTTTTGATGAGATTTGATATTGAAATTGGTAGCTGCTTCCTATAAAAGCTGAAAGCAATTTTTTTTCAAAAACATGGAGGACATGATTTCTCTAAATGCAATTTTCAAGTTTAACCAGGTTATCCCGTAAGCAATTTTTGGTTATATTTAATGCTTTCTCTAAAAATTTTACTCTATGGGAATAATGGGTGTTGCCATATATCACAATTTGAAAATAAATGATCCTAAATATTTCAGTTAAAAAAACATGACCCTAAATATCACTACAAAACACACTTTAATATAGCGTTTCAAATTTTTTTTTATATAAATGTTAATGCGTTTAGCGTTGTACCACTATTTTTTTTTGGTTTAGTTGAAAACGCTATATCCTAATGTATTTCCAAAATAGCCAACGCCACTTTATGTGGCGTTTGGGTGTTTTCATTTTTTTTTTTTGATATACGGTTTATTCGTTGTTTCGAATATTTCTAAAACCGAAAATAGAAACGTTAAATCCCAAAAGTTAATTTGAAATCTCAAGGGAATACAAAATAAAATTAAAAAATTTAATCCGGTAGCCTGATTCAGGATAAGTTAGGTTCCCAAACCCTAAGTTTGTATACATTTTATTCGTCGTTCTGAATGTTTCTAAAACTTAAAATGGAAACGTTGAACCCCAAAAGTTAATTGTTGAACCCTTAAATTTAATTAAAATTGTATTTTTTTATATTTAAAAATTTTAAATAAAAAATTGAAGGGCTCTTTTGAAAAATAAATAAGAAAAAGTAAATTTTTGCACATTTACTTTTGTTAAGAAAGACTATTTGCAATTTTACTAAACTAAGTTTCAAATTGCAAAAATACTAACCCTAATTCTCCCCCTCCCCCTTCCCCCAATTTCTCTCTCCTCCCCCCTGATAACACACGCCGCCGACTTTTGTGTACTTACTAATTGCAACTGAATGCAACTAAATTTCTGATTTCAAGTTCCATTTGTCAGTTGTCATTTTCGACCTCATTTTTGAACTCTAATATATATATATATATATATACATATATATATATATATATTTAAGAAGGGTGATATTTTGGTGGATTTAGGTTTCCTGGCCCCGCAGGGGCATATTCAACTAAATTTGTTGAAAGTAGTTGAAAATAGTTGCAACTAGTTGTAACTAGTTGAAAGTATTTGAAAATAGTTGCAACTAGTTGAAAACAGTTGAAAATAGTTGATTTGGTTGAATATTGCCCCTGGCGGGGCCTTGGAACCCAAAATCACTCAAACCAATAATATGTAGTTGAAACTAGTTGAAAGTAGTTGAAAATGGTTGCAACTAGTTGAAAATATTTGAAAACAGTTGAAAATAGTTGATTTGGTTGAATATTGCCCCTGGCGGGGCCTTGGAACCCAAAATCACTCAAACCAATAATATGTAGTTGCAACTAGTTGTAACTAGTTGAAAGTAGTTGAAAATGGTTGCAACTAGTTGAAAATAGTTGATTTGGTTGAATATTGCCCCTGGCGGGGCCTTGGAACCCAAAATCTTTTAGTTGAATATTGCCCCTGGCGGGGCCTTGCAACCCAAATCCACCAAAATCACCCCACCTTTTTAAAAAAAAGTTGCATTTGGTTGAATTTGATTGAATGTGGTTGCAAACAAAAATCCACCAAAATAGTCCCCATCTTAAAAAAAAAAAAAAAAAAAAAAAAAAAAAAAAGTACAGCAGTCGGCAGTAGTGGGCTGGGAGAAAGGAGGGAGGGAGGGGGAGTGGGTTGGGCTAGGAAGGAGGGAGGAGGAATGGGCCTAGTATTTTTGCAATTTGAAACTTTGTTTTGGTAAAATTGCAATTTATTAAGGAAGGTGGTATTTTTGCAAAAAGAAACTTTAAATCTAGTATTCTTGGTAAATATCCAAAATTGAATCCAACGACCTAATTTTTTTTAAAAAATTCTTATAAATTTTTTCAAAAATAAGTTATAGTAAACGGGACCTTAATCAAATTAAATATCAAAAAAAAAAAAAGAACAACCCTGCCGTTGCTCATTACATTTTGACATATTTTGTAGTTGAGATGTAATTTCAGTCATATCAATATCATCGCAGAAGTCAGTAAACACACTGGCCAACTCTTTTAATTATATTGTACCGTTATTGTACCGTTTTTATTTATGTCACAACACCCCCAACAAACTATCTTTTCTTTTTTGATTTCTCGGTGACCCACCCCAATTGTAAATACGCACCAACAATTTACATATTCTGAAATATGATTATTACAAAAAAAATTAAAAAATGAATATTTTTACCCTATACTGTATATCTCCTGATTAGACACTGTCCTACTTTAATTTTTTTAAAGAAAATTACATTACTTCAGTTTTACTCGTAATCTAAGACATGATTTGTTCGTCAAAAAAAAAAAAGACATGACTTAAGGTACAGTATCATGGATCAAAGAGTTTCAAAGCCCAATTTTATTTAGAACCGGTCATGTACAAACGTTTATTATAAAAAAAAGTATAGTAAAAATTTTTTATGGATAATTTTTTTTTTTTTTAAAGTTAGGAAAATTCATCTCACTATGAACCGCAAAAACTTACATTTTTCTTTGAGTAGTACCGAAATGGTACTCTCTTCATCCTTCCGATTTTAGATTATATTATTAGTGACAAAATTAAAGGAAAAAAATACTTAAAATATGTTCTTCAATTTTTTTGAATAATCTAATTTTCAATCAATGTTTATTCAATTTATTCAATTCGATCATAAAAAAATTAAATGGTATAATTAATTTGTCGGAGTGAGTATATTATAAATTTAGAGTTTACAAATTTGTGAATGTATTAACAATGGTCCTTCAAAAGCAAATGAAAAAAATAAATACCTGGACCAAATAAACTGGGGGAGTTGCCGATCCCAAGAAAATCTGTTCATATATTATACTACCTCCGTCCCTTTTTAGTTGGCACATTTGTAAAAAAAATTTGTCCCTAAATAGTTGTCACATTCCTTATTCCAATATATATTTTTACCAATTTTTCCATATCTACCCCTTATTTCTAATACCAATGTTTGACTTTATATTTAATGCACATACTTATAAATTATCATTTAATGTTAAGATTAAGGGCAAACATGGAAACAAATTATATAATTAATTCTTTCTTAATATGTGTGTTTTTTGCAAATGTGCCAACTAAAAAGGGACGGAGGGAGTATTAAAACTAGCATGAAAACCCGTGCGAGGCACGGCCACTTTCTAGTATATGTTTAAAATTTTCGAGAAGTTGCAAAGTCATCCAGTCCTATATATATGTGCAAATATGTACCTGGATTTTGATGAATATCTTCTACATCTCCGATCCTTAAACACTATTTCCAATTTGTTAAAATTTTAAAAAGGGTATAAAATGACGATGCAAGTACTCATGGAACGGGTCCATATGTGCCAATTGAGGGCACCAATTCTTCCATTGTACACACAAAATACACCTGCTCGCCGTTAGCTAAGAATATGTTTCTAAAAAGTACGTACATATCACTACTCGCCTACTTAAGTAATTCTTATGATGTATAGACGACTTTCAATAAATCGGTGAATAATGTTCCTAAGGCTTGAAAATTGAAAAGAAAGTCATGATGGTATACCCATCACCCGAAACAAGTACTTCTTCCTTGAATGAAATACAGTTTGAACCAACTGGAAAAAAATAGTATTAAATCAATGTATAGCATGTACCAAGTAGCATCATAAAATTCCAAATGAATAACATTTATTCTTACTTGTTGCTTACAACTTTTATAAAATACAATGGAAATTGAAGGGGACAAGCAAGAAGAAACAAATATATTCTTGTCACGTTAAACAACAGTTCTGTTGAGAGTCGAGCATCTTCGAAGATCTGCACGTACATAAAATAAACAATGCAAATTATTACAGAGACAAAACTACTTGATACATACGAAAATGGAAGGGTGCATACTGTATATAATAAGCACCAAAATTTATATATATATAGAGGGCTTTTCCATGGGGAACCAAAAAATTTGAGGAACCAAGTAACTCACTTAGACACCATTGATTAACATTACAAATGGACGGACAAGATTAAAAGTAAACAATAATGATTATAGAGAGCAGGGGCATAAATGGAAAGAATGGGATAATATAAAACACACGGCAGTTACACACGGGTAACAAGATTCATTGTTCTGTAGTTCTGATTGTAGAAGAGACATGAATGAAGAACGGCAGTGAAGCATCACGTGAGATCTCCCTTCATCGTCTTCTCGGCCCATTATCATGAACCTCCTCCTTAAGGAAGTCTGTTTACCAATCTATATACATACACCCCTTCACCTATACATAAACAAAACACTTGATTACCAAAAATAAAATACACGGGCAGTTACCAAAAACACAGGATTCATTTGAATCCATTCTGTATTATTTTTAAGATTGTTCTATAGTTCGGGCTTCTTCAAATCAACTGTTCTGTAGTTCGGGCTTCTTCAAATCAAGTGTTATCTATTTTTTTAAGATTGTTATGTATTGTCCATTATTCTATTTTTAATTTTAATCTAGTTCTTGGGGTTCTGTAATTCGTATTATCTTTTTCACATGTGTTCTGTAATCTAAAATTCTTTGGTATGGCATACTTTTCCGGTGGTGATTCAAATGCCTTGTATATTTTGGGTGTTAGTACGATTCAGAGAATGGCTTTGAATCATCACCTGGTTTTTGATAGTGGGGGAGATTTGTGATTTCAAGATTTGATGCAAATGCCCCATGAGGTTTGGGGTGATTTATTTCCTTTGTTGGTTGCTGGTTTGCATCTGATTAATTTGGCACTTATGTGTGGTAAACCATTTTTTAGTGAGTGGCCTGATAGAAGGTTAATGCTTAGGTCGCCTAAGTTCTTCTTTTAAATGGTTTGGTGTTGCTTATATTTCTTGTGGGTTTTTATTCTGCTTTGACTGGGGGGGGTCGGTTTATTTATTGATAATGCTACTGTTCATAATTATTTTGGTCTGCCGGTGAAGGATGGTTCTGCAAAGTTGTTGGCTAAGAATATAATGTGTAGGTAGATAATGCAGCAGGTGTATACATTAGCGAAGCATCTAAAGAAAGTTTATGCTACAAATACAGAACATTGGATGATAGACCCCGTTCGCTCAAATCTACATCAAGGTCTTCGTTATGGTATATTTGTATGTAATTGATTGGAGAAGGTGGTGGAGAGGCCTGCGGCCCCAGAGTTCGGGGAAGGGGGCGGGTAGATCGTAGTCGGAGATGTGGCGATGGTTGTGGAGGTGAGGTAGGGTTGGAGAAGGTGGTGGAGAGACCTGCGACCACGGAGTTCGGGGAAGGGGGGCGGGTAGATCAGAGTCGGGATGTGGCAGTGGTTGTGGAGGTGAGGTGAGGTGGGGTGGAGAAGAAGGTGGGTTGAAGAAAGGGAGAAAAGAGAAGAAATGGGATGGGATAAAGTGAAGTGTATTGTTCTGTATTTTTCAAAAAAATAGCAGTGTCATGTGTATTGTTCTGTAAAACAGAGTTATCAGTCATCCTATTTTCAAACTAAACAATGTCGTATCAATATTACTGAACGCATATTGTGATATGGAAAAAGGTAACACCATGAAAAATTTCAAGATGTGAAACCATTCTGTATTGTTTAAAGGTTGTTCTGTAGTTCAGACTTTCTTCTAATCAAGTGTTCCATAAATTAGCACTGTCGTGTAAATAGGTGTTTTGATCAACTCAATTGAAAACCATTCTGTATTGTTTAGGTTGTTCTGTATTGTGTTTGTACTGGAAGGAGGGCGAAGATAAAATGGTATGTATATGTGTTTCTTTAAACATGTACCTATAGTACAGAACAAACTATAATACACACCATGAAAATTAAAAACTCCATTGAAGCAAAATACAGAACGTTGGAATATATGAGATAAGCATTTTCAAACTAAACGATAAGCATCAATGTTAATGAACTAATATAGGAGATTTTATTAAATTGATTTAACTTACAATACACTAGTCTTTATTTGGGAACAAAATGTCGATCGATTGAAGCGCATACTGAAATATGTAAAAAGATAAGATCATGATGAATAGCAAGATGTGAATCCATTATATATTGTAATAGGGTCGTTCTGTATTGTTCTGTAAAACAGAGTTACCAGTCATCCTATTTTCAAACTAAACAATGTCGTAGCATAATTGCATTTTTCATAATTGTTCTGTATGTGAATCCATTTTTTCATTTTATTAAGGTTGTCCTGTAGTTCGGGCTTTTTTCAAATCAAGTGTTCTGTAAGTTAACAGTGTCCTGTAAATATATGTTTTGTCCTGTATGGAGTTCAAAAGTAGAAAAACACAATCAGAAAATAAGTAATTTATGGATTGTGGAGGTTAAGAAAATGTTAGGGTGGAGTGGAAACATGGGCATCAACTTGAGGTTACTAGATTGTGTACAGACTGCTCTTCGTATTATCAAAAAATTACCTTCACAAGTACTACTACCTAAATAAACCCATGTTTTTACAACCCATCCTCTCTATATATGCAAATGATCTCCAATGTTCCACTGCCAAATATTTACAAGATGTTAATATCTCAATGCCATATTAACACAATGTTGTTAACCGAACTGCAACTGTAACAGTGACTGGGTTGGTTGTCCTGTACCCAGCACTAGAAGGTCCACATGGCCGATTTTGCATCTTTCAGTAAGAAAATATCAGGAGGCCTGTTTGGATGGAAAAACTTCTATAAAAACGAAAGATTGAAAGAGTAGATGCCATAGTTCATTATGCTGAATGGATTGCTAGTCTTAAATGTTGAACAAAAATGTCAAAACACAGTGTATTGGTGACTCCAAATACTAGAATTCAATTAGAAAAACTGACTTCAAAAAAACACCTCAAATACTAGAATTCAATTAGCAAAACTGACTTAAAAAAAACACCTAGAACTAGAAGCATTCTGGCATAGTTAAAATTTGACCCTCCCCGAAAGCCAATTAAGAGGTTGTTGTTGCTCAATCCTCGGCTTAAAATAAAAACAATCTGGACCTTCGTAATCATTGAAATCATTCCTTTAATGATGAACTCTTCTTCATGATCATTAACATCCTCTCTTGATTGATTAGGCACTTTTGGACCATTAGATGATGTACCTGCAATAACATAAGAAAATTAAAAAAACAATTTTACAGAAAAATACACAAGACACTAATAATTTTTTGAAAAATACAGAACAATACACTTCACTTTATCCCATCCCATTTCTTCTCTTTTCTCCCTTTCTTCAACCCACCTTCTTCTCCACCCCACCTTACCTCCAAAACCACTGCCACATCACCGACTCCGATCTACCCGCCCCCTTCCCCGAACTCCGGGGCCGCAGGCCTCTCCACCACCTTCTCCAATCAATTACATACAATTATACCATAACGAAGGCCTTGATGTAGATTTGAGCGAACGGAATCTAATTATCGTGAAAATCTGGTGCTTCGTAGTATATTAATACCTTCTTCGATTTCCTTATTTGGATACTTCAATTTGGGTAAAAACAACGTTGAGATACACGGGCCATTAAAGATTGTTCTGTATTACTGATTGGAGAAGTGACATGAATGAAGAAACTCACTCAAACCCAGTCCTCTGACTCTTCCTTTTCAATCGAACCCAAATACAGAAACCCACTGCCTTTTTCCCTCTTCTTCTCTCTCTAATTTCTACAACCCAGCATCTCCTCCTCTTTTCTTTACTTGTGTTAACGGAGAAGAACAAGATTGTAGAAACCGCTTAGCACGTATTTTAACAAATTGTTTTAATGGATATATCAGATTGTGATATTAGCATATAAAAAGACTAAAATACCCCCATAAGTTAAATATAATGTAAAAACACTTTAAATCTCAGCCATAGATGGGAAAGCAATCCAACGGTCTACAATAAGTTCCCTAGTTACTCAAATTAGAAAGTTATATATATATATATATATATATATGGGAAGGCTGTATGAGTAACTCTGTCAATTGGGTAACTAAGTAACTAAGATCATATCATGTATAGCGCTACACCCTATCTTTTAAGGTTAAAGAATACAGTTATACATGAGAATACAGTTTTGCATTACGTGTGTTTTTACTTTTTAGAGGGTATGTACATTCACACCTTACAACCTTACAACCTTACAAGCCTCGTAAACAATTTTATTTTTTATGTTCTGTCCAATTTTTGTATCATCTAACTTTTTCTTCTGTTCTAAAAAACAGTTTTTTGAGCAAAAAAATACAGAACTTAAACTTTTACATAATCTGTGTCATTATTCTAATTTAATAAATATAGAATTTTCGTGTTCTGTAATGTGTAGAGTTCTGTAATTTGTAGAGTTCTGTATTTTTATCTTTAGGTATTTATTTTGAGTTATGTATTGTTAATTTGTCCTTTTCTAAATTTTTATGTATTATATAATTTTTAATCTGTTAGAAATAGCTTTTGTAATTTTCTTACTTATAATAATTAGTTATTAATAATCAAAAACATAATTATTCAATAAAAGTTGGTGTTCTGTATTTTCTTTTGTGTCCTGTACTACATTAAAGGCATGATATATTGTAACTAAATTATTATAAAAGATAAAATATATTATAATGAAAAAGTAGTAGTAAGTGTTCTTTGAAATTAAGAATACATTGCTAGTTTAAAACAAAAAAATACATTGTTACGTTCAAATTGAATAATGATATTAAGAAAAATGCTTGTCAGGTAGTGGGCAGTTATTTTCCATGTTTCACGTGTGATCCTATGCAATTCAACCCACACTAGTTATGATCTGTTCTCATCTAATCTAGTCAAGTTACCCAATACATTGAGTTACCCATTGATCCTTCCTATATATATATATATGCGCCATGGTTCAGTCGGGAACTTTTTATTTTGAATAACTGGGTAACTAAATGTCAACCACGTATCCAGCGGTTCATATTAAAAAACAAACCCTACACTTCAACTGTCACATATCAACTTCCCTCAAAATCAAAATCAAAAATCATTACACATGTACACTTGTATCTATATCAAGACATATCTTTTTAGTTTTTATATATCATTGGCCATAACCTTTTTAAAAGATTATACAAAAAATTCATTCATCATGAGATCAAACAATTGCTTTAATGAATTTATTAAAAATACGAACTTTTAAAAAACAAGATTTCTCATTATATGATTTTTTATATTATTTATTCTCATTTTTAATATTCTCTAATTATTTGTGTTATGTCTTTGTTTCATGTTCTGTATATTTTTTTTATGTATTAATATTTATAAATGCATTCTTTACCATTTTGTGTACTGAATTTTTTTGTTTAACTTTGTATATATGTAAAATAATTTCATTTTAGATTTTTTATTATAATTGTATTTATGTATATTTTTTTGTGTTCTGTATTTTGATTTAAATACTTTTTCATATGTTCTGTAATTAATTTCTGTGTTCTGTAATTTTTAATGTTTATATGTTCTTCTCTTTGTTGTTCTGTAATTATAAATTTAAACTTTTAGTGGCATTTCTTTATATAAAATAGCATTGTTCTGTATTTTTTGTGTTATGTGTTTATTTTTGTAAATAAATTTTGTGATTTTTGTATTTCTTTGTTCAATTTTTGAAATGGGTAACGTAATTTAATTTTACATTTGTTATTTTTTGTACTTAGTATAAAATATATTGCGTTCTGTATTTTGATTTAAATTTGATAGTTTTCACATGTTCTGTAATTTTATATGTTGCGTAATTTTTATTTTATATCCTTTAATTTTGTTGATGTGTTCTATAATTTGTTTGTATGCTCTATAATTTAATATTTTTTGTGTTATGCATATTTTATTTTAGCATTTTCAGGTGTTCTTTAAATTTGTGTGTTCAGTATGTTTATAATATTTTGTTTGTGTTGTACTTGATGTATATATTTTGTTATTGTGTTCATTTGTTATCTATTTTCTTTTGTATATATTTTGTTAAGGTGTGTGTCCTTGTTAACTGTTGTTATCACTTGTGCAGTTAGTTAATTAATGTTAGTTAATCTTATCATCTTTATTTTGTTTTGTATGTATTTTGTTAAGGTTTGCTAGGAACCTAGTCTCTGGAAAAATTTATTTGCCATAAACCTAGTCTCTAACGGTCTTGCCTATTTCCTAGACTCCATAATGTTGAACTTAATTTCTTTAATCACATTACAAAAAGGGTATTGTAGCCCATAATAATCAGCTTCACAATGGTGCCAAAGACTATAAAACATTAGTACTGTTTTCCCAATATTATCTCTCATTGTAATCACTCAACACCTATAACATCGGCGAGAGGTTTGGCTGTTGATTGAAAAGGAGATCTGGAATCTAGGACATCATCTACACACCTTCAATATTCATGGTGTAATCGTATAAACCTCTATCATACACCAAGCCAGTGTTTCAAAATTATTATTTAACTTAAAATGCTGAAAGAAACATGATAACTAAGCACTTACTATTGGACAAGAGTAGATAAATCAAAATCAGGAGCAAGCTCTTGCACAGTGTCATTAGCAGGTTGGCCGCACTCCTGTATTTTTTGCATGAGCTCAACAATCTTGTTGAAGTTTCCCGGCTCGCTTTCATAAACTCCATTCAGTTCTTTTATGAGTTCATGCTGGTGGGGGTATCGATCATACCCTTCCTTAACGTAATTTTATTATCTTCCAACCATTTGGGATATCTTTCACCAATCTTTTTCATAGGATCATGAAGCACATCTTTAGACAAAAGCTATTGCATCATGGTTTCCATGATAGGAGTCCATGTCCTACACGATGTCAAATATTTATAATGTTATGTCTACATTACTTGGTAACATCAGATAAGTACAAAAATGGATAGCTCCTTAGCTACTTGAATAACAACCCATAAGTATTTGAGATTCTATTTTATGTTTTATTTTCAGTAGCAGCTGTTTGGAATGGAGATTAACATGAGCCTGCTTCTCACATAAGATTTAACTTCACATATATATTTGCCACTTCACTCGACTTGTTTAAGATCTAAAGTTAGGTCCATGGAAAGTAATATGTAGACACTAAAAGTAACACATATAAATGTAATGTAAATACGGTGTCCAAATTATAATATTATTTTTATTAACTAAAAATTTCACAAAATTTAAAATTTAATAAAGTCGAAATTATGAATACATGTCTCTTTTAAAGGTTAATGACAAATAATTATAAATAGTATGGCAAGCTTGTAAAACGTACATACACTTGTACACAATGCCTTTTGAAAGTCAAATGCCCAAATCATAGTAAGGCTTAAATTAAGGATTTAACTGCCCGGGAACAAAATTTAGAAGGCCTTAAAAATGCACACCTGATAATTGTTCGGCGACTGGAAAATCATATAAGCTATTTCACCCAGGTCAACATTCATCATATGAAGGCATGTTGAACCAAATATTATAATTGCCGAAACCGAAATTGCTGCATAACCAATTTAATTCAGTAAACAGATTCTGCTTCTGCAAATTTACATGTTGAAAGCAGTTCATTATTTATGAAGAGAGCTTCAAATGAAGATAAATGAAGAGAGATTCATATATATATAAATTCGAAATGTCAAGAAAAGAAAATGGAGTTGTGCACTGCAATTTGTTTTGTTGTGCAGAGATGACTTGCATTATAGACGGGAAATACTATACTTAGTATTGTTGGCTTATGACAATTTTTAACATACACCATATGTCTTAACATAGCCTTTTCAACCTTTGGACAAATATAATATTCGAATATCGCCCTAGAACTCCACCAAAAATGCCAAATTAAAGAATTCCATCAAAAGTTGAAACATGCCAATAACCAATTCGAACCAAAAGTACGTAGATATAGTTTTTGACGCTTGCATAATGTTATAATTTCCTGCATGAGACTACCCAAACACAAGTTAAAATTTTAATTATGGGTATTTGATATTCTTACCAACAATGCTGCTGAAGTCTTCTAATTTTATAAGTTGGTTTTTATGTTTTATAAGTATCTATCCATTTACGTTTCGTAAGATCTCACATTCAACTGAAGCACCATCGTTTTACCAGCAAAATTTTAGAAATTTGAGATTCTAGGTTACGGTTGGCTGGTCTATATGAGAATATGCAGCTTCAGAATTTGTTAAGAATTGGATAAAAGCTTGTGATTGTTTCTAAGAGCTAAATACAAGCTGTTTCTAAGAGCTAAATACAAGCTGATATACTTGTTTTTAATTACTGTTTAAACTATATATCTTTTATTGTAAATCTGATAACAAATTTAACATTCCCGCTAGGGATAGTGATATTCTGCAAATGCTAAATGAAAGTCATATCAAAGAAATATATTAGAAAACACCTATTATATATGTATAAATAATTAAATCTACAAAAAATAATGATCATCTTTCGCACCATATTTAGATATTAAAATGGCATGTCACTTTGCACTCCATAACCGTAACCACCTCATCTCTCATCTTACCAACATCGTTGAATGCCTAACCATGCACTTGAGCAGCCGCCTTTTGTGCTTCTGCCACCATTCCCTGCCTCTTTTCCCTTCAAATGTTAAATTATAAAATTCTTAGACAAGTCATTAAGGGATTGTATCTTCAGTATATCATTTTCAGTATAGATATGCAGAAATTATTGTGCTTTAAGTATATCTTTTTACATTACAAAATTATTGTGCTTTAAGTATATCTTTTTACATTTTCTAGCGTTATCTCTCTTCTCCTACAATATCAATGATTTGGAGCTGGTAAAAGATGAGCATTCAGTTATCCAAAAAATGAACAAACTAAATAAACATAAATGGAATTTGTGGCCCAGCCACAAGTAAGATAAATTAAATAAGCATGTATTGAGTCTTTCTCCTATGTACGTACTCGATAACCTAAAAATGACTATGAGAATATAGTATATACCAAAGAAGATACAACAGAAAAGAGGTCAATCTAGTTGAGTATTAGATTAATAACCTGTATGTGACCAAAGCTTGTCCGGTGAATGTGCGCCGCATTGTCTATGAGAATGTATCTGTAATCTGTAAATCTTTGGACACAATATTAGTCACCACTTTCATTAGCTCTTAGTTTTGACAGAAAACCTCAGATTCACTATAAACAACACCCATTAACCCAACTTCCCTTAACAGTTGATGTTTTTTAGTCTGTTGAAAAGTCTAGCCGCTTAAAGCCGCACGATGACACCAAATTTAAGCTATTTGAATTTCAAGTTTAATAATTATCTTTCAAAGAAAACTTAATTGCTAATGGCATAGCATTTATTTGTATGCAGAAAGCAGGCCACTAATGAGGTTGAATTTGTGATCTGTGTGCATCACCCAGTTTTTACAGCCTGGGCTAACTATTTCTTTGTCCGTGAGTATAAAGAAAATTGAGTGTATTTGTGTTTCTTAATGTGTTTAATGTTGCAAGATTTATAAGTCAAACCAGTTGGTCTCTGCCGTACTTGAGAGGCATTTACTTTAAAGTATGTTATTTAATTTTTCCTTAATAATTCTCTGTACAAGTTATCTTAACCAATATGCTGCATTTTTCAGCAAATGCGAAACGATGCCATGATACACAACTCAAAGAGAGATGACAATTTGGAGAGGAATATAAAGTAACCTATCCTCTCTAAATCAAGGGATATTTCATGTTTAATAGACCCTTTCAAGGGACTACTAATTGAAACCTAAACAACTTTTGAAAGACACAAATCGATCGCCTAACTGTAGAAATGATCAAACATAAATTACCATGTACCTGTTTGATCAAATGAAACAATAAACATACATGGACAACAACGTACGTAGAACCATATCTATAACCGTGTAGATGACTCGATTACCTGGAACAAGCTGGGGATTAAGTTAGTTAGCCATACACACATCGGAAAGATGCCACAACGAAATTCTTTCCTCGCAGTCCCACAAACGCCGATTGAACGGAAGAACGATCTATCGCAAAGAGGAGCAACAACCCTATCCCTTTTCCATGCCGGATACAAAAATAAAATATGGGCCGCGTTCGAAACGTATAAAACACAAGCACAATAAGGTATTTTTTGTGCTGGGTATATAATCTTTTAGATATTTATCTTGATTTACTTAATATTGGTATGATCACAATGTGAATGATTAAGGAGAAGAAACCCTAGCACCTACCCCGTAGCCCCTTTCCACGCCGAATAAAATATGGACAGTGCGACATGCCTAAAACAGAGTTTGTAAAAAGGGTAAACCAGAAAGGGTAAATTGGACTTTTCACATACATTAAAAAATCTCATTAATTTTTTCTTGTGTTGGCCTATTATATATACCAGCTTATAGCCCGTGCAAAGCACGGGTTATTTTTAATTTTCTAATTTTTTATAATTTGTTTATAATGTATAATATAATATTATAAATATTAATTTTAATATATTATTAGAAGAATTCGAATCTTACATCTTTGTATATTAACACTTCTAGTATTAAATATAAATTAATATGTTGTTGGTGGGAATCGAACCTTGGACCTCTGTTTATAACAACTTTTAGTATTGGTATATCTAACGGTCATGATCTATTCGAATTGTTAATCTAACGATTGTGAATGAGGATAACCAAAAAATGGGTTAACCAAACTACAAATTATACCCCATTTCGCTTATTATAATATAGTATAGATAGTATAGATACTAGCATAAAAGCCCGTGCAAGGCACGGGCCGGTAGCTTAAATAAATTTATAAATCAAATTATGTTAATGTCGTTAGTTAAGTATTTGCAAGTTTATAATTTGAAATTTGATACGAGTAGTACTGATAGCAATCATAACATTTTTTTTTTAATTTGTTGTGGATCATAGAATATGATTGGAGTATTCGGTGGGTGCTTTCTACTTAAGATGACTTTTCAGAACACTTACATTCTAACCATTGGTTCTTCGAAAATGGTGCATCCCTTTAGCAAATTTATAACCATTTTTAAGGTAAAATCTAAATATCCTTCAAACTATTCCATTCCGAAGTGTAAGTTCTGGTCTTGATTTTAATAACAATCCTTTGAAACTCTGCCCAGGCCTTGTTCTTTAAGTTCTTAAAGCTCTTTTTCTAACTTTTCCCTCTCTTTTCTTCTAATCTCTTGATATTTAAGAATTCATTGTCTTTGTTTCTTTTTCGACATCTATTTATCTTTCAAGATATCAGAAAATTCAATTATGAATAATTGACTTAACAGATCTACCTTGCGTAACAAACTTATCATTCTTTTGACGGCTTAATGACCTTTTGGCCCTTCAAGTTTGCGCCATTATACCCATAAAGTACTAAGGTTTAAAGTCGTTCCTTTTTGCCCCTCCAACTTCAGAAATATACCTTTTAGCCACTTTACCGTCGTCTTTTTGACACAAAACCGTCGACTTTTAAAGGCCAAATACGACGATTTGTGGCTAAAAGGTACATGTTTGAAGTTGAAGGGGCGAAAAGGAACGACTTTAAACCTTAGGACTTTATGGGTATAACTGCGCAAACTTGAAGGGCCAAAAGGTCATTAAGCCTTCTTTTGACCTATGCGCTTGAGAATTGATGAATTACGTCTCGATAGATATTTTTCGTGCTTCCAACATCACGAGCTAAAATTGTTCATGTGTCATTTCCCTATACTTTGACATTGAATTCATTATTATACTTTGTCAAATGTTATATACAATTTATTCCAATATATTATTGTAAAATATCCTTATAATTCAACTATTTATTTCATGCAAGTATTTAGCCAATAATTGATAATTCATAATTCCATCTTATAAATAAACCACATATTCTATGTAATTATTTATAAATAATGGTTATGTTATCCAAGCTTATTTGTATATTATATATTTTGAATAATTTTCTTACTATTCATACTTTTGTTAATATGTACTATTCATATATATTAGTTGTTTCTAGTTTCACTAACAATAGTTAATATAGTTTAATTCATATAAAAATGTCATACCAAAATTAGTTACAAACAATTATGCGCTCCATTTATGATATTGTTAACAAAAGTAAATAATTTATCAAAAAAGCATAATTATAGGCCTACATCTATACTATACTATTAAACCGAAACATTAAAAGTTTCGTAGTCGGTCGGTACTCTGGTCAGGCTTGATTAACATATTCTTAAGTAAAAAAATTAATAAATACTTGGATCAGACTTAATTAACATATTCTTAAATCCAAAATAAATCTATACAATACTTGAGAGAATATAAAAAGTTTGATACTTGGACTTATTAGGCCTAAGTTAGAATCCTATTTTAACCAAAGTAATATAATTATACTAAAAATTCATTCTAACTAAACATCTTGGACATATTGGGCCTAAAATTAAAATTCTATTTGAACATGACTAATTATTTTAATCACAACATATATAACTATTTTATTTAATTAAAACACAAACACAAATCTAAATCTAGTATAATTAAAATAAAATATTACAACACAAGTAGTATGATAACCAATATTAAAAATCACCCGTGCAATGCACGCGTTCTAAGCTAGTATGATTATGATAACACAAGTTATCATGCAAATAATATGTGAAGCTTAATTGAAACACTTGTTTTATCTTAAATAAATTGTAAAATAAAATATTGAATAAAATATAAATAAATAAATATTTATGTATGTAGTTGATGAATTTTAGTATTAACTCAAATGATCACATAGCTCAATCGGCTAGAAATTTAGTGAAACAATTTAGTGAAACACTTGATCCATATTAAATAAATAGTAAAATAGAACATAAAGAAAAAAAACATTTATGTATGTAGTTAATGAATTTTATTTTTATCTCAAATGCTCATGTAGCTCAAGTGGTTGGAGGGATGAAATGACCTATGCGAGATCTTGGGTTCAAATCCTTGTACACATTATTTTTTCAAAGATCACGTGTTCTCCTATTATATACAGGGCGGACCTCGAGCTGGGCTGAGGTTAGATGTAGCCCAGGTGAAACCAGCCCAGCCCAGTTACCTTATAGTATTAAAAACAGTCCAGCCCGGGTAGAGTTTTTGTTAGCCCTGTTACTACTTACTACTACTATTCTAAGCCCAACCCATATGTCTTTAAATCTTTTAATTTCCAATTGTCCAGGTCCAACCACTTTGTAATATATCGATCAAATCCAAGAGTGAAATTTCAGCCCCAAATTGAACTCTTGCGATTGCTACTCTTTGTTTCTGACCTCTCGAGTCTTGAAAGCCTTACTCCACGTTCTCCAACAAAAGTCTGGTATCCGTCTTCCTGTTCTTCAATAATCAATATTCATCAACCTTCGAGCTTCAAACCTTCAATCTTGTAAGAATAATCTACACTAAAATGTGAGTTCTTGTAAATTTTTGCTCTATTAAGTTTAGAATTTTATGATTTTATCTGTTAATTTTGGAATTAGCTTTGTATTGTATTGGTTTGTCATTGAATTAGCAAACTTATAGTAGGCTTTTTTTTTTTTTTTTGCTGTTGTATCTGTTATTTTATAGTAAATTGTTGCCGTGAATTCACTGAATTGTCTACTATGTTTAGTTTGTGCACCTCTATTTGTCAGAAGTTTATTGAATAAAGTTTAATTCTTTGGTGAAGGGTGTACATACACTGATAAATTGCCCACAAAACTGATGGATTAAACTTTAAAGAATTGATTTGGACAACAGCTAAATTCTAAAAGTAAACATAAAACATGTAAAGTAAAAGCAGTTATGTTGACTAAAAAATCAAGAATCAACATTATCCAGACAAGGATCGATATATAATTTTTTTATCAAAGTTTAACTCAATGGGGTTTATTACTTTACATCTACTTGTAGTGAATTATTGTATTGTCTGTGAAATCAAAATTATTATTTAGTTGATAAGATGATAATTTCTTTGCTTTTTTTTTTTTTTTTACAATTTAATACGCCAGTAAGATATTAATTTACAATTTTGTTGCACACATTATATCTTTGAGTTGTGTCTACGATTGGTTGATACTGAACATTACAGTTTGATTTATAGGTTGATTTGTCTTGTGTTGATTCTCCGTGTTTCTGAAATTAGTGAAGACCGTTCTTCGAAATAAAATGGATGAAGAGTACTTGAGAGATTCTATGGTCATCAACATTGAAAGGGAGTTTGCTGAAGATATTGATCACGATGAAGTGATACGATGAAGTGATAGATGAATTTTATGCTCAAAAGAATGGCCGAGTACAACTAAAATGATGTGAGTAAATCATTTTCTATTTTTAATTGTAAGCGAGTACTTTTGTTACTTATTTTATGCATATGTTGGATTTCTAGTTAATAGCATGGTTGAACTTCTAATATTAATTTTACATTTTAAGCTAGTTTGTATATTTATCATTTTGTTAAGTACGTGAAAAAAAATTTATTCCAGCCCCAGTAGGATAAAAATCTTGGGTCCGCCCCTGATTATATATAGAAAGAAGATATATATATAGGCTAGCGTTCAAATAGAAACCAACCTTAGAAGAGAAACTAGAAACCTACACTAAATAAATTATATTTCATTTATTTTAATGGCCCCGCTAGGGGCACCTTCACAAAAAACTTATAAAATTCTTGGCTCTATTCAACAAAAATATAAAAAAATAAAAAAAAGTTACTGTTCACGTGCCACGTCATCACGTGAACAGTAATTATTATTTTTTAATTTTGTTTTGTTTTTTTGTTGAATAGAGCCAATAATTTTAAATGTTTTTTTATATTGGGATACCCCTAATTTGGTCATTAGATTAGCTTGAAATATTTAATTTAGGTTTAGTTTCTAGTTTCTATTCTAAGTTAGTTTCTATAAGAACAAGACCCTATATATACTAGTAGATAAGCCTGCGTTGCTGGGCGTTGATGCTTTTAAAAAAAAATTACTCAAAAGGAAAGTTGACATTACATAGAGTTTTCTTAAACATTAGTTCATAATTGAAAGTGCATTGTTACATAAGCTCGTTACTCCTCCTATGGTTGAGGTGATTGGAACATGAGGGTAGACATTCCAGATGTGGTATGTTAATGAAGATGGATGTTAGAAAAGAAAAGAAGAAATTAATATTTGTATTAGTTATTGAGTATTAGCAATAACTAAGAAAAAAACTTGAGATGTTGATTTTATAATAAGTTAATAAGTATTTATGCATGCTGGGCGTTTTAATTTTATAATTAATAATTAAAGTATAATATATAAAAATGAGAAAATAAAAATTAATAACCACAAATGATAAATAAATTTTTAGGGTAATTTTCAAAATTATTAACAATATTTTTTAACGATTCGATCAAACGATGTTAATATTACATCAAAATAATGGTGTGTGACAAATTTTATGTAAAATTATTTCCGGTTGTTCTTCCCCTCCGTCGATCCTAGATTATTGACATTATAATGGTACTACTTTCTATAAAATTAGATATTTAACCAAAATACCATATAATATGTTTTTGACGGGCATTAATAAAAAATCTTCTAAATATCTTCTATAGTGACTTTTAATAATTTCATGTCCTTATAATATTATTATATCTGAGAATTAGTAAAAAATGTAAATTTTAAATAGTAAAAAAATAATACTTTTTATAGCTAAATCAAATTAAATTTTAAACTCGACACCGCCTCGGCGGTACCTCGATTTATTCATAAAAAAATTGACTACAAATCATTAATAAAATTATTTATTTTACTTATAAATTCAAATTAATGAATATAATTTTTTTATAACAATTTGAATATGAGTCTTTATAAAAATGTCATATTTTAATTTATCGTAAAATTTAATATATTTCAACAATTAATTTACAAAAATAATAAAGAAAACTCCTCGGCACCGCCTTTGGCGGCACCTCGATCCTTATTTATTATAAAAATTAATAGGTGTTATGATGGTACTATTTTTTATATCTGTGATTGAGATTGATTATATATAATTTATTAAAAGGATGATCCAAATAACTTAACTACTTGAAAATTTTAATATTTACTTGTTCTCATGTGATGATATATTGTTAGATTCTTAATTTAAAAATTGAATTATAATTATTAATTAAAGCGTAATACATAAAAATGAGGAAATGAATTTAATTAGAAATTATGAACGAAAAATATTTTTCTAGTGAAATATTTAATATTATTTAAGACCAAAATTTATTTTACATTCTTTTGGTTTAATATTATTGCACTTAAAAACTACTTGGCATCGCCTTCGTCGACACCTCAATTCTTACATATTATAAAAGCTAATATGTATTATAATGATTTTTTTATAATATGAATCTTTGCAATTGATCTTCCATGCAAACTACTAAATTATAATGTCTTTTCATTCAAAATTAATATTTGTAGGCTCTTAAATAAAAAAAAGTAAGTTATTGTAAAATGCAAGTCAAGTCCCAGGAAGGTTCTGCACATACTTACAGAATGTGTACTTAAGATTGCCATTGTCCATCCGAAGGTCAACATCATCGTTTTTGATATTGAGAGGTACTTCCGCAATGTGCTAGAATTAGCTAACATATTTGCAAATTTGCCTCTGGATTGACAATTTCACACTTCTTCGTTTTCCAGTATAGTGAAGACGAATTGCTCTGTGCACATCCTTGAACCTTCGTCTTCTCCTTTTCCATTATTGAAGAGTGGACTTGGCCTCGATCCTTCGGTTACGCTACATGAATTCGATGTATCGGATGGTATATTAAAGATTTCCGGATACATATCCAGTCCCTGTGAAACGTGTGCTGGAAAGGTATAGTAGCTCAAAAACTGATTCTGTGCTGGTTTCTTATTCTCAATTCCTTACTTTTTTGCTCCTATCATTACTGGTGAATATCTTTTTCTGCAGGTAGTTCAATATGTCTGTATCCATGTATTTTGCGTATAATGATCTACAACAGGCAATTAGTAAGTGATTGTCTGATAATGACTAAGAGCATCATTATTCTCGTTTCAAAGAGAATAACAACCCCTGCAACATACATACTACCATTTATTAATGTCCATAATGATTTATACTAACAACATTGTTACATATAGGGACCGTTTGCATCATGAGATTACAATCATTTTAACGGATTTTTGTATTAAAATCTCATTCCCATTCATCGGGTTGGAATTCGATATCCAAATGGGACCAGATTGTACCATAGTATAATCAAATTTATAGTAGAAATAAGTTGTTATATGACTACAAAATATACTATTAATTGAGTCGAAGTTATAGTGTCATACATGAGCATTACAACAACCTACTTCATCGATCCCTTAATAAGATCAAATGGATTGCTTCCATAATTTACAAAAACTATAGAAGGATCACCTATTGAATGAACAGCACCTCCATATTACGCTAAGCCGATAAGTGCTACCAAAACACACTACAGGAAACTGATACACTCATATCATAACATATATCATAAATTTGTCAAGTCCGCCTCTAAAGCATCCACTGTAAATCAGGCAAACGTAAAAGTTAATTCTACTTCATTACGCTGTAAATCAGGCAAATGTAAAAGTTAAGTCTACTTCATTACGCTATCAGATTGTTCTCACTGCCCTTCACAATATATATTAACAAAAAAAAAATTCAATAGGTGAGCCACGCTTATAGAATTTTGAGTTGCACCTGCAATATCGTTTTAATTTATTAAACAGGACATGAATAAATAGAGGAATAGTGGCAGCTCAAACAATAAAAGCATGTTATAAGCTAAATTAACTTATAAGCTGACATTATAAGTTGTAAATTACCTTCAGCAATATACTCCACGTTGTCCTTGCTAGCCAATTCATTGTACCTGATAACAAACACTTTATTTATAAGCATTTACGAAATCATAATGCAATGTCTTAACATATGACAAAGTGAGAAATAAAAAGGTACATTGAAAACAAAAAAGATAACAATTCAATTGTTTCGAAAAAATTCATATTATCAGTGTGATTAACACAAACAATTGCTAATTGAAAGCAGTGAAGCACATATATTAGACATTAGGACAGACGCGTCACGGTGAGAACTTGATGTAGATCTGATAACTTTAGCTACTTATAATCATCACATATAGCCGCTTTTTCGAGCCAGTGCCAAAAAATATTATTGCCGAAGTTCAACAGACATATACCAACCGAAAGAAACACAAATAGGAGAAAAATTTACGGTTTTTTCGAGCATGCTTCCTTAAGAACACTCGAATTCCCTTTTGACCCATCAATTTCCACACTACTAACAAATAAGATAGAACTGAGAAAGTAAGCAACCAGAAAACAATTTCATGTAATCTTATAATTGCCCGAAAAAGGTTGTACTCCTATCATATAGATTAAAAGAAACTATTACTACCTTCTAATTGTGGAAGTAATTTGTGCCACTCGTAACCAATTTCATCAACTCAGTACACATTCGAAAAATGAACCTACAATGTTATGTAAGAGTTCCTCTAATTATCTGGTATAATCGCCTTATTAAAACGTAAGAAATGTGGAAATAATAATGATACAAACGATAGTTTAAGGTAACTTCAAATACTTGTTACTGTATATACAAACAAATTGTGGCTGAATTCTCTCTTCATTAATTATCACATTCAAATCCAGAATCCGATTTAATTATATGAGTTTTCAATAGCCTCTTGTGCCTAACCTAGTTCTGAGAAATCTAATTGATGATTTAAAAACTCGTGAACATTTCAAACTTAAAGCTTAGTGAATATGGCTACTAAGAAACTAATTAAGCTTTCAGAATTCTTAGTTCGCAGTGATTTACCAATTCAATCAAAGATTAATTCAGCTTCCAAAACTGCGGGGCCATCTGTTGATTAAACTCCGCCAGCAAAGTTTGAGGCTTCGGATTCAAGTAGCTGAGACCCATAAAAACAGAACAATAATATATTGCAAAACGAAACAGCATAATTGAAAAAACATACTACAGAAACTGTGCAAAGACATACTCTTCAATATCCTTTTTATTTCTCACAAGGTCCATCTTGGAGAAGATGTAAACATGAGGCAGTTCAAGCTGAACCATTGCAGACAATGAGAGGCAGTTCACAGTGGAGAAAGGCAAGGCCTTTTGCGGCATCAACTGCAATAAAAAAAGTAAGCAGCTTAAATTCATGAAATTTAAGTGACTCTTTTGAGATACTTTTTATGAGACAAATTATGAGAGAAGCATGTCTCAGAGATCTGCAATACCTAAAGTATCAGTGGCCTTGAATCTGCATCATGTAGTCTTTCTTGATTTTTTCGTACAACCAGCTTACCAAATTGCCACCATCAACATCTTTACTTTAGACTCGGGCGCTGTAGATTATAGATTAACTTTTGAATGTCCTGCTCAACCGAAAAAAAACGTAAGAATGTCTCATATCTAGCAGCAAATCTTGCTAATATTCTCTCACCTACTCCAATCACCACTTGAGTGATTTATCATGCTCCATCTATTTGTTTCATAATTAACCATTTCAAAGTCCCAGGTGCAACTTTGCATCTATAAAATTAAAATACCTATACAATGGATATTAGGGAGAATAGAACACAATCATGTGATTTAAAACAATCATGTGATTTAGTATCGCAACACAATCATCAAGTGCCAACTCAATACCACAATTAGCTTTTATGGCTGACACCTTTTTCAAACTGCACCTCCTGCCTTGATTGGCTGCTTTCTGAAGCTCCGAATGAGACAGATTCTGTATAATCTTTGAATACTGAAATTACAATTTTTTTAAAATCAATGAGAATCTATCACTCACAACGATGAAACAAATGTAAAATTTAAAAAGAAATGGAGAAACTACAACATGAACAGTAATGATCCAACTGTCATCACTTTTGATAATCAATCTGATTGTTAGTTTATAACAACTTGTCTGAACTGACTGTATAGCTTTGATATTGCAATGTCAGCAAATTAAAAATTGAGGACAAAGCAAATAATAGTGGAAACCGACTGACTGAAGAACTATAAATTTATCTTCAGTAGATCTGCATTTGTCATGTATGTATTTAAAGTCACAACCTACAAAATCTCCATGACTTGATAACATATCTGTATGTTTTAATGGGAAGCATTTCTACCCAAATACTTTCCAGGGTTTAAGCATTGTACAAAAACAAAGAAAAGGTACTACATTAGTTCTCACTTAGTATAAGTAGTAGTTAGTGGACTAATAAAAATCAATGAATCATCTCATCTGAATTATCATATGGCTATTCATGCATTAGACAAACCGGTCTTTGTGATTTATACCAAGTATTGCATTCAAGAGACAATCATGTTCCTCTGTTCATATTAACTTCTCAGGTGGATAATATAAACGCTTTGGATAGGGAAGGCTATTCCTGTCAAACTAACACTTTCTTTGTCCAATTCCTTTACTATTTTTGTTTGCTCACATCCGCTGTTTCTTAATTTTCAAGCAGTAAAGAAAAATATGACTACGAACATACATACTTGAGCTAGGGTGGCTGGCATTACCACAGTGACATCACCTTCCCATTCTTGGGCAAATAGCCTGGCAATTTGAACAGAATTTTGATACCCATCAATGACGGGTCATTTATACTTACACCTGCCAATGAGCAATATTTGAAGAGAAGCGAAAAATTAGATTTTAGATTAACTTTGAAATGTGTTTTTTAATCTAGTTAAGCCTGGGCTTACACAATGAATAAAAGCCAAATAAAATCTACATAAATAATTAATTATGGTAAATATAACTTAACTCTCACAACAGACATACAATATGTGTACCCTAGCTGTTGTGATCAATGCATCACATTGTAGTCTAATATCTTATGTATTGGAACTATTATGCAAAAGGGTTCTTTCTAAGCTAGGTGCACAATAACTATCAAGAACTTAACTATGAAAGTGTTGCAATCGAAAACAATCCTTCTTAACCTGTTAAATATTGATTTCTTTTGAATTGAATGTAAAAAAACTTATACTTGTGTTGATCTTATCAATCTTTTTCTCTTGCACAACTCAACAAACAGTTTCTATACAATTATAATCTATCAAAAATATTCATACATAAACTTTATGAGAACTAATATCAAACACATAGCAATAAATTGGGTGAGAACTAATATCAAACACTTACTGTGCATATTACAACGGTCATTTACTTTGACTCCAAACTTATAATTGACCATAAATTCAATGGCAAACTGCATCATGAATACACTTACAAAATCCCTCAATTTAACCGTCGGTGCAAGCGAATTGATTAATTTATCAACTTTAGGGCTTCGACCAATCATCGAACACTTTCTTTGCAAAATTTTAACTACAATTAAAATAAGATAAAATTATTAGAAGAGTAGTAATGCTTAATATGATACAAAAAAATGAAAGTATTATGAATATAAATGACAAAAACGTATTACAAATAAGAGAGAGAGGGGGGGGGGGATGAGAGGTTTAAAATGAGAGAGATATGAAATGAGGTACAAAAAAAATGATTAATTTGAATTCTTGGATTCTTGGATTTTGTGTCATCTTGAATTTTGGGGGTAAGTTTCATTGCTACTGAAATTCAAAATTTGAAAATAGCAAGGTATAAGCTTCTGATGGATGGCACACGTACGTGGCAGCAGCAACAAATTGAAATGGGTGTAAGGTAAAGTTGTAATTAACAACAATTGTAATGGCATTTTCAGTTTTTGAATCTAGAGGTACCCCAATACGAAAAAGTCTTATAATTCTACCCTCTATCCATTCATCAAAAAAAAAAATATATTTTTTTAAAAATGATGACGTGGCAGCAGTTTTTTTTTGTTTTTTTTTAATTTTTTTTTTTTGATAAATGGATATAGGATTGAATTATAAGACTTTTTTGTGAACGTGCCCCTGGCGGGGGCCCTTAAAATAAATGAAATATAATACATTTTGTGTTGGTTTGTAGTTCTCATTTTAAGAGTGGTTTGTATTTGAGCAAAAGTCTATATATATATATATATATATATATATATATATATATATATAAACCTCTTTAGAATACAAACCTAAAAATCAAATTTCAATCCAACATTTAAGTTAATCTAATGACCAAACTAGGGGGTATCCCAATACGAAAAAGTCTTATAATTCCATACTCTATCCATTCATCGAAAAAAAAAATTTTAAATTTTTTTTTTTATTTTAAAAAAATGATGACGTGGCAGCAGTTTTTATTATTATTATTATTATTATTATGATTATTTTTGATGAATGGATAGAGGGTTGAATTATAAAACTTTTTTGTGAAGGTGCCCCTGCGGGGCCATTAGAATAAATGAAATATAATATATTTTGTGTTGGTTTGTAGTTCTCATTTTAAAAGTGGTTTGTATTTGAGCAAAAGCCTATATATATATATAATAGAATACAACATTTTATAATTTTGATCAAGAATAAATACAAAATATTGCATGATAGATTGGTATTTATAAATAAATATTTTAAACGTGTGATCTATTTTAAATTTCCATTTTTAGCACAATTTTGGTTTTAAGATTTTGGGATACACTGAACCAAACATAGCAGCGAAAGGCAAACAGGCACTCCATAGCAATCCATGTTCACACACTAGATCACTGCAGATGCATGAAACATCTAATAACTGTAAAACTCAATATCAGCATGATCTCAAGTTTTCACATAGTATCGGCGTTTCTCGACAGGTTGGGCAAATTGTATAGAATAAGACCCAACACAAGTACCACACTTCCCCAAAGGAAATAGGGGCTCAACGTTACTCCTTCTGGGAGATAGGGCAGTGGAAGTGCCAGTATGTAAATTGAAAGTGGCACTGCAAAGATAGCAATAGATTCATTTAGTAAGAGCACTATATACCAAGGGACTGAAGTAAAAGCAAGTAGAGAGAAGCAAGAACCTGAAAGTAGTACAGTAAGGGAAGAAACAACTGCAGATGAAATTTTAACCAGGTTGAGCAATGATATATTAAAAGCTATATTGGTGATTATTTGCAGAACAGGTAATAATGGCGCTCCATCACAACCTGATGCAGTGAGAGAAACATAACAGAGACTGGTTAGTAAAGAACGATAAGAATGTACAGTAAACAAAAGAAACAAAGACATTCTGTGTCCCAGTTCCAAAATCACTTTCAACTTGTTAAATCGGACAATTTTTATCAACACCATTTACAGTGTAAGAAAATAAGAATGAGGCAACACTACACTTTTCCTAGAGAAAATGAAAATAAAGATATCTAGTATAGCCCCAAAAATCTTCAGTATGTTCCTGTTTAAGACAACCGTTCGATAAAATTTCAAGTGAAGAGGGTAACAATGGAGGGCAGCAGAGCGAATTGTGAGGTTTGGATCTTTTAGTTATAAAACTAGTCTGAACAACATGGTATTTGCCACCTCAATGTGCTTTAGCCCACAATTCTTTTCTCCTATTTTTCTCTTTTTTGATTAATTGACCAACACAATTTTAATATTATTAACACATTCGGATTGAATGGATAAAACTCTCTCGAAATGCATAGTTATCATAGAAACTATACAACTTTGACAAACGAAATACAGTATAAACGGAAAAAACTGCATTGAATTACCATGTAGAAAGAAGCAGTATACTATATTACCTATTGTATTGGTTCCGATATTAAAAAAACAACCGGCACCACTCTTAATGTACAAATGAAAATTTGAGACAGACAGAGAAGTACAAAAAAGCAGTATGCCTTTCAAATTTGAGAGTAAAGGCAGACAGAGAAGTACAAAAAGGGCCTGCAAATCCAAGAAAATGGTAAACTGTTAATGGATAATAGATAGTATGAAGATCCAGAAGAGAATCAAAAGAAGCTCTATTGTTCGTTGAAGATAAGATATATTGATTATCATTCTTCTAACAGGTAAAGAAATATGTCTCATGTGAAAAGCTAGAAAGAGCGGGCAACCACACACAATTTTAATAGTTTAACGCTTTGAAGATTTTTTTCACCACTAACAAAGATTTATTCAGCATTTTAATGAGTCCAGAGCCGCCTGTCTCAGATAGTTTCCTTCCACTAAGATGAATTGGTGTCAACACGTGTTGTAATAATTTGAATAAAAATTAAATTTTTATATTATTTTGATTTTGTAACTTATGCGTGATAATTTTGTAACTCCCATAATAATGAGGTAATGTTGATTTGATCATTATTGTGTAGGTTACAAATTTATTAGCAATGTAAGCTACATTTTATTTCTCCTGTAATTGCATCATTGTTTAGACACAGAAAAAGCCATACAAGTTTTTCCATAGTTTTATTGCATTCTTCTTAGAGCTCTAGGTTCAGTTTTTGTGAGAAACAAACTGTGTTTGTTCAATTCATAGGAGATGAGTTTGCAAGTGTTTCAAATTAGCTCTATTCATTGTATACCGGAGACGTAGGCCACTCTTCCTTTAAGCACCATACACAAGGGAACTATCATTTTTAAGGACAATGTGGTTTTTACGTGCCTTGAATATTATTTGGTATTTCCTCCGTTGATTTTACGGCAAACTCTAAATCTACTCCGAATACATATTCAACCAAATCAAGTTGTTGATTAAACTAGTCTATATGAATCATGGGATCTATTTTAAGCTTGTAGGATGTATAGATTGAAAGCTTACCATAAATTAATACTGAACCTATATTCAGCATTTTAATGAGTCCAGAGCCGCCTGTCTCAGATAGTTTCCTTCCACTAAGATGAATTGGTGTCAACACGTGTTGTAATAATTTGAATAAAAATTAAATTTTTATATTATTTTGATTTTGTAACTTATGCGTGATAATTTTGTAACTCCCATAATAATGAGGTAATGTTGATTTGATCATTATTGTGTAGGTTACAAATTTATTAGCAATGTAAGCTACATTTTATTTCTCATGTAATTGCATCATTGTTTAGACACAGAAAAAGCCATACAAGTTTTTCCATAGTTTTATTGCATTCTTCTTAGAGCTCTAGGTTCAGTTTTTGTGAGAAACAAACTGTGTTTGTTCAATTCATAGGAGATGAGTTTGCAAGTGTTTCAAATTAGCTCTATTCATTGTATACCGGAGACGTAGGCCACTCTTCCTTTAAGCACCATACACAAGGGAACTATCATTTTTAAGGACAATGTGGTTTTTACGTGCCTTGAATATTATTTGGTATTTCCTCCGTTGATTTTACGGCAAACTCTAAATCTACTCCGAATACATATTCAACCAAATCAAGTTGTTGATTAAACTAGTCTATATGAATCATGGGATCTATTTTAAGCTTGTAGGATGTATAGATTGAAAGCTTACCATAAATTAATACTGAACCTATATTCTTATGTCGTCTTCGTCACTATACCATTATCCTCTGTTCAATATCTAGCATGACTGTTGTTTTGTATGTAACATATGTTGGATCGGGAATCATGACTGCCCTGTTCATAATCTAGTCTTGTGCTGTTATTCCATTACAACCTATATATATTCCTCTAGATATACATACTAAGGTACAACTCTTTGGTTTTCTTTTTATCTTGCCGCGTAAGTCAATGCCTGGACCTCCCACCGGTTTGCTACAGCGTGTCCAAGCCACCTGATCCTTATGTACATGCATGCCTAGAAGCTTAATTCCAATGTTCTCTCCACCTGCGACCAAACCTTTGAATGAACACACATCAGTTACGTAACAATCATTAACCTTCATCTCCTTAGCACGTGATCGCTGGCCGGATATATATAGTTAGTAGTATGCAAGTGTTGCTTCCTCTATCCTGGGTTAAACCTTCAACACCCATACATCGTCGAGTTAGTGCGTATTGAACCTATATTCTTATATCATCTGCACCACTTTTCTTTGTTTGATAGCAGACATGATGGTTGATTTAAGATTCCTGGTCTGTCTATATGCACCCACTGTTACTGTTTATATCATGCCAACATCTATATTATCACCGCCGGTACATAGTAAAATCATCCGTATGTCCAAGTTAGATCCCACAACAGCCATTAATCTCATGATTTCGTTATGATGCCTATCAGTGATTATCAGAAGAAGTGCCGCCATCGATTCTTCATCTAATCTTTCTCTCAAACATGAAAACCTAGTCATCTTGTATTATAGTTTTATATCTGCATTTGTATAGGAGTTTTAAAGGCGACCACCACCATGAACGAATTTGTCAAAGAATCTGTCCAAAGAATAAACACCCATCTCTGTTTGATATCTCGTTTGTCCTCCACAAACGATCAAGGAATTCCCCTCCTTTTAGCGCCAATGTTGATGAAGAATTTTCGTAATCAACGTGATTTTCGGAGGCCCGCTGGAATTTACAAAAATAATTCATGTAAGTGGCTGTTTTTGGTGATTTGGGTGTGATTTGATGGTGGGGTGAGCTGAGCTTGAGAGGTTACGAGAATCATCGCAGGTTCCATTAGCGAGATCTATGTCCGTTCTCCCAAGGTGCCTACGTACCCTTGTTTATATAGTAAACAAAGGGACCAAGCTCACGTAGTTCTAATGCGAAGCTGATTCTGCTTGACCAGCTGTATTCGGTTGTCTAGTTCGTGTTGGACTCAAGTTCCTTTAGAGTTTACCACAAACTAGTTGGCTAAGTAGAGTAGAACTCGAGTTCGTACTCTACTATAATTCTCATGTCTATTAGAGGCATTCTAGGATCAACTGCGCCCTAGAATTACACTCCAATAATAATTCGGTCTCTTTCTGGCTGGCTACGCTCAGGAACCTGGTGCTCAGGAACCTATATTTCGGAACCTGGTTTTCAGGAACCTCTGCCTAGGAACCTGTTTCTCTGGAACCTCTCTACAGGAAACTGTACCTGCACAAATAATAAATATATTAGTCTGGGGAGCCTCTTTGTGGTTCCCATATGCTCTTGTTATCTTCACTGCTGCTGCTAGGCTGTCTTGAGCTCTTCTGCAGGGAGGAACCTGGTCCATTCGTAATCTACTCAGCTTCCGGTTCATCAGGAACCTCATAATACTTGTAGCTTCTTGACTATCTTCTCAGCGAGTGCTCATTTCATCATGTCTGGTCCTCATATCTTATACTGGATCTATCTTCTGGCCCATATGGATTGGACCCTATAGTTTAATGGGTCTAAATCTAGCCCATGGAGATTTTGGGCACAACGGATACCTACCGCTACTCTTATTTATAATAGCTTATAGTCTGTGCAAAATATAGATTACTTTTAACTTTTTATTATTTATTTATAATATAGTATATTATTATAAATTTTAATTTTAATATGTTATTGGAAGAATTCGAACCTTACATTTTTGTATATAATAATTCTAGTATTAAAAATAAATTAATATATTGTTGGCGGGAATCAAACCTTAAACCTTTGTATATAATCACTTTTAGTATTGTTGTATCTGACTTTTTGATGTATTTGAATTGAAAATCTAACGGTGAGGGATAACCAAAACCAAAAAAGGATAACCAAATTAAAAATTATACCCCTTTCGCTTATTATATTATACTAGCCTATAACCCGTGTGATGCACGGGCTAGTTAATTTATTTGATTTTTATTTTTAATATGTTTATTTGTGAAATAAAATTGTAAATAAAATATAATTAGTTTTCTTTTATTTTTACTTGAAAATTACTTTATTTTGTTTTTAATTTCATAAATTTGATTAAAAGAGTTTCTAATAAATTCTCATTCATCTAGTTGAAAAATTCTTATATTTTTAATATATAACCTGTATAAATGAATGAACTTTTAAACATCTTATGACAATTTTTGTGAATGCACAATCGGGGACTATTGAATCTACTACATTAGCTTTTGCATGCTTTGAACTCTGAAAGATGATTATTGTTCACAAATACATTAGTACATGATGATAGTATCTTGTAATAATTAATTATTGATATATATCAGTTTGGAGCATGAACTTTCAGCATTTTTTTGGTTGGCAGCTTGTCATTGAAATATTGAATATATTAACAATATGCTATATACTCTATACTATAATATTAAAAGTAGGTATCTCTTTCTCCCTAAACAAAATAAATAGTCCCATACGATCCAATTCTTTATTTATATCAAACTTCAAATGTAACAAAACATGTCTTGTCTGCCCTGACCATTGTAATATTATAACAGAAATATGTAAAACTTTCTAATATAATACAGAAATATGTAAAACTTTCTACCATAATACACCATTCCTCCTCTGAGCAGTAAAGGCATGAAAGCATGTTCATATCACAGACATATTAGAAAATTCCCCTTGTGTTAGTGGACCATCTTTCCTTGACTTTAAGACGGACAAACCACAAGAAAGGTTCCTCCCTGCAGTGTCCAGAGTCAATTTACCCCAATAATAAATACCAAGGGATACGACATCCATTTCCGGGAGCTTTAGAGACAACTGGATCACCATACTCTTCTCCGCTCTCCTCCATTTGATATTTTGCGAGTTCTGTACCATGAGCCAATGAATTAGAGGCTACAGACATTTCATATTGGGCAATGGCCTCTCTTGTAGCTACGGTATTGCGAGTCTTCCTTGTACCTGGAAACTTGTGCCTCCTTCCCCTGTTTAGACTTATAAAGTGCTTGTGAATGCTTGTTTGTGCTTCTTCTAAAGGGACCTTCATAGCGTGCATTGAATTTCATGTATATATTCTGGGAGGAATCGTGTACGATCATCTTTTTTACGCCTCCCTTTCTAATTACGTTTTTGGCTCCTTAATTAGCTTTCCCTAAATAAGTGCCATGGTTCAAAGCATTTTCTTCTACTGGAGTCTCGTCTTTGCCATGTAGTACTGTGAAATTATTATAAAACCATTACAATCCAAACTTGTTTTAAGCATTAAACTATCGTATAGCATTCTTAAAAACCAAAAAGATGCTCCTGTATAGCTTAGGAACTATCATTTAGTATTCTTAAAAACCAAAAAGATGTTAATTCCATTTCTAAGATAGATATTGAAATGACTATCCAAAAATTCTAAATCATACGAAAGATCCTACAAAAGATATAAAATTAATTTTTAAGTATTTTTCAAACCTCCGCTGACATTGTTGGTAACATAAAAAGAGTACTATATCACAAATGCAAAAGCAAAGGTAATAACTATTAGTTGTAAATCATATAAATGATGTACTATTTTTATGACTTCATTTAATCCAAGTATTTCGGTCCTATTTTCTGTCTCAATTCTCAGTACTGCTCTTAGAGTAAATGTTTTAGTAGTGACCATGTGATCCTCGCCTAATCTAACAATTCCATTATCGTATAGAATATGACATTTGAGATATGTATTACAAATTTGGAAACAAACATCATGTTTTAGACAACTATTCAACCTTTGAAATTGATCTGGTCATAGAAGAAAAGATCCGTTACATTTCAAATCATCCAGTTCACCACTCTCTATGACGCACCAATGTCCAACTTTAAATTATACTAACAATGAAGTTCAAATTGTTATGCAAAAAGATGTAAGCACATAGAGAATGTTAATGTGTGCAATTTAATAATCATAGAAACTTGATGTCATGATACGATATTATGAATATATGAACAAAAACACATATGGAAAAGGTAAAAAGCATCAATAGAGTAATTTTGAAACAACAAATATAGAAAAAACAAACTTATAGTTTATAGTGCCATACCAACTTCTCTTTGTGGTCTAGGTTTTACATGAACAGAAATCTCATATGAACGCATAAGGTCCTAAATTTGATAATTTTAATTATCAGTTTGAGGAAAGTCGTCATTTTTTATATACATATATTCCTAATAAAAAATTTCTAAAGAAACTACTTAGATCAAGATTTTAAAAAAAAAAACTAATTACTCTTTTAACTTACTTGTCGTTCTTTTTGATATTTAACCACAAGAGAAAATCACAAGATATAACCTCAAGACACAAGTACATAAACAAACTACAACAATTCAAAAATAGTCAAACATTATAAAAACTTAGTGCAGTGAAGCATAAAAACACAGAAGCTTAAGAAATTACACAAATAAAAAGCTGCATAAAAAAATCAATAAATTGTTGAAAAAGATCTGCATAAAAAGTAAAAAACTGTACAATATGCCAATTCTGCAGAGATGCAAAAGGAAAAATTATGCAGGAAACAAATCTGCAGAAGCACAAAAAAACTCAAGAAAAATTCTTGAATATAATCTACGAAACTCAGGATATTACGCAAAATTGGTGTAAGATATAAGGTGTACGGTGTAAACAAATCGAATCCTGAATAATATGTATGTGTCAATATTCTACTTAGAATTTGTTACTACTGGATCAGGTTCGATTAAAATTTTTCACACATATGACCAGCAAAAGTGTTCTGTGGGGTCGATCTCATGGATCGCGTGAGCAAGTATGCTCATATTTACCCCCTTGCACATTCTTTTAAAGCCAAAGTCAGTAGGAAGCCACTCTCTTAATATATGCAAATTTTTGAGGAGAACACGGTCCCATTTGCAAGCATGTTTAATATTCAAGATTGATGATTTCAATGTAGTTGTGTATCTAACAGAGGTAACTGATATGGTAAATGACTTGTGTATGCATTGTCATCATATATAATTTTAATATAAAAACCGGAAAAATAGAGTAAGTGTGAGAAAACTTGAAGATTCAGTTGACATAGAACAGGAACCACAAATTTTGCAACTTGGTATGACCCATAAAACTTGCAGGAAAGTTTCTGATAAGTTTCTGATATGCTGACAAAACACCTTTTGTTAATTGATAAGTGTGGAGGAAGAGAAACACTTTTTGAAAGAATATTAGATATTATTATAATATTATTCTCAACTAATGTTCTCGGAGATAAATTTGTTATTGAATAAAAAATTGTGATGCAATTTGTTTTGTCGCACCTATGACAGACAATTAATTCCCTAAATAAAGACAATGTCATTATTTTGGTTAGTATATTGGACGCTTTTCATCTTTTATGGGGTTATAGCATAAGCCATTTGAATTTAAAGTGCTTCTAGACAATTATTTAGAGGGGACTTTCAACATCATTGATTCAAGAAAAGTTCGTTAGTAAAATTTGATAATAATCAAAGTTGCTTGACTGAAATGTAGGAGCAACTAAATACTATCCTCTTTTCCAAACTGCACATAGTTTTCTATTTTAAGAACTAACTGCACATAGACTGTGTTCAGCTGTACATCGATAATTTTATTAAAAATAATACAAATATATTATTTAAGACTTCCACTAATGATGCAAGGGACAATGGTTCAGTGGAAGTGATCATTCTTACAAAAATGTACCTTTTTCTGTTAAATAGTTATTCACTATGCATATTTTCACCAGCCTTAGATAGATCAATTCAAATGGACGAGCCTTGTAACTTTTGGGTGTTTAATTTTGTTAACTTGTAACCTAAAGATCACATAAATCACATATCAGGTACCTAGCAACTACCCAAACTCGATGAAAATAGAGAAGTAAACACATAGTCAAATATGTGCGCATCAAAATAACAACCACTATGTTGACAAATTAATTCAGTTCTCAACTCCTAATCAGATGCTCTTCAATATAATTAATCACACACACTCACACAAGATTTTGATTTTGATTAACCTTGATTATTGTATCTTCCACACAACCCTCGCTTCTACTAGTTAATTCACCGATGTCAAAAAATTGCATATACCAATTCTGCATATGTAAAGAAGCAGAAATTATTCAAGGAAAAAGTAAGCATAAACTGAAAAAATTGAAAAAAAAATTGCATCAATAATGCAAAAAACTGCAAAAAAAAGGCAAAAAGTTGTAGACATACCAATTCTGCAGAGATAAAGAAGGAAAAAGTATGCAGGGGAAAAATTTGCAGAAGCTGAAAAAAATCGGTGAAAAACTTTGCATAGAGATAACCTGCATAACTTAATTATGTCATTACTAAGTGATGTTGTCTACACTATAGTTGTCTATACAATGATAATCTTTAAAATGAGCAACAATTTATTAATTAATTTGTATTATGATTTTTCACTCATTTGATTTGATTTATTGATTTCATTTACAATTCCTTCAGATTCGTATGCATCCTTTGTTGGGTATAGGTTTGTTAGTTCTCTTAATCAAAGTGTCTTACACAGTAGTGTAACATAACTCTAAAATATAGTTAGCAAAAAAACAATCCAGTAATAGTTTGGCCTATCTATGTTGCTTGATGTAGCATGACTACAAAGATCAACTAATATTGTAGCTTGAGATCATCACAAGAATTCATAAGTGCCAATGCTTCTTCTCCACGTAACTAAGAAAGGGGCTAGTCTTTTAAAAGAAGCTATAAAATAGTGCAAACACCTATATTATACTATGAAGCAAAAGAAACCAAAGAGTTGCAAACATATACAAATCAAATAATCAGGATGAGGCAAGAAAGCAGCTAAAAAAATTAAGCTTCTACTTAAATTATACTATAATACAAAAGAAACCAAAGGGCTGCAAGCGAGACACACACATAACCACCACCACATCTTAAAAAGCAAATCAGGTGCTAATTTATAATCACAAGAAAAAACCAATAATTAAACATGCTACGAATAAAGCTTTAAAATAAGTCAATTAACATATACACATGAAACCAAACTCTAATTGAACAGGAGGATTGAATAACAGGATTTTACATGTAGCTTGGATGATCTTGCTGGAACGATTTCTTGGGGCTCTGGGCGATTTTGATGGCTTCGAGACATGGTTTTTTCCGCAATTGTGATGTGGTGGAAGAGCCGTGTATGTGTGTATTCGTGTCTTTGTTTGCATGTCCGAAAGTGTGTTTATCAGTTCCCTTCCTAGAAGTACACATATTTTGCATAGTGTCATATAATTTGCATGCAAGAAAGATTTGGGCCACACACCTGATTACAAAACTTGAACTGGATTGCAGTTCATAACATTAGGGAAAAAATCTAATAAATAATTAAGTTGACAATTAGGAAAAACCAACTTTATTCTGTTAAATGTTTCGTGAGAACTATTTGGGTGCTCTTTAGACAAAACACATATTAAAACCCGACTTCACTCTATTAAATGTGTTACGGGCATTGTCTGTGTGTTTTTTAGAAATTTATACAAATTAGAGCATAAAGCAGTGACATACACTTTTTCTTACAAAATTGTACATTCTTCTTATTTATTCTCCTATGTATTCAAAACACGTGTAAATAAATAGATGCAACGAAATGAAGAGTTCATGTCTTTCGGATACGATCTGCAAAGTATAAACAAATTGGACCAAAGACAGTGACATTCACTTTTCGTAACAAAATTGTACATTCTTTGTCACTTGAGCAATTAATCAAACAGGTTATAGTATGTGACATACTCAACCTACCCAACTAAATTTGTTGTTAACAAATCGGAGCATAAGGTAGTGATATACAAAATTGTATGCTACCAGCAATTGGGAATCAGCCTTTAAAGTTTGTGACTTTTGGAAACAAAATCTAATAAACACATGCCTTATGACTGATCAAATGATAGAAGTAGAGTAATCCAATACACAAATAAATAGAGACTTACATTTACTTGACATGGCAGGGTTTTTTTTACGTAAGAACTTAAGTAGAATAATTATAGCAGGGAGCAATCCATTGGGGAATCAAGGGAACCATCCAAAATCAAACCTAGACAAAGAAACATAAAATGGTCAATTGTAGTACCTGATATCAATAGGAAGTGTTCCCAAATTCAGAATCTGATGCCTAAACAGGCGAGAGGTGTTTGTGTTTGCTTCTTTTTATTTTGTTTAATTTGATTCTTTTAATTGTATTTAATATGGTTTGTTGGAGTTCAATAGAGGGATGGATGGAGATTGAAACCAGCGCCGATAGGTTTAATTTGAGCGGATGGAGTTCTGAACTAAGGTAGGAAGAAGACTGGCGGTGTACAACTGTTCGGGTCTTCGGGAAGGCTGAAAATTTGAATTGAAGTATAATATAATACTATTACCATATATAATTTTTAAAATAAGCTGTATAATAATTTATTTTAATAATTAAAATGGGATTTAACCAAACAAATAATGTACCAAATTTGGGAAGGTGTTAACCAACCGACCAACCAACCAATTATACCCTATTTCGCTTATAATAGTATAGTATAGATTCTTATATATAATAAGCATAAGGGGGGATCTTATCCATAATTTTGGTCACTGTACTACCAAATTAATCTCAACCATCAAATCTATTATTTTAAAAAATAGAAGATCAAGATTATATCATATCAAAAAGGAAATTATAATTTAAAAAGGATATTATTAGAAAAGGTTGCATTAGAAGTGAATTTTAAAAATAAAATTTTAATCTAAAAAGGATATAATTAAAAAAGGTTGCATTAGAATTGAATTTTAAAAAGAAATTATAATCTAAAAAAGATATAATTAAAAAATGTTGTATTAGAATTTAATTTTATTTATTTTGTTATTATTAAAAAATATTCATATTTACTATTTGGGCTCTATCTTGAGATGTAGAAATCAGATTTGGATGATTTCATAATGCATCCGAAACTCATAAAATTATCTTTAATTTAGTGATGATTTAATAATTATTATTCAAATAGAAACACCAATGTTTTCATCTATTTATTTTAAGATTTAACGATTCTTATTTATTTTGACTAGACTACCGATTATCAATTTTTTTGACAAAATCTCTCGTACACTTATTATTGAAATTGTATTTTATTGTTAGTATAACTATCTTCAAATAATAATAAGGATATTTTATAATAAAAACGAATTATAAGTATAATTCATAAATCAAATAGAATTTTTAACGTAAAAAATCGTCAATTTCTTCTCTCTTTTGTTTATGCGTAGGTTTAATCAGAAAATAATTGTTAAACCATCACTAAATTAAAGATTTTTTTTGTTAATTTCACGCGGACAATAAAATCGTCCAAATCAAATTTTAATAATTCAAGATAGAGTACAAATATTAAATCGAATGTGTAAAATTTTATGTATATCAATTTTTTAACAATAATTTGATATGTAAATTGATAGCATATAAAATTAAAAAATATGATTATAAAAATTAAAAAATGAGCCGTGCGTTGCACGGGTTACAAGCTAGTTATAGTAGTATAAATAATATAATAATGGAGGAGCCTTTTTTTTTGAAAGTTAATAATGAGATAATGCCCTAAATGGCACAAAATCAGATCCAATTGTCCAAAATAGCACTATATAAAAACAGTGCCCCTCTCTAGCACTTCCATCACGACTATAATACATGCGTTATCTGCTCACTCATCTCTTTGCATACAAACCTGCAAAACACAAAAACACAAATCAAAAAGTTCTAACATTTGACCTCAAGACTGCATACAAAGTACAAACACACAGACCCAACAATTACATCTTCTACAAAAAATTCTAAATCAAACGAATCTCATCTTTTTCTGTATCTATACTATACATACGTATATATATATTACCATCCCAATGCAATACAGATCTGCGTTTAGGGGATAACGCAAGTTTTGCTTACGTTTGGAGTGTGTATAACGAGAACCAATCATAAACGTCGAAAAACGATGCGTTTTGAGGATAAACGCAGGACATAACTGCGTTCGAACTACAACGCATTGCTTTCTTGCGTTTTGATCATCTGGTAACGTGGGTAGCAGTTGCGTTTTGGCTACAACCCCGGTTATACTTGTGTTTCTTGTTAGATGTTATTTTGGAAAGGAGATAAGCGCATTGTTTATATACGTCTACTGTTAACGCATTCCATATATGCGTTATCTTTCTGCCATTGGAGGACCAACTTCTCAGATTGTGCTATTTTGGAAATTTTGAGCAAAATTTGTGCCAAATTGGCCCAAAACCCGTTAATAATAGAGGAGCCTGCTGAGCAAATCTAATAATTAATACGCTCACTGATATCTATAAAATATACTCTATGTTTTATTTATTTCCCGCCTTGATATTCATCAATAAAATAACAATTAGTAAGAGAGGAAATTTTTTAGCGAGACCGTGATATGTGGCAAGTTAATGAATTAGTAAGTGTTCATATCAACATATTCTTAATGCATGCTATTGCCCATTTAGCATTTTACCCATTGGGTAAAAAAATTTACCCAACTCCTAATTTTTATACTACATCCTCATATATTTATCTTGACCATGGATAATCCATTTAGTAACCCATTATTTTTGAAATATCTACAATAGCTCTACATTAATATGCTAACTAACCGATCCTTAATTTATGCAACAGAATCATATCATTATTTTCAAAATAACTCGACCTAAATCTTCGAATTTTAGATGCAACAGAATCATCTCATCGTTTTAATCACATTTGGTTCAAGAAATCATTAAAGATGAATCAAAATGGTATATTTTTTTGATGTGTTATTGTTCCTAATCTGTTTCTTGATTTTTGAATAGAAGAGAAGGTCATTTTTTTTGCTAGATTCAAACATGTCCTCGCACCAAACCTCTTCCAGAACTTCACTACCAGGTTGGTTTATTTATGAATCGTTTTTCATAACAAAATTCATATTATTACATTGTATTGATGTTGATTTCGTAATGTACATAGATTTGAAGCGTAGAATTCGTAATCGAAATGCTGAAAATGTACACCCTAATATCTCACATGGAACTGATGGAGTTAATGGTGTAGTAACTCCTATTTTGATTGGTAACTCACATGGCAGTCAGGAAATTACCGATGGACAAACTCCACTCTCCATTGGTAATGTATAATTTATATATATTGTTGATTCGTTATTGCTCTATCGATGTCTTTATTTTTTTTTCAGGATTGAAACATAGTAATTTTGGCCAAAATGCCTTGAATGTATGTTTTAGGTGATTCCAGATTGCTTCATTCAAATCTTTGTTCTATGAACACCACTCCTGGATCTTCTAATGTCACAGGTTTGCTGAGAAATATTATAACTTAGGAAACTCAAATAACCAAACCGATTTTGTCGTGATATAGTGAATGTATTATATTAAAACTTATATGATCTTGATAATATGTTGCTAGGTACGAAACGTAGGATTCGTGGTCAGAATATGGAGACGGTACTAGGACCATCCAAACAACGCAATGTGACAAAGGATTTAGGAGGACGTATGGATAGTAGTCAACCAACTTATCTCGGACAAACAGAGACAAACATACATATTAACACACCTAAATCTACAGGTTTATTCAATCATATACGAATCATTCTCCAAAACGGCTATACTCATGCATGTTTTGCTTCATAGGATTGCTGTAATTGAATCCACAATTTGCGTTTGTACATTTGATTATACCTTTTTAAATTTTATATATAATATGTTTGTAGGTATGAAACGTAGGATTCGTGGCCAGAATATGGAGACGGTTCTAGGACAATCCAAACAATGCAATATAAATATGGATTTAGCAGGAAATATGGATAGTAGTAATCAGTCAAACATAAATAAGCACACACCAAAATCTACAGGTATGATTAAGCACACACCAAAATCTATAGTCATGATACATTATTGCTCTATTGATTTATGTTTTGTTTCATAGGCATCAATCGTATTGTTTGCGGTGAAAATGTTGAGACTATTTTAGGTGATTCCAGAAAGTTTCAGTCAAATATGTGTTCCAAAGAAAATGTACAAAATCCTAAAATAATTGGACTGGGAGAAACCTATGCAACAAACTTTTCTTCAGATTCACCTATGTCTACAGGTAAAACAATTGTTCAGATATCTACCTGATTGATGTATTCTACATGTATGCATCCTTTCTAACTTAATATTTTTAGTTGATTTTGCAACTCCTCTTGGAACAAATATATTTCATGGGAAAAAGACACTAACCTGTGGAAGTACTTCAATGTCAGGTAGTTTGATTCATGAATAGTTTTTCAAAACACATTGTCACTCCTTCCATTAATAGAATGCTTTGTTCAATCCTTTATTTGCATAGATTTGAAGCGTAGAAATGCAGAAAATGTACATCCTAATATCTCACATGGAAATGAGGGAATTAACAATGTGTCGGGAGTAACCTATGCTTCAAGAATTTTGCCTACGCCACCTACGTCTAAAGGTAAAAAAATGCTTAGTTGCTCACTGATAATTTAAAACTGATTATGTGTTTTAATCTGTGTATTATTTTCATTATGTGTTTTTACAATTGTAAAACAGAGATTCAGAGGTCCTAACGTCAATAAGAATTTTTGTAAGATTACACATCTTACCTAAGACATTTTAATTTAAATTATTATGTGTTTATTATGCTTTTGTATAACAGCTTAGATCAAAGTGCTTGCACAATGTTCAAGTGGAAGGGATGACATGAGTGTTACAAAAAATTCTTATTTGAATAATAAGATATATGAGCATGGATTGTTGAATCAGTATAATCAACATACTACTCATATTCATAATAAACATAATGATCTTCCTGAGTCATCATCTGGAAAGAAAAATCTCGAATCAGACTTTAATTTGGCATATGCAGCTTATACTACAGGAAATGATGATCTGGACATAGGTAATATTTATCTTACTTTAACATCAGAAAATATGATTTTTATACTACTTTAACATCAATGTTGGATTTAATAATTTTTGTAGAACATACTGATTTAGAGATTCAAGGTGGTAATGATGAAATGGATTGCGATGATTCAGTGGACTACAGTACCAATCCCAATTTGTGGAGTGGATATATGGATATTGGTGGTCCAAAAAAAATTGCTCAAAGTGTGGATCACGTATGTGGAATGAGGAGCGTAACAATAAATCATGCACGAGAAAAGACCCAACATTCTCTCTTTGTTGCAGAAATGGTCAAGTCCATCTTGATAAAGATCCACCAATTCCAGAACCACTTGCTTCTCTTCTAAGTGGTCAACATGAGAAATCCAAACACTTTAAACAGAACATTAGAGTGTACAATTGCATGTTTTCTTTTACATCTTCAGGAGGAAAGGTTGATAATAAAATCAACAGAGGTAGAGGTCTGACAAGGCTGTCGTGTGCCTATCAAATAATAATATCTAACAAATCCTTCTAACTATGTAGTAGGGTAAGTCAGAGTCGATCCCACAGAGACAAACGTGTCAATCACCAGTTGTTCTCGATTCAATTCAGCCAAGCAAGTAACACAATAAAATATCAAAGATTATTAAACTAATTTTATACTAATGCAATTAATCAATTAACTAAAACTTCCAGAATTAAGTATCCCCACTAGCATGAATTAATGCAATCGTGAATTCCCTCCCCAATCAATCGTATAATACTCAAAAGGAAAGATGCGCCCTATAAATACCAATAACCTCTCTCGAGTATTAATGGCTTCTCTAAAATACAATCAAACCTATTCTCATGGTATCATGCAATTTAGAGACATTAATCACAGCACCCTAACTTCCTAACAATCCGTTCTACCTATTCTCATGGAGAAGTTCATGTCCTCATTGGATAAATCACAACCATCTAAATCCAACTCTCGTTGATAAATAGACAATGGTTCAAACAATAAACATAATCACGTCTGATTTGTAATTGCTAATTAAAACAACTCAATAAGCAAGAGCAATTAAACAATCAAATTGGGGGAATTGGGAAATTCACACATCAATCATAACTAGGGTTCTACTTAACCCTAGATTAATTATCTACTCATACATAATTAAACTAATAAAGCAAGAGATATAATACGAACACATAATATTATAAAGAATAGAGAAAAACCTTCAATCTCCAAAGAAAAGTGAATAGCTATCTCCAATCTCTCTATACTAGAATATACAAGTTATGTACAATAATTTTTCGATCCTTCAAAATAATATCCTAGATGTGTTTATATAGGCTCTAAAAGTCTTGCCCAGCAAGAAAATACCAAAACAGAATTATAATAGAATTTCTGCAAAAATACGTTTCCTAAATTGAATATGTTTTATTAAGGAAAATTCGTATCTTCTTTTCTTCTGTTTTTCCGAACCTTTCCAGTTGTGATTGGACGTCTGGGCCTCTTTAGAATGATAGAGACTCTCGTTATCTTCGCGTGGACTGCTTACGGGCCCCAAACGGAGTTGTAGAACTCAAGATATGGCCAAAATAGTAAAAACTATAATTTTTCAGGGGCAACTTGCGCCCAACAGTCTGTTCTTCGCGCAGATTACTCCTACCCGGCGCAATTTGCTCGTGGGAATCCTATCCCAAGTTGTAGAAAATCTCCCAGGCTTCGCGTGGGCAGTAAGATCGCTGAAAACTGACTTCTAGAACTCCAGATATGTCCAAAACAGTGTAGACTGCGCAACCGTCTCAGAAATCCGAATTTTAACTAATTTATTCTCCAAAAACGATAGAAGCATCAACCTTAATCAACATTCTTGTAACTCTGCACAACTAAGCAAAACACATCAAAACTACACAAACTTGAGTCCAAAACAATCAATTTAAGCCGATATGAATGCTCCAAGTAGATATAAAATCCACTTATCAAGCACCCCCAAACTTAAACCGATGCTTGTCCTCAAGCATTAACAATTACAACTAACTAAGTAACTAGTACCACTTCCGTAGGTGATCACGGTTGCATTTGGCATATGCAACAAGCCCTTTAAACCCCTAGGCAGCCTTAGTGGACGAGTAAGGTCTCGTGAGGGCCTATAGCGAATGTACCCACAAAATCCAATGCAATGCAATGCATGAATGCAACTATTATGAAAATGCAACTAATCTAGTACTAATATCCTACCATACCTTCGAATCCTCTCATGCCATATCAACTTAAGAATCAAAGTAAATATTGCGATGTCTTGGTGTCGAAAGTGTAAGTATTCACATAGTCTACTCAATGAACATGCATAAGTCCTCACAAGTCCATGTCAAGTGTAAGAATAAGTTAGTAAACATGCTAAGCCTACAAGAGTACATCTTTGAGACAAAACTCGGGATCTCATACGCAAAAACAAGCAAACACTCACAATCCACTCACAAAAGAATATTCACTCAAGAACAGGGGTAAGTGTATCACTCAATTCCAACAAAATCATAAGCATGCTTGACATTTGGTATCAATCTAACTCTTAACACAACATACATCAATGACGATAATCAAAAGGTCTTTATTTGGGTTGTAACGGGGCTAGGGACAAGGTATGACAAGTAAGCCAAAATAGGTGAAGTGTCAAAAGCTAGTAAGTACCATAATAAACCATTCACAACACCCTATTTTCCCCCCACAAAATTTTTCTATTATTCTTCCAACAAAAACACTCGACTAGTCGACTGAAATAGGATCACAACAAACACAAACATGCTCTCATAATATTTTTTTTTCCTTTTTTTTTCTTTTTTTTCTTTTTTTTTCCTTTTTCCTTTTTTCGAGAGCTAAATATAACACAAACAATAATATACACAATAACAATGATCCCAAAATTTTATTACACATGTCGACTATCAAGCAAACAAACCCAATTTCCAAATTCAATATTTCCCCCCAAACTTATGACCAACAATAAACCCCTCCTTGCACACCTTATTACTCCCTTAAGCACTCTACTAGCCTTTGACAAAGTGGGTTCAAATTAATGTAAGGCTAATACAAGAAAAAGGTCTAGGCAAGTAATGTGGTATGTCACCGAAAAATAGGATTAAGCTCAACGGGTTAACTAATTGATCATGTAAACATGGTGTGGTAATATGGGAAAATATGCGGTTAATCCTAATTGCCTTTATCATTTTAATCGTCAAATAATGTCATGCGTTTCAAGAAAGACCTCAAACAACTGCTAGCAATGCAAACAATCCGTGGACACTCAAGCAAACGAATAAATTGCAAATATGCAATAAGGCTCAAAAACTCACTTGGTGGAAAAACATACTCAATCCCAAGCAATCTCTAATGCACCTACTTGTATTCAAAGCATGCGAACTAAATCATCTTGCACATATTCATGTCCTTCTAATTACTTACAACATTCAATAAGTCTACTAGCTTCAACTTACTAGTGTATGTGTGTGCACAAGAACAAAGCATATCACTTCTCAATCAAAAGCGTCAACAACACAAAATTCCTATCAAGCATGGGTGCAAATGCAAACTATTATGAACTCACATGGTATACAAACAAAAAAAAACAGAATGTCCTATATGAAACAAATGTAGATAACACGAACATAAATGCATAATTTAATACTACTAATATGCAAAACATGAAAATACAACAACAACTACTAATTCCTCAAACCATTTTTTTTTTCACAACATTTTTTTTCTCTAATGCATGGGTTGCCTCCCATGAAGCGCATTTGTTTAATGTCGTTAGCCCGACTCCTGTTGACAATTATCCTGGCGAAAAAGCATATAGATGTACATATCTCCTAATTTGAATTAAGCTAATGATGTGAGCACCAATTCGATAACCAAAAAGATATATAAATTGACATGTGAGGCTCATGTAATGCTCAAGAAATTTCGGCATGTGAAAATATTTAGCAAAATCAACATCAAAATACTTATAGCTTCTTTTCACAAATTCCTCCCAAATCGGGTCTACATAAGGCATATACACATTCTCAATCTTAGCACTGTTCAAGTCAAGCATATCCAAATTCGGTTCTATCTCATCTACCACAATTGGAATCACAATATCCTTATTCAAATTTATATCTACCACAACCATACTATCACCCTCATCAAATAGTGTGCAAAAAGAGTCATCTAAAAAATCAATCTCATTACTATCAAACGAGTTTTCACACGAGTTAATTTCTTGGGAAGCATATGGGTCAATAAGAGCAAGACTATCAAAATAACCATCTTCATCATCAAAATCATAAAAAATTAACTTACTGTTACTAACCTCATTTTGCGACTCTTTGAAATCCTTACCACTCCACAAAGTTGCATCATCAAATTGACTCATTGGTATTTTCTCCGTTTGAGTGCGCATCTCAACGAATTCAGTTACCTCTTGAGCTAGTTGAGCAATTGAGTTTTCAATCAACTTACCTTGAACTTTCAACTCATTAAGACTTGTCTCAACCTCTTCATTCTTGTTCAGCTGTGCAACAATAACTCCTTCCAAAAGATTTTCCAAGTTGGATTTCTGTGGTGGCTGAGGTGGATTGTCTTGGTAGGAAAAATTAGTGTAATCTTCCCAACCAGAAGTGTAAGTATCAGCATAAGGATTATATTGTGGTGGCTGGTGAGGGTGGTCATGGGTATTGTAATAAAAATTACCATCCCAAAATTGTGTTTGATTTGGGTAGTAAGGGATATTAAATTGGCAATTATTTTGAGTATGTCCCTGTATACCGCAAACATCACAAGTGGCAAACAAAGAAGAATTTCTTGACTCAATATCATCGATCTTTTGAGAAAATGCCCGCATAGTCTCAACCAATGCCTCCATGCCTTCTTCTTGCTCCTCTCTTTACTCGCTTAATTTCTTGTTATAGGAATCTGAAAATCAATTTTAAAAGAAGCAAGAAAAACCACAAGCAAAGATCAAACAGAACAAGAATAATAGCCGAAGCAACACAACTAAACAACTTGGCCAAACTAACTCAAAAATTAACTAATCTAACACTGCTTTGTCCCCGGCAGCGGCGCCAAAAACTTGACAAGGCTGTCGTGTGCCTATCAAATAATAATATCTAACAAATCCTTCTAACTATGTAGTAGGGTAAGTCAGAGTCGATCCCACAGAGACAAACGTGTCAATCACCAGTTGTTCTCGATTCAATTCAGCCAAGCAAGTAACACAATAAAATATCAAAGATTATTAAACTAATTTTATACTAATGCAATTAATCAATTAACTAAAACTTCCAGAATTAAGTATCCCCACTAGCATGAATTAATGCAATCGTGAATTCCCTCCCCAATCAATCGTATAATACTCAAAAGGAAAGATGCGCCCTATAAATACCAATAACCTCTCTCGAGTATTAATGGCTTCTCTAAAATACAATCAAACCTATTCTCATGGTATCATGCAATTTAGAGACATTAATCACAGCACCCTAACTTCCTAACAATCCGTTCTACCTATTCTCATGGAGAAGTTCATGTCCTCATTGGATAAATCACAACCATCTAAATCCAACTCTCGTTGATAAATAGACAATGGTTCAAACAATAAACATAATCACGTCTGATTTGTAATTGCTAATTAAAACAACTCAATAAGCAAGAGCAATTAAACAATCAAATTGGGGGAATTGGGAAATTCACACATCAATCATAACTAGGGTTCTACTTAACCCTAGATTAATTATCTACTCATACATAATTAAACTAATAAAGCAAGAGATATAATACGAACACATAATATTATAAAGAATAGAGAAAAACCTTCAATCTCCAAAGAAAAGTGAATAGCTATCTCCAATCTCTCTATACTAGAATATACAAGTTATGTACAATAATTTTTCGATCCTTCAAAATAATATCCTAGATGTGTTTATATAGGCTCTAAAAGTCTTGCCCAGCAAGAAAATACCAAAACAGAATTATAATAGAATTTCTGCAAAAATACGTTTCCTAAATTGAATATGTTTTATTAAGGAAAATTCGTATCTTCTTTTCTTCTGTTTTTCCGAACCTTTCCAGTTGTGATTGGACGTCTGGGCCTCTTTAGAATGATAGAGACTCTCGTTATCTTCGCGTGGACTGCTTACGGGCCCCAAACGGAGTTGTAGAACTCAAGATATGGCCAAAATAGTAAAAACTATAATTTTTCAGGGGCAACTTGCGCCCAACAGTCTGTTCTTCGCGCAGATTGCTCCTACCCGGCGCAATTTGCTCGTGGGAATCCTATCCCAAGTTGTATAAAATCTCCCAGGCTTTGCGTGGGCAGTAAGATCGCTGAAAACTGACTTCTAGAACTCCAGATATGTCCAAAACAGTGTAGACTGCGCAACCGTCTCAGAAATCCGAATTTTAACTAATTTATTCTCCAAAAACGATAGAAGCATCAACCTTAATCAACATTCTTGTAACTCTGCACAACTAAGCAAAACACATCAAAACTACACAAACTTGAGTCCAAAACAATCAATTTAAGCCGATATGAATGCTCCAAGTAGATATAAAATCCACTTATCAAGGTCCATATTGCTTCAGATTACAAGGTCAGAATTATCATCTTTTGGGTAGTTTAGTCCCTCATGACGGATCAACTCCTAAATTCTGTCAGTTATACATATACGATACAGAGAATGAGGTTGAAAATCGAATTAATGCCTTAGGTGGTTCTACTGAAAATGTTGATCCAGATATTGTAGAAGAATTGTTAGCAATGTTAGACAAGAAAAATGAGTTAGTTCGTGCCTTTCGCATGGCTAGAGATCGGTTTGAAAATTGTGACATTGATGAGTTTAAATTGGTTCTTATATCATCAATGTCATCCAGCGGTCGACCAAATCCTATTGGACCATCTAATGAGGTTGCTGCATTTATTGTAAGCGATGATACTGACACAGATGGCTTTAGAGATACTGTTGTGAATTCTAAACAAGAAGGATTAAAGAGAATATATGAAACAGATCCTCATTTTATGCAATTCCAGTATCCACTCTTATTTCCGTCAGGTAATGAAGGATATCACATTCATATACCTCTGAGAAATAATAAAAGGCGGGATGAGACAAAATTAAATGATGAAGACCTTGATCCTGATTCTAAGTGATAAGTGGATTTTATATCCACTTGGAGCATTCTAAATCGGCTTAAATTGATTGTCTTGGGCTCAAGTTTCTTGTAGTTTTGATGTATTTTGTTTAGTTGTGCAGATTTACAAGGATGTTGATTATGGTGGATGTTTTTGTCGTTTTTGAAGATTTAATTTATTAAAATTCGGATTTATTGGGCTGCACGCGTGAGATTCACTGTTTGGGCCATATCTTGAGTTCTATAAGTCTGTTTTCAGCCCGTAAGCAGTCCACGCGAAGATAACGAGATTCTCTATCATTCTAAGGTGGTCCAGAAGCCCAATTACGTCTGGAACGGCTCTGGAAAACAGAAGAAAAGTCAGCTACGAATTTCCCTAGAAAACAGAATCAGTTTAGGAAACGTCTTTTGCAGAAATTCTGTTTTAACTCTATTTTGGGTATTTTCTTGCTGGGCAAGACTTTTAGAGCCTATTTAAACACATCCTACCATTGTAATAGATATATACAGATTATCATAGTTTTATTATTGTAACCAGCTTAGATCTGCAAGGGAGATAAGGAGAGAAGGGTTCAACGCTCGTGACAAGCAACGGATCTAGATCTACTTCATCCTTTGTTCTAGATTTGTTTTTCTTAAACTCTTGTTTATTAATATAATTGCTTCTTTCATTCATATCTTGTTATTTATCATGTTTTCATCAAATCCCACGATGATGAACGGTTCAATTATGGGCTAATCGTTGTCGTGGGATCCTAGTGAATTTATCTATGTAGCTTAGTAATTTGCATGCCTTAAAGATTTATGTGTGGTGAATTACTGATATCCTCGTATGGTTAATCTTAATGCTTTTAGATGCGTAGCTAACATCTAAATTGAATTGTTAATCTCTTGTGAAGTGAAAGTGGATCTTGAGATTTAGAACTTGCCATGCTAGCATAGGTTCATAATTGTTATCAATATGACTGTGGTGTGAGATGAAAATACTTATACTGCCCTGTGTGATCTTTATGGATAACTTGTTCTTCAACCGTTATGTTTTCAAATTCTATAGACATATAGGGTCTAAGCATAATTGGTGTCTATTCATCTTCTATCTCTTTTGTGGATGTATGTTTAGTTTGGTATGCGTATGCTGACAGGTAGCGTATACTTGTTTCGTGTTATCCGATCAGATATCAAAACCATCGCATGTTTTAATTAAAGGTTGCAACTCTAAGTGAAGTAGATGATGAAACTAGGATTCCATGTTTATTCGCATATAAGTAATTCGATTTTTATTCTCGTTAATTGTTTAATTCTTAGTTTTATAATTTGCATCTTAGTATAATTTAGATAATCAACCCCAATTTGTTACTTTTCTTAGCAGTGAGTTAAAACCATACATTGTTGCATAGGCATATTTACTGAATTGAACACCATTCTAGATCTCTGTGGGAACGAACTTGATTTTTAATCATATATTACTTGTGACAACGTGCGCTTGCGTGATTTTGCATAACAAGTTTTTGGCGCCGCTGCCGGGGACTCGGTTCATTGTTTGTTTAGTTTATGATCTTGTCATCAATTTGGGTTAAATTCACTGACTCGGACGTTTTTTTTCTTTTTATTTGATGGATTATTGGGAGCAGGAATTCGTAATTGTTTGTGAGCTGTGTGCAGGTGGACATTACACTCATCAATGTGAGTATAACAGAAACCGGCCAAATTTCAGCTGGGACTACAATCAGAGTGGTATGGAGCAATCTCAATATCCATTCTACCCGCTCCAAAATCAGCAGTTTGAAGATGAGCCATACAATCCAGGGGGAATTCAGCAGCAACAGGGGCAACAATTTCAGCATCAGTATGCCCCAGTGCATCAACACTTTCAACCTCCTGAATTTCAGCAGCAGCAATTTCAGACTTGGTCTATCCAACAGTCGACCGAAGAAGCTGAATTAGAAGAATTGAGGTTGATGGCTAAAAGCAATGCATTGTCTCTCCAGAGAATAGGAGATCAGATTGGTCAAATTGCAAATGCATTACAAACATTGAATCAAATTGCAAGTGACACAGAAGGCCTAGCTGTAGAGGAGGAGGACAAGAACCTTCCTATCAGTCTTGACTGGCCTTTCTTAGCCACGGGTGAGACCATGATCGAAGTTCAGGAAGGAGAGTCTGAGGGCAGAGATGGGGAAGAAGCAGAACATGAAGCTGATAAGGAAGCAGAGTCGGAGGCAAACCAATCAGAAAATTCAGAATGTCCAGAAAATTCAATTCTGAATAATCAACCGCAACCACTTCCTTTGCAATCTGAAAATTTTGAAGAATCAGCCCAAGATCAAGAAAATTCCAAGGCTCAAGCGGCTATGCTAATTCCTTCGAAGGATGAAGAGTGTCTCAGTGTGGAAGATGATGAATTAGAAGAGCATGTTCAGTTGTTGAATGCCGCTTCGTTGCAATCTGACTTCGACCAGCTGGAGGCCGAAGAGGAAAAGAGTGTCACTCCTGTTGACAAATATACTCCGGAGAAGACTACAGAGATCGTCCAAATCAATTTTCCTCCTCCATATCCACAGAGGCTTCAGAAGCAAACTCTAGCCATGAATTTGACGGCGGAGGATGAGGAGTGTTTTAGCTTGAAATTGGTTGATGCAGGGCAGAGTAAAAAGTATGACACGGAGGAGAAGGCAAAGCATGGCCAACTGAGGATTACAGTGCCTTGGTTGATAGGGTTACGTATTCCACATAAGTTTCTTGGAGTGGAAGATCTCTGGAATTCTCAGGTGCGCCTTAAGCCATCAATTGAAGGAGCTCCCGAACTCGAGCTCAAAACATTGCTAGTTCACCTGGGGTATGCTTCTTGTAATTCATCTCCTTTGCTTGCTATTGTTATTGCTGCTAACTTTTCAGGTAGGCGGGAGAATGTTGTTAAGAGATCTTGTGAGGAGCGAATACGGGTAAAGCTTGTTGTTGAAGATGTCGCTCCAGAAAAGATCATTAAATGGCCTTATAGAGATGCGGTGTAGAAATTTTTCAAGAGGAAAATTGTGGCCAAGTCTAGCTAAAGACGTTAAAGAAAGGCGCTTGGTGGGAGGCAACCCATGCATTAGTATAGGAAAAAAAAAAAAAAAAATGAAAAAAATCGAATTTTGAGGGTGACACGCAGGAGCAACCTGCGTTACAGGGCAGTTTGCGCCCCTGTGGCGCAACTTGCGCCTGCGTTACTGGAAGAAGGGCAAATTGCTCCCCTGAGTCGCAGCTTGCAGTGGCGCATCTGGAAGTGAGGCAGGTTGCCCCACACGCGGGCAACTTGCGCGTGAATCAGAAGGGTGAAAAAAAAATTTTCAGCTATTGTGCCGTGTGTTATGTATATAAAAAATATATTTCTTTCCCCTCCCATTCTTTTTATACCCCCATTCTAAACCTATTCTTTTCCTATTTCTATTTCAAAAACCTCCCATCTTTTCTCCAAAATTCTAAACCAATTTCTTTTCTAATTCTAATTTTTTATTATTATTATTATTATTATTATTATTATTATTATTTATTATTATTATTATTATAGTTATTATATATTATTATTATTATTATTATTATTTTCTTTATTATTTTCTTTATTATTATTATTATTATTATTATTTATTATTATTATTATTTTATACACACACTTATACATACAAATCCCATTCCTCTTCTATTTTCTTTTAATCTCTAAAAAATTCAATTCTTAAGAGGAATTAATTGCAAGTTCACCTCTTTGATTCGTATTGGGTAAATCTTTTTCTCTAATATTATTTTTATTACGAATTTGTGTTCTTGTCAATTGTGGGTTTTGTAGTATTCAGGCAAGGTGGCCAGTCTATGGAGCTCGTGTGCAATATCCTCCACCAGATTCATCCGAGGAGGGCGACTGCTTCGGTATTCAGGTATGTTTTCTACTATCCCTTGTATTTACTTCCATTCAATGAGGACAAGCATCGGTTACATTGCGTATTTACTTTGATTCTTAAGTTGATATGGCATGAGAGGATTTGAAGGCATGGTAGATTAGATTAATTGCATTTTCATAGTAGTTGCATTCATGCATTGCATTGCATTAGGTTAAATGGATTTTGTGGGTACATTCGCTATAGGCCCTCACGAGACCTTACTCGTCCACTAGGGCTGCCTAGGGATTTAAAGGGCTTGTTGCATATGCCAAATGCAACCGTGATCACCTACGGAAGTGGTACTAGTTAGTTAGTTAGTTGTAATTGTTTATGCTTGAGGACAAGCATCGGTTTAAGTTTGGGGGTGTGATAAGTGGATTTTATATCCACTTGGAGCATTCTAAATCGGCTTAAATTGATTGTCTTGGGCTCAAGTTTCTTGTAGTTTTGATGTATTTTGTTTAGTTGTGCAGATTTACAAGGATGTTGATTATGGTGGATGTTTTTGTCGTTTTTGAAGATTTTTTTTTTTTTTTTTTTTTTTTTTTTTTTGACACGTGAAGATTTAATTTATTAAAATTCGGATTTATTGGGCTGCACGCGTGAGATTCACTGTTTGGGCCATATCTTGAGTTCTATAAGTCTGTTTTCAGCCCGTAAGCAGTCCACGCGAAGATAACGAGATTCTCTATCATTCTAAGGTGGTCCAGAAGCCCAATTACGTCTGGAACGGCTCTGGAAAACAGAAGAAAAGTCAGCTACGAATTTCCCTAGAAAACAGAATCAGTTTAGGAAACGTCTTTTGCAGAAATTCTGTTTTAACTCTATTTTGGGTATTTTCTTGCTGGGCAAGACTTTTAGAGCCTATTTAAACACATCCTACCATTGTAATAGATATATACAGATTATCATAGTTTTATTATTGTAACCAGCTTAGATCTGCAAGGGAGATAAGGAGAGAAGGGTTCAACGCTCGTGACAAGCAACGGATCTAGATCTACTTCATCCTTTGTTCTAGATTTGTTTTTCTTAAACTCTTGTTTATTAATATAATTGCTTCTTTTATTCATATCTTGTTATTTATCATGTTTTCATCAAATCCCACGATGATGAACGGTTCAATTATGGGCTAATCGTTGTCGTGGGATCCTAGTGAATTTATCTATGTAGCTTAGTAATTTGCATGCCTTAAAGATTTATGTGTGGTGAATTACTGATATCCTCGTATGGTTAATCTTAATGCTTTTAGATGCGTAGCTAACATCTAAATTGAATTGTTAATCTCTTGTGAAGTGAAAGTGGATCTTGAGATTTAGAACTTGCCATGCTAGCATAGGTTCATAATTGTTATCAATATGACTGTGGTGTGAGATGAAAATACTTATACTGCCCTGTGTGATCTTTATGGATAACTTGTTCTTCAACCGTTATGTTTTCAAATTCTATAGACATATAGGGTCTAAGCATAATTGGTGTCTATTCATCTTCTATCTCTTTTGTGGATGTATGTTTAGTTTGGTATGCGTATGCTGACAGGTAGCGTATACTTGTTTCGTGTTATCCGATCAGATATCAAAACCATCGCATGTTTTAATTAAAGGCTGCAACTCTAAGTGAAGTAGATGATGAAACTAGGATTCCATGTTTATTCGCATATAAGTAATAACGCTCTCAGAAATCCAATGATGCTCTCGCACTCAAATTCAATTCTGCTAATCGTATGTGTGCCTCTAGTAAGTAAATCTCTCGATCCATACCCCTATTTGCATATAATTAATCCATGATATCGGCCGATTACACAAATTAATGATTAAAACATATCAATCAGAATTAACCATAACCAATCAAACCACTATGAAAATCATGCCAATATTAGTGCAAACATGGCTTCCCTTTTAGCCCTAGAAATAACTACTCACTAATAATTAAACAAGTAAAACAACTAGTAAAACAAGAAAACATAATTAAACTAATAAGAATTGAGAAGAAATTCAGATAAGAAAACCTGCAATCATCAATCCTGTCACAAGAATGAAATTCATGGTCTCCTCTCCAAAACCCTAGCTCCTAAGAGTAGGAGCACGTATGTCTCTCTCTCTAAAATAATACCCTAGATGTGTTTATATAGGCTCTAAAAGTCTTGCCCAATAAAAGTATTTTAATACTCTAAATCAATTACAAGTAGGATTCCATAACTGAATAGGATTCCTTAATTAAAATTCGTCACTTCTTTTTCTCCTCTGTTTCTGGGCTCTTCCAGTTGGATTTTGCTTACTGGACCACCTCTAAATTAAAGATAATTCCCTAAGCTTCGCGTGGACAGTAAGATCGTCAAATTCTGACTTCTGGAACTCAAGATATGGCCCAAACAGTGCAGGCAGCCCGTATAGCCCAATATTACGAATTTTCTCCTATTTTATCTCCAAAATAGCTCTTTTTGCTCCAAATCCTTCCAAGTCATGAATTCTTTATTTCCTACAATAAAACAATAAAATCTATTAAATAAAAATCCAAATCAATGCAAAACACAATAAATATGAGAATAAAATCATCTAAAATATATATAAAAATATACTCTATCAAACATCCCCACACTTAGCATTTGCACGTCCTCGGGCAAATAAGTGAAATAAAAACTAAGTCCTAACAAACATCACTTTCGTAGATGACACGATTGCATTGAGCATATGCAACAAGCCGTTAAACCCCTAGGCAGCCCTAGTAGGACGAGTGTTGTCTCGTGAGGGTTTATAGTGAATGTACCCACAAAATTCATCCAACCATGCAAAAGATTAATGCTAACACAACACCACACACACAAGTCCTCTCATGCCACATCAACTTAAGAATCAAAGCAAACATACGATGTCTTGGTGTCGAAAGTGCAAGTATTCACGTAGTCTACTCAACCAACATGCAGAAGGTCATAAAAATTCATGTCAAGTGTAAAAATCGTTGGTAATCATGCTAAGCCCACAAGAAATACATCTTTAAGTCTAAACCTGGGATCTCCTATGCCAAAACAAGTAATAACTCACCTTTCACTCACAAACGAATATTCACTCAAGAACAGGGTTAAGTGTATCACTCAATTCCATCAAAATCATAAACACAACTTGACACTCGCAATCAATCTCACTCTCAACACAACATACATCACTGATGACAATCAAAAGGTCTTTATTCGGGTTGTAGCGTGGGCTAGGGACAGGGTATGTCAAGAAAGCTAAAGAAGGTTAAGTCAAAAGCTAGTACCCAACAATAATCATTATTCAATTCCCTTTCTATTAAAACAAATACTTCCCCACACTTGGATTTTTCAATAACCCTTACATAAATAACTTGACTAGTCGAATGAAGAGGGATCATACAAACATAAGAATGCTCTCAAATTTATTCATTTTTTTTCTTTTTTTTTCTTTCTTTTTTTTTTCTTTTTTTTTCTGTGAGAGCTAAGGAATAAGCACAATGATCCATAGATATTATTATGAATTTCGACTAACAAGCATCAACCAAAATCAATATTCCCCAATGGTATGATCATCAATAAATTGATGATATCAATAAATTGATGATCATACCATTGGGGAATATTGATTTTGGTTGATGCTTGTTAGTCGAAATTCATAATAATATCTATGGATCATTGTGCTTATTCCTTAGCTCTCACAGAAAAAAAAGAAAAAAAAAAGAAAAAAAAAGAAAGAAAAAAAAAGAAAAAAAATGAATAAATTTGAGAGCATTCTTATGTTTGTATGATCCCTCTTCATTCGACTAGTCAAGTTATTTATGTAAGGGTTATTGAAAAATCTAGGGTTACGTATTTTATATATTTTACAAAAGCTAGGGTTTTGGTTTTCTCTCTTCATCTCTTCCTTTGTAAGCACTTGGTTTAATTTGGGTCTTCATTGTTCTTCGTTAATACAAAGTTTGAGGTATTCTTTATTCTCTTGTTTCATTATTATATGTTTTACATGGCTTCTTTCATTATTCTTATTGTTTTTACTTCTACCATGAGTGAGTAGTTTAATTCTAGGGTATTAAGGGGAGCCATGTTTGCACCATGATTTGGGCTTAATTTGATTAGTAGATTGATGGGTAAAGAGTAATTCTGATTGATATGTTATAATTCTTAATTTGTGTAATTGCGCAATATCACGGATTAATTGATTGCAATAGGAGTAATAGATCGAAAGATTTTACTACTAGAGGCTTACATACAATTAGCGGAATTGAAGGTGATTGTGAAAGCATCATTAGATATTCTGAGAGTGTTAATGCTTGAAAAAGATTAACCATTGCTTTAATTATTTAATCCCATTGAAAAGCTATACTTCACCCCCAAACTTAAACCGATGCTTGTCCTCAAGCATTAACAATTACAACTAACTAACTAGTACCACTTCCGTAGGTGATCACGGTTGCATTTGGCATATGCAACAAGCCCTTTAAACCCCTAGGCAGCCCTAGTGGACGAGTAAGGTCTCGTGAGGGCCTATAGCGAATGTACCCACAAAATCCAATTAACCTAATGCAATGCAATGCATGAATGCAACTAATATGAAAATGCAAGATCCCCTTCAAACTCACCAAAACCAACTAACAAACAAATATCTCAATGAATGTAACAAATCCAAGCAGAGCTCGACTAAATCCCCGTATACTAACAAATACATGAACAGAAACGTGCGTGTGTGCGATGCTCATCAGAAATACTCCCAAAACTAGGTCAAAAATCATACATGCTTTCCGTCAAGACAATCACAGGTTTATAACTAGAATAGACTGTAGACACTCCATAGCCTAGGAACACCTCCACCCTTATCCAAGGTAGACAGAAACTCATGCTTTATTACTATGACACATAATAGAATATACAATACGCATGCTTATTTAACCGTGCAATGAATGAGACCCCAAAAGGCTTATACAATAATACCCATGTAGCGAGTGTTGGGTCAGTGGATCCCAGGCTATAAAGCCTTAGGTCACTAGGACTAAGTCCCCTCAGACTTAATTACTCGAGTATTAAAGAGCTCACTCTGGTTAATTTTGCATTAACAAACAACTTATTGACTCTTTTTTTTTTCTTTTTTTTTTTCTTTTATATTTTTTTTCTTTTTTTTTCGCAATCTGGAATGAGCCTTTCTCATTTCCAACCCTAGACTACTCATATAAATATGAGCTGGCTACTAGCCATTTGACGCCTAGCCTTTATTGACAAATATGAACAACTAGCATGAAAATTCCTGGTTTCCCCCAAACTTAGACTTTAATGTTCCTACGCTATAAAGGGAATAACGAAAATTCTAAATATAAACAAGTGATTAAATCTCAAAACATCCCACAGGCATGACCCTAACCTAGCCCCAAAAGCACCCCAATGAGACTGTGTAATAAATTTTGTTCCCGTAACATGCAAGTCAATTTCATAGAAACTATAAATCAGCCCTCTACTCATCATCATCACACCCAAATCAACATCCACCTATCAATCAGAATCAGCTCGTCCTAAGGGATCATGAAATATGCATGCCATGAAAATGCAACTAAATGAAGACTCACATGGTATACGAAAATAAAACAAAATGTCCTATATGAACACACGTAGATAATACGAACATAACAATCATGCATGAACTATCACTATTATGCAAACATGATATCCTATATGAACACAAAATACAACAATATATATACAACTACTAATCCCTCAAACCACCCCCAAACTTAAAATATTCAATGCCCTCATTGAATGGAAGTAAATACAAGGGATAGTAGAAAACATACCTGAATACCGAAGCAGTCGCCCTCCTCGGATGAATCTGGTGGAGGATATTGCACACGAGCTCCATAGACTGGCCACCTTGCCTGAATACTACAAAACCCACAATTGACAAGAACACAAATTCGTAATAAAAATAATATTAGAGAAAAAGATTTACCCAATACGAATCAAAGAGGTGAACTTGCAATTAATTCCTCTTAAGAATTGAATTTTTTAGAGATTAAAAGAAAATAGAAGAGGAATGGGATTTGTATGTATAAGTGTGTGTATAAAATAATAATAATAATAAATAATAATAATAATAATAATAATAAAGAAAATAATAAAGAAAATAATAATAATAATAATAATAATATATAATAACTATAATAATAATAATAAATAATAATAATAATAATAATAATAATAATAATAATAATAATAATAATAAAAAAATTAGAATTAGAAAAGAAATTGGTTTAGAATTTTGGAGAAAAGATGGGAGGTTTTTGAAATAGAAATAGGAAAAGAATAGGTTTAGAATGGGGGTATAAAAAGAATGGGAGGGGAAAGAAATATATTTTTTATATACATAACACACGGCACAACAGCTGAATTTTTTTTTTTCACCCTTCTGATTCACGCGCAAGTTGCCCGCGTGTGGGGCAACCTGCCTCACTTCCAGATGCGCCACTGCAAGCTGCGGCTCAGGGGAGCAATTTGCCCTTCTTCCAGTAACGCAGGCGCAAGTTGCGCCACAGGGGCGCAAACTGCCCTGTAACGCAGGTTGCTCCTGCGTGTCACCCTCAAAATTCGATTTTTTTCATTTTTTTTTTTTCCTATACTAATGCATGGGTTGCCTCCCACCAAGCGCCTTTCTTTAACGTCTTTAGCTAGACTTGGCCACAATTTTCCTCTTGAAAAATTTCTACACCGCATCTCTATAAGGCCATTTAATGATCTTTTCTGGAGCGACATCTTCAACAACAAGCTTTACCCGTATTCGCTCCTCACAAGATCTCTTAACAACATTCTCCCGCCTACCTGAAAAGTTAGCAGCAATAACAATAGCAAGCAAAGGAGATGAATTACAAGAAGCATACCCCAGGTGAACTAGCAATGTTTTGAGCTCGAGTTCGGGAGCTCCTTCAATTGATGGCTTAAGGCGCACCTGAGAATTCCAGAGATCTTCCACTCCAAGCAACTTATGTGGAATACGTAACCCTATCAACCAAGGCACTGTAATCCTCAGTTGGCCATGCTTTGCCTTCTCCTCCGTGTCATACTTTTTACTCTGCCCTGCATCAACCAATTTCAAGCTAAAACACTCCTCATCCTCCGCCGTCAAATTCATGGCTAGAGTTTGCTTCTGAAGCCTCTGTGGATATGGAGGAGGAAAATTGATTTGGACGATCTCTGTAGTCTTCTCCGGAGTATATTTGTCAACAGGAGTGACACTCTTTTCCTCTTCGGCCTCCAGCTGGTCGAAGTCAGATTGTAACGAAGCGGCATTCAACAACTGAACATGCTCTTCTAATTCATCATCTTCCACACTGAGACACTCTTCATCCTTCGAAGGAATTAGCATAGCCGCTTGAGCCTTGGAATTTTCTTGATCTTGGGCTGATTCTTCAAAATTTTCAGATTGCAAAGGAAGTGGTTGCGGTTGATTATTCAGAATTGAATTTTCTGGACATTCTGAATTTTCTGATTGGTTTGCCTCCGACTCTGCTTCCTTATCAGCTTCATGTTCTGCTTCTTCCCCATCTCTGCCCTCAGACTCTCCTTCCTGAACTTCGATCATGGTCTCACCCGTGGCTAAGAAAGGCCAGTCAAGACTGATAGGAAGGTTCTTGTCCTCCTCCTCTACAGCTAGGCCTTCTGTGTCACTTGCAATTTGATTCAATGTTTGTAATGCATTTGCAATTTGACCAATCTGATCTCCTATTCTCTGGAGAGACAATGCATTGCTTTTAGCCATCAACCTCAATTCTTCTAATTCAGCTTCTTCGGTCGACTGTTGGATAGACCAAGTCTGAAATTGCTGCTGCTGAAATTCAGGAGGTTGAAAGTGTTGATGCACTGGGGCATACTGATGCTGAAATTGTTGCCCCTGTTGCTGCTGAATTCCCCCTGGATTGTATGGCTCATCTTCAAACTGCTGATTTTGGAGCGGGTAGAATGGATATTGAGATTGCTCCATACCACTCTGATTGTAGTCCCAGCTGAAATTTGGCCGGTTTCTGTTATACTCACATTGATGAGTGTAATGTCCACCTGCACACAGCTCACAAACAATTACGAATTCCTGCTCCCAATAATCCATCAAATAAAAAGAAAAAAAACGTCCGAGTCAGTGAATTTAACCCAAATTGATGACAAGATCATAAACTAAACAAACAATGAACCGAGTCCCCGGCAGCGGCGCCAAAAACTTGTTCGCACTTATTCACGCAAGAGAACGTGGTCAACAAGTAATATAGAGTAATTAGGATTCGTTCCCACAGAGACTCAAATTGTTCGTTATGTTCACTTATGCACCAGCTAATGATTTACACTCACTGCTAAGACAATCACAATTTTGGTTTGATTTAACTAATGATTGATTACCAACTAAGCCAATTACGAGAAAATAACTTAACGATTAACTTATAATAAACAGACATGGGATTTCAACTTCAATTACTACTTCATCTAGAATCTTATGCCCTTTAGCCTAGCATGTGACCGAGTTGATTACTGATTAGATGCACTAAACTGATACACACCAACTTTCGTTGTGCATATACCATCCTACTGATCATCCACAATTGATAGAAGTCAAGTAGTCACCAAATATGTGTAGTCCCTATATGTCTATAGCAATTGAACACATACCGGTTGAAAATCAAGCACCCATTAAACCACATAGTCGATGCAAGACGGTTAGAATTACATCACAAATTAATACATGTTCTTCACATGCAAAAACCTATGCTAGCATGAATTGTTCTAAACCCTAGATCCACTTTCGCATTCACTAGGATTGAACAAACAATTACAAGTGTTCGCGACGCACTTATAACGAATAAGCATAAACATACTAGGAAATCAATAAATACAATCACACACCAAGGCATAAAAACACTCAATTACTAGAATCCATAGCAAAATCCATTAAAACCCCATGATAACGAATTAGCCCATAATTGACCTAATTGTCATCATGGGTTCTTTGGAAAACATAATTCTAAAATCAACAAGTAAAAATAAAGAAGAAGAATAAGGTTTAGAATTAAATCCCCACAATAGAAGAATACAAAGGTTTCAAGAATAATCCTTGCTTGTCACTAGCTTGGAAGAATTCCTTCTCCTCCTCTCTCTTCTGAATAAAACTAGGTTATATGTAACGTATGTATATGATTACACGGGTTGGAAGTTGATATATACGTTTCCTCCCTCTTGCCCAATAAAAAATATAATCTTCTATTACAATTAGAATTTAATTAAGGTGCTAAAACCTGCCCGGAATATAATTAGAACTTGAAAAGGGCAAAACAGGAATTTCCCAGCCATGCTTCACAAAGTCTGCACGCGCGAATTAATATATCACTTTACTTGCACGTGATTCCTATCCCAGATTGTAGAAAATCTCTCAAGCTTCGCGTGGGCAGTAAGATCGCTGAAAACGGACTTACAGAACTCCAGATATGGCCAAAACAGTATAAGCTGCGCAGCCTTCCCAGAAAATCCGAATTTTAATCAATTAATTCCCAAAAAAATTATAGAAGCATCCACCTTAATCAACATTCTCGTAAACCTGCACAACTAAGCAAAACACATCAAAACTACAAGAAACTTGAGTCCAAGACAATCAATTTAAGCCGATTTAGAATGTTCCAAGTAGATATAAAATCCACTTATCATTATATCCACTTGGAGCATTCTAAATCGGCTTAAATTGATTGTCTTGGGCTCAAGTTTCTTGTAGTTTTGATGTATTTTGTTTAGTTGTGCAGATTTACAAGGATGTTGATTATGGTGGATGTTTTTGTCGTTTTTGAAGATTTAATTTATTAAAATTCGGATTTATTGGGCTGCACGCGTGAGATTCACTGTTTGGGCCATATCTTGAGTTCTATAAGTCTGTTTTCAGCCCGTAAGCAGTCCACGCGAAGATAACGAGATTCTCTATCATTCTAAGGTGGTCCAGAAGCCCAATTACGTCTGGAACGGCTCTGGAAAACAGAAGAAAAGTCAGCTACGAATTTCCCTAGAAAACAGAATCAGTTTAGGAAACGTCTTTTGCAGAAATTCTGTTTTAACTCTATTTTGGGTATTTTCTTGCTGGGCAAGACTTTTAGAGCCTATTTAAACACATCCTACCATTGTAATAGATATATACAGATTATCATAGTTTTATTATTGTAACCAGCTTAGATCTGCAAGGGAGATAAGGAGAGAAGGGTTCAACGCTCGTGACAAGCAACGGATCTAGATCTACTTCATCCTTTGTTCTAGATTTGTTTTTCTTAAACTCTTGTTTATTAATATAATTGCTTCTTTTATTCATATCTTGTTATTTATCATGTTTTCATCAAATCCCACGATGATGAACGGTTCAATTATGGGCTAATCGTTGTCGTGGGATCCTAGTGAATTTATCTATGTAGCTTAGTAATTTGCATGCCTTAAAGATTTATGTGTGGTGAATTACTGATATCCTCGTATGGTTAATCTTAATGCTTTTAGATGCGTAGCTAACATCTAAATTGAATTGTTAATCTCTTGTGAAGTGAAAGTGGATCTTGAGATTTAGAACTTGCCATGCTAGCATAGGTTCATAATTGTTATCAATATGACTGTGGTGTGAGATGAAAATACTTATACTGCCCTGTGTGATCTTTATGGATAACTTGTTCTTCAACCGTTATGTTTTCAAATTCTATAGACATATAGGGTCTAAGCATAATTGGTGTCTATTCATCTTCTATCTCTTTTGTGGATGTATGTTTAGTTTGGTATGCGTATGCTGACAGGTAGCGTATACTTGTTTCGTGTTATCCGATCAGATATCAAAACCATCGCATGTTTTAATTAAAGGCTGCAACTCTAAGTGAAGTAGATGATGAAACTAGGATTCCATGTTTATTCGCATATAAGTAATTCGATTTTTATTCTCGTTAATTGTTTAATTCTTAGTTTTATAATTTGCATCTTAGTATAATTTAGATAATCAACCCCAATTTGTTACTTTTCTTAGCAGTGAGTTAAAACCATACATTGTTGCATAGGCATATTTACTGAATTGAACACCATTCTAGATCTCTGTGGGAACGAACTTGATTTTTAATCATATATTACTTGTGACAACGTGCGCTTGCGTGATTTTGCATAACACTAAGCAAAGGCAAGCTGTTTCTTTAAGGGAGTACTACTGTTATAAGATTATGATACGCACTTCAGAAGGTAACTTTGAATACATTTTCCGAGGTGATTTCTTTTATTTAATTACCTGTTAATATTGTATCACTAATATTTCAATATAATGTATATTTACAGGACTATCTCTTCACCAGGCTGGCCATTTATGGCAACAATACATTGTCGATGCTTTTACTGCTATTGAACAGTATAGATTGGATTGGGTTTCAAATCATCAGACTACTATTCGAGCAGATCTATATCATTCCGTACGTGATGCCATACGGAAAGGAGACAATGACCCTACTCATGTTGGTAAAGATGTTATTTTACCTGCTTCTTTTACTGGATCGCAACGTTACATGACACAATATTTTAAAGATTCATTGGCTATATGTCGTGCTATTGGTCATCCTTCCTTATTTCTTACAATGACATGTAATAATAAATGGCCTAAAATTCAAAAAATGATTGATTTATTGCCTAACGTTGACGTTGTTGATGCTCCGGATATTGTTTCAAGAGTGTTTAAGTTGAAGCTTGACCAACTCCTTGATTTAATCAAGAAGAAACATTACTTTGGCAGATGCATAGGAGGTAATGTATAAATCTTAATTATTTTATCTTTCTTGGAAATTTTAAGCACGAATGTATTTATGGAATTAGTATTAAACAATAATTTTGATTTTATTTTTTATTCCTTTTTTTCCCATAGTGATGCATGTTATTGAATTTCAAAAGCGTGGGTTGCCACATGTACACATGTTAATTTGGTTACATCCGGATGATAGACCAAATACTATTGATAAGATCGATCAGTTAGTTTCCGCTGAAATTCCTGATCGAGAGACTGATCCAATAGCATATCATGCTATAAAGAACTACATGATTCATGGTCCATGTGGTAAGGATTGTACGTACTCTCCATGCATGGTTAAAGGAAAATGTATGCGGCATTTTCCAAAAAGGTATACCTTTTACAGATAATGTAGTTATATTTTAATCATATATATGTTGTTATATTATCATAACTAATGTTTATTTTTTCTTTTGGCAGATTTAATGGACATACATTTTTTGATGATAGTGGATTTCCGGTTTATCATAAACGTAGGACCGGTAGAGTTATCAAGAAAAAACGTGTAAACCTTGATAATCAGTATGTTGTCCCCTTCAACAGAGATCTCTTGGTACGGTTTCAGTGTCACATCAATTTAAAAATATGCAATAGTTCAAGATCTTTAAAGTACCTTTTCAAATACTGTTTGAAAGGACATGACACTGCTACGATGATGTTAAAAAGAAAGTCAACAAATTCATCTGTTGATCATTTAAAAAACAAGTCCAAGAGCCTAGATGAGGTCAAAAAATTTTTGGATGGAAGATATGTCTGTGCATCTGAAGCTTCATGGAGAATTTTTTCTTTTGACATTCACAATCGGTGGCCAAGTGTTGATCGTTTACCAATTCACCTTCCTAGTGAAAAATTCCTAAATTTCCAAAGTACTGCTGATTTGGAAAAGGTTTGTGAAACGGCCACATCAAAGAGAAGTAAATTAGAAGCTTGGTTCATAGCTAATAAGGAATTGCCACATTCACGTAATTTTACCTATTCTGAATTTCCTAGCCACTTCACATGGGTACCAAAAACTGGTAAATGGAAGCTTAGGTAAAGATGTGATGTAGTTGGGAGGCTAACAGAGGTTCATGCCACAAGTGGTGAATTACTATATCTCCGTATGCTTTTGTTAAGAACGAAGGGAGTTCTGTCTTTCACCAAATTACGTACTATGGACGGTATTGTTTATGATACATTTAAGGAAGCATGTGGTGCTCTTGGTCTTTTACATAATGATAATCAGTGGCATGATGCATTGTCTGAAAATGCCCATTCTTCTATGCCTTTACAACTCCGTGCAATGTTTGTTAACATTTTGGTCTATTGTTCTGTATCGCATCCATTTGCCCTCTGGGATGCTCACTGGAAGAGTATGTCAGATGATGTTGTCTATATGAGACGGAAGCTAACTGGAAATATTCATTTATCACTTTCTGATCATGAGATTCAAAATTATGCTTTGGCAGGTTCGTGCATCAAATTAATATTTATATTTTTTTAATTAATTTTTTAAAAGTAGATTCATCATATTTTCTGTAATTATGGCAACATAATTTATTATTACAGAAATAGAAAAATTGTTAAATGATGTTGGCAAGTATCTCCATGACTATCCCATGTTGTCATTCCCGGAGTAGCAATTTTTTGGTTCCTTTGTTAATCGACTAATTGTCGAAGAAACTGGCTATGACAAAGAGGAGATGAAGGTCCAGCATGAAAAAACCATAAAAAGCTTAATTCTGAACAAATGGAGGTTTATAATGCTGTTATTCAAAATGTGCAACAGAAGAAAGGTGGCATGTTCTTTGTTTATGGAAGTGGTGGTTGTGGTAAAACTTTTCTATGGCAAACCCTTTGCTGTCGTCTAAGATCAGAAGGAAAAATTGTCCTTCCTGTTGCAGGTTCTGGAATTGATGCTACACTACTTCCTGGGGGACGAACTGCACATTCTAGATTTCATATACCAATAAAGTTGGATTAGTATTCGATAGCCGGAATAAAGCATGGTACAGACATTGCGGAGCTAATGCAACAAACAAGCCTTATAATATGGGATGAAGCACCGATGCAACATCGTCATGATTTTGAAGCTGTAGACCGAAGTTTGAGAGATATAATGGTTGCTGTTGATTCTGATAGAGCCAGAAAACCATTTGGTGGGATTACAGTTGTGTTTGGTGGAGATTTTCGGCAAATATTACCTGTATTACCAAAGGGTTCTAGAGCTGATACAGTGAATGCTGCATTGAACAAATCGAGGTTATGGGAATTATGCAAAGTCTTCCTTCTTAAGTAGAATATGCATTTACATGGAGGTAATTCAGAGGAGCAAAATAGAAAGATAGCTCAATTCAGTAAATGACAACTTGATATTGGAAATGGCATAGTGGAACCTATTCAACCTGGTAATGAAGTAATAGAATCTGAGTTTGTTGTCCCAGATCAGTATGTTGTCAAAAGTACTGGTAAGAATCCTATCACCAGTCTTATTGACCTTATATATCCAGATTTTGTGAAGAACATGCATTCGCATGATTTTTTGAGATCAAGGTCAATTCTCACCCTAACAAATGTAACTGTTGATGATATTAATTCGCAGATTCTTGACAAGATTCCTGGTACAGTACATACGTATCTTAGTCAAGATTCCATTGATGATAATGGTGGTGAAGATTGTGAATTTGATGCTTCTTTTCCCGTTGAATATCTGAACTCTATTAATATGCCATGTCTTCCTAAACACGAGTTAAAAATTAAGGTTGGAGCAGTTGTCATGTTGATGCGGAATTTAAATCAGATTATGGGGTTATGCAATGGGACAAGAATGATAGTAACAGGTTGCAAAAAGAATAGTATTGAATGTCAGACTCTTTGTGGTTCTCAAGTTGGTACAAAGCACCTAATTCCTAGGATCGACATGGTACCTACTGATACCAAGTGGCCGTTTGAATTTAAAAGAACTCAATTCCCAATACAGGTATGCTTTGCAATGACTGTAAACAAGAGCCAAGGCCAATCATTGGATAATGTTGGGTTATATCTTCCTCAACCTGTCTTCTCTCATAGTCAGCTTTATGTTGCGATTTCACGAGTTACTTCTCCTGAAGGTCTTCATATCTTAATTATCGACGATTCTGGCTTGAGCAAAAATGTAACAAGTAACGTTGTTTTTGAAGAGGTTTTTTATAACCTTCCCAATTTGTAATAAAATATGTATCAATCTACCTATTAATGGACAGTAGTTTTTTATAAATAATATTTTGTAGATATAACTTCTCCCGCACCATTGCAGCATTACTTATAATAGTGTATAATTTTCTTTATCTAATTTGAGGGGATCATATATCCTAATTGCAGGCTTATATAGATTGCACTTTTACAAAATAAAAGTTATAATTTTGTATTTATTGGTACATGTTAATGTTAATATTCAGAGGTTATTGCTGAGAATAAAGTAAAACTTTGTTTTTTTTATTGTCCTCAAATGGTACAAATCATTTTACCATGTTATTCAACTGGTAGAAATGATCTCTGCATCAACGATGTTTTGATTCCAAGTAAAATTTAACCAGCAAAAAATCATATACCCAGACTTATATAAAAAGATTCATTACTATAGAAAGAATAATTTTAAATCAAGATAAACAGAAATAGTAAAGTATTCCAAAATACTATTAAGAAATAAGTCAAATAAACATCATGTGAAACAAATATCCTTCTGTTCTTAGACTTTTACGACATCTACTTACACAATTTGCATGATCTATTGAACATGAACATTGAAAACAATTCCTTCTTCTTCTTCTAATAATGTGAACACCATTTGCTGATTTTTTTTGACTCCATTATCTTCTGCAAATGTGTTCCAGCCAGCTGAAAATCTGGGAGCCCCATTCGAAACTATGATTCCTACTGTCCAAACCCCAACTGCTGTTGTAAGTGTTACTTTCTCTCCATGTTGCCATTGCCTATCTGTTGGTGTTATAAATCTTGGTATATACTGGAATACATAAGAGTTAAATTGTTATTTAAAAAATGTTAACAACGTTAGATTTGATAAACTAAGTAAAACAATTAAAATTAATTTACTAATACGCTACAATATGAAAATCCATACCACGCCATGGCTTGAACTATTAACATTTGACTTTGTCAACGTCACAGTAAATTCTACCGGAGCCACAAAATCTTCAATCTCCATCTCATTCTCTTCTGCATTTTCAAGAATTTGAATTTCATTCTCTATGTCAAGTAATTGACCTTCATTTTGTACTCCAGAACTCTGCCCTTCAAAATGCATTTCTGTTGTTGTGATTCCATCAGATACTTTTTCTGAATCTAAACAATTAATCATGTGTCAACATTTGTAAATACTTTTATAATGCTATAAATGACAAAACATCTAAGAATTTAATTATACCACCATATTTGTATATTTCACCTCTTGCAGTTGTTGTATTTGGATGCAATTTCTCGACCTTCGTCTTATCAAATACCACTATATCAAATATTCCATCTCCACGATATGTAAACATCAACGTGTCTTTTTTCTCAAAATAATTCGACTCAATTATATCCATCAGACCTATCAATTTTTGGTTTGTTTTGGAATAAAAAGCATTAATAAATGCGCCATTTTGCAGAATGACTTTAACGTCACTAGGAATAACATCCCCAAATCTCTTCACAAAATTTTCTGGTATTTCCTGTTTAAACAAAATTATTTGTTGTATTAAACTTCATGTATCATCAGTTGCAAAATGGAACACACTAACACTATATATATAGAAAAACAAACAATCAACAATTTACCAGACCATTTAGAACATTAAAATTGTAATATGTTTTAGACTTTTTAACATTTTCAAGTACTTACAAATTCTCCTGCATGATAGCCAGCACCAAAACCAAAAGATAGAAATTTCCATCCAATTCCTCTGTTTTTATCTATAAAAATCATTAAAAACGGTTAATTTCATAGCTAATGAATGAACAGGAACTACCTGAGTATTTTACCTCGATTGTATAATGGATTCATTGAACTATTTCGCATTGGGACATTTTCTGCTTCTGTTCCATCGTCGTTCAAGATATTAACTGAAAAAACTCCTTTGCCATTGTAGTTAAATACAATAAAGCTTGCACAACACCTTATAAGCTCCTTTCTGAAACGAATCAGATCAACAAAACTTCCACTTGAAACATTGTATTGAACATGTGTTTCTCTTCCTGTTCATAAATTGAAACTAACGTTCTGAGGTATTGCATGACCGTATGCTGAAATGATTTTTTCTGGTAATTTCTGAAAGGAAATTAAGAAGTTCCCAAAAGTGAAGTAAAGAAATAAAATAAGCAGGTCAGATTTTATTTAAAAACATTATTATTATGAATCAGCGGAAACATAAATTAGCATGAGTTAATTTTTGGAGAATTATACATAATCCAAACAAATAACCTGAATCTAAACTTCATATCATTAATGGGGTACTTACAATTGTTGTGCTTTCACAATTATCTGCTCTTACAACAATGATGAATTGTTGGAAATTAGCAATATCCACATCCATCTACAATTATTAAATAAAAACAAAAAAAATGTTAATAATTAAGATATTGACAATTTTTTGACCAGTAGTAGAATAATTTACTAATCAAATTAGTAATCAAGTTACAAGTACTTTAACGTACTAAAATAAAACGTAGTGTTTGATTAATTTTGATATGATTCCAATAAAAAAACATAGGTATCATAATAGAATTAACTACTATAACAACCCGAATTTTCAAAATAAAACTATTATTATTATTACGTCGACCGATGGAATTGATGAGAGAAGAGAATAGTTAATTATTATTTTATAATATTTATTCGATTGTGAAGCGTTTATGTGATTAAATGTTGTTTGTGTATGATTAAGTGGAAAATAGGTTCGTTTTAAATTTTGTGAATTAAGTCAATGTGACTTAACTGCCTAAGTGATTATGTGAGTCATCTGAATTAAATAGATATGGATATATGTCTTAAACGTGTTATCTGTACATGTCTGAGTGTGTGGTTATGTTTGTCGTTGTTATTATAACCACTTCTTAATTATTTATGAAATTCGTAAAAATGAGATTTTAGAAAAAGATTTATGAAAAATACAAAATTGTTTTGAAAAATTCTTTTCAATGCTTCCTAATGATAATAATTATTTTTAGGACTTTTCAAAAATATAAAAATATTATTTTTGTAGAAATTCGATTTTTAAATGATTTAATATTGATTTTTTCTTCTAAAATTCGTAATAAATCCAAAAATGGTTTAAAAATTCTGAAAATTTATTTGTTGTAGTTTTATAATATTACAAGGCTTAGGTAAATTTTTCATGATTTATAGAGGATTTTTCGAGTAATTACTATATCGTGTTTTATAGCATTAAAACGATACAAATTAGATTATACGAGTAAAAGGGACACTTGGCAAGCATGTGGGAGCTGATTTTGAAATGTGAGACACATGTCATCAGTTAGGGAGTCACTTAGATGAGTCATCTCTAGGTTGCTTGCATGTAGGACATGTGTCATTGTTAAAAAAAAAAAAATAGAATTGACCACACCACTCATTTCTCTCATCTCTCATTTTCTCTCATCTCCTCTCTCGGCTCTCCCCGCACTCTCTCCCTCACTCCCGAATTCTCTCCCCTCCCTTTCTTGTTTGCAAAATTTTTAAGTTCTAAAAAAAAAAAATCTTATGGATTAAGAAGATTTTCAAGTGATTATATTGTGGGTTAGCATTCCGAATCAAGCAAGCCGAAACCAAATCTCTCATTCTCTCTCTCATTTTCGAAAAGAGGGTATAATCTTAACCCATGAATTGTTTTTCATTTAGATTAACTTATGTAGGATGATTGCATGCATAGATAAATGAATAAAATAGAATGCATGTGAGTTTTGATTTGAGAAATTGAATTGCATGCAAAGTAGTAAGATATATATTAGATGAGATTGATTTGGATAGGTGATTATATGACTAAATGTTAAGTGGATCTTGAATGTTAATAGGTGAAATGACTATATGGTTGTATTAGTGTAAAAATTCGGAAGTGGATTGTTTTGAGGATAGTTATATTCAAATGTTTCAAGGAATACGAGAAGGAATTTGTGATTAAGTGTTAACTTGATGATATGATGAAAGCATGTTGATTTTAAAGATAATTAGATTCGAAATTTGTAAGAAAATATCCATGGAGTATTCGGTTTTACTAAGAAAGAGAGTATGGAATTCGAAACCTTGTGATTTAGTAAGTTATACTAGTTGTCCAGAAATTTCCAGCAACTGTCCTGTTTTACTCTGTTTATTCGAGACAGTTGTGTCCTGTTCTGGGCAGTGGTCATTTGATGAAAATTGTTCTATTTGGAGTCTATTTTGTGTAGGAGAAAACGGTGTGTCATTTGAGTTAACGAGCTAGGAGAAAACGATATTTTAGTAAAACCTGCGCAGAACAGAGTAACCTCTCGGGTTACTGATTTTGGAACCATATTTCACCCACTTAAACCTTATGTTGGAAGCCGAAATTTTTATGGTTACTAGAGGGATGGTTCAGGGTGATCCCATAAAAATTTTAAATAAAAATCTTGATTTATCAATTTACTAAAAATGTTTGAGTATGAGTAGTACAAAACCGACAACTTTGTTTTTAAACCAACTTTGGCTTGTTACTTGGCCTAGGTAAACTGATAGTTTCACTTCAACGTTTTTATGAGAGAAATTTATAATGTTCAGGTTTGCAATAAAAGAGGTTTTGTAACCAAATGATGGTTTTCCTATTTATGAGGATTATTAGAGTGCAAGTTGCGCAGATTTTACAAAACTGTTTCTATTAAATTTGGGTTGGTACTTGTTAAAATGGTTAGCCGATAGTGGTCGTCGTAGTGACACACTATCCGGTCCAGATTTTTATTTGAGTTTAGAGCTGCATTTAATTTATTAATTAAAATGTTGCGACTCTAATCTAACGACTAAGAGTCCCTTTATGTTTATGTGATTACGTGATAACGATTATAAGGATTGTCGCTACTTAATTGATATTAGTGTCTACGTCTATTCTCGGTTATCGATAAGGATTACGAACGAGAATTAATTTGTTAATTGAGAGTGATGTGTGATGTGTGATTAGAGATTGTCGGGCATAAAGCCTTAAATGTTATAAAGTTATTGTATGTTGATTTGGTTGATTTGATGGTTGTTGTGATGTGTTTAATACATCGGGAAGTGTCCACTTTAAAAAGGGACATTTCCGTCTTTTATGAAATATTTGTGATTAAGTTAGACGTGTTAGAGTGGCGTGCTAGCGTCGATAGACCGTAGAGTCATTTCGAAAACTGAAGTACCGTCTTGTGTTAACTGTAGAAACGACGTGCGAGTTCGATCTCGGTGAACCAGGTTCGTGGCAACCGCAAGTGCATCAAATCGAAAGAGGATTAAATCAGAGGATTGGACACGTGGGACAAACGAAGGAATGTTCTCTCTAAATCGTCAAGCGTACTTATTAGCTAGGACCTAAGGCAAGTCTACTAACCGTACTCTTTCGTTCAGAGTATGCATGCTTTTAAAATATTATGCTTTCTTAAAAATGAAAATTTTGCAAATGCCTTTTTTTTTCAAACTCGTAAATTCGCGAGAAATCATTCAAGTCATTTAAATCAGTTTTATAACTGCTTTCAACTTATCGCAAGCATGTATTTTTACCCATTGTGTTATGAAAGTTTAAAATTGCTCTTTACCCCTATAAAAACTATTTTACATATCTTTCATGATTATGATACGCTTTAATACCTGTTGGGAATGTGAATCCCTTTCGTTCGAATATCCTTATCATATTGGAACGCCCTTTTTTGACCGAGGCACCGGTCCCCCTATCATATTCGTATTAAGGCATGTGTGTGCCTAAAGATCCTTTTATATCGAGAATCACATTGTGTATGTGGTTCGGAGTTCTGTCGTGGGCTGATCACCCAGCTTAGCTCGTGGCGTCTTATCGTAGTTCCAATCTTGAATGGTTGTTCCTTCTGAAAATTCATATTTTATTGTTGAGAATCAAATGTCGAATCTTCCTTTGAATTGTTCTAAATAAATTCGAGATTCAAATTATTACTGAAGCATTTGTTGCACAGTGATGGTTAAAATCGAGAATGAATTGAGATCTTCTTATTTATTCAACTCATTATTGTCAGGCCGATTTGGCAGCTAAGTATGTAAGTACTTAGCCGACAAGAAGGAGATTATGAATAATTGAGAATTTCTTGAATGTTTGTTAAATTGAGAGTTGATGTATCTTCGTGAATTTTCTTAAATGTTGTCTCTTAGTAGCTGAAGCATCTGTTGCTCAGTTATCAAAGTGTTATCGAAAATCGCTATACAAATTATTGAGATAAATATTAAAGTCGTTTTATAAAGCTGTCGAGGTGAAGTCCTTCTTGAATTCTGTAAAACTCTTTCATATTGAAAAATCTTCGTTATAAATATTCCAAAAATGGTACCATCCTCAAGTTGGATTTGTAAAACCTTCAAAGTTTTATTTTCAAAAGTATTTTAGTATACTCTATTATAAACTTGCTGAGCATTTCTTTCGCTCATACTTGTTGTTTTAAATTCTAACTTTTCAGTAAAGTAGTTCGGCGTGACTTGTTCGCGTAGTTCAGAAATAGAAGAGGAAGACGCTATTTTGAAGATTGCTTGGCTCGGGAGTCCTGGATCTAGAGTAAGACTTACTTTATATAGTTGGACTCTAATTATTATTATGCATTAGATTAGTTGGCCTGGTATACTTCTTGTCGAAGTTATACCAGCGATTTAAGATTGATCAAAGAGAATGTTGTAAAGAAGAAACTTTTTATTTAATGGAATTTGGATTCTTGTTTCTAGCCCTATAACCTAAAAGATCTTGGTTAGTTGGGGTCACAGAGATGATATTTCAACTTTGGATAACTACAAGGGATAGTGTGTTAATAAACAGGTTAATTTATTTGAGGATTTTTCGCGTAACGACCAAATCTCCTGACCCCGGATTTGGGGGCGTTACAACTACATTTTTAATTATAGCTGCTTTTCATATACTATAATTCAATATAGCTATGTTCTAAGAAAAGAACATAGGTATCATAAAAACAGAGGTGTACAAAAGAATTAAAAATAGAGGTACTAAATACATGATTCCTTATAGCTGATTTTACAGTAATCATTACTATTTTTTTCACACATAGTTAGAACTTTAATTCGATCTTTAAACAGTGTTAGTAGTGTACTATTGACACATACCTTATTGCTTCCAACAATTAAGTTATTTTGCTTATCAATATCATGATCATCAGCGCCATTTCCATTTACTTTATCTGGTAATATAGTTAAATGTCATTGATATCAAAAACAAATATCAGAGAATAAATTTTGGTGTGTTATTTTTATTACCCGAATTGTCACTCCAATCAATAGCCCAAATCCAATTACTGGATTCTTTCTTTAAACAGCCATTAACACGTTTCTAGTAATCTATCTCTGTACCATCTGCTTCGTAAACACGAGCGTGCAAAATATTTCCATCCAATGAGAAAATAATAGTCTCTCTTTGACACACATGGAAGACATCTAATATTTTGCCAATATTAGCCAAATAGCCTCCAAGAATACTAAAAAAGATGTATCTCCGTTCACCAGTAATTTCAACTTGGTTCAGATCACTCAGTGTTTCACCATATGTGTCCTTAATTAATTTAGGAACAACCTTTTTTATAATAAGAAAAACAATGTTATTCAACTTTTTAGAGACAACTATTATATTGTTCTGAAAAATTTAAAGAACATATCATTTTAAAATAAATGTAAATAATAGAGTAGTATACCAGCATCCCTTCTTCCAGAGAATCCTCAGAGATTACTTTGAAAAATGACTTATTGGATTCCATATTTTCTGAATCAATTAGTAGAAGCAAGATTAGATTATTGTCAGATTTATATAAAGCATTTTAAGTAAATATTTTACCTTCCCGAAAGCCAACAATTTTGTCTTCCCCTTTAAATATGCAGACATTTACCAAGTTTTCCACGTTTGAGTTTAATGTAAACAGAACCAATGTATCACCAGTCTCCAATTCTGTGTCCTTTGCAAACTCCTGCCATCCAACTCCAAGTGTGCATCTTTCATTTTTCCACTCAACTTTAACTTCCCAGCGTCTAGCAACAAAAATCAATTCTACTTTACATCCATCTTTCCAATTTTTGTATAACTTATCCAGCCCCTCCTGCAATATCTGTTTTATAATAAAAAAGTTTCAATTAAATATTTTTTGGAAAATTAGACATGCTCCAACTATTATGTATATACAATAATGGAAACATTGTTTACCAGATTGTTCTGATTTGGATCAATGTCCAAACTGCTTATCTTAATTTGAAAATAGCCAGCATAGTTGTGCAACGCATTGAACATCCAAAGTGCAGACACTTTCTCATACTCTAACGATAAACTATCAAGTACAAATTTTTCCTTTCTCCAATTATCTAAATCTTCAGTATGTAAAAAATCTTCTAGACTCTTTGTTTGATAGTTGCATTCAACTGCTGTATCCTTGAAGATTTTAATAACAAACTGATTTTCGCCGTAATATTCAAATTGAAGTAGATTGTAAATCTTGACTCCGTAAAACCTCATGAATCTTCTAATTCCGTAAATTAACATGGATTTCTGATCGTATTTTCCTTTCCATATCAGTGAGTTGCAGTGTAAGATTAAATCTGACGGCATTTGCCTTCCAAACTCATCATTGAACGATTTAGGAATTCTCTGTAAAACCAATAACTTATATAAAGTCTAAAAATTTTAGATATGAAAATGAACCAATTACAACACATTCGGAAATTTAAAATTAGAGTAAATTAACACTTACAAATGTTCCAAAAATTCCCTCTTGATTGTTTGCAAAAAGGAAACTTGACACTATCTTTCCGTGTCCTGTTTGAACAACAAATTGTTATAGAAACCTATTATATCAATGTAAATACACTGTATTATATTGAGTAAGAATTATTTTACCTAATTTTGCGTTGTTGGATTCCAATCGTGTTGATGTATTTTTTTTCCTGCGTACATATTATTAGAAAAACATAGAAGTTTCATTAAATTAGAACAAAATAATCTAAACTTCTTATCTTCTAAGTTGTGTTTTCAATCCATAAGCAAAGTACTCAATTTAACTATTATTCAAAGTACATCCAGATTAATGAAGAATTAGTAATACTAACTTTAATAAATATGTTCTGTTAAACTAAATCATGTCATATTACTTACTACAGAAGAGTGTCATTAAGAATAAGCAATAGCATGCATATGAACATACCCAAATATCAATTACATATACATAGTAGCAGTTTGTCGAAATTCAGATTAATAAAACCCTAATCCTAATTGCAAAAGAACAAACTTTAACCTCCATATTCGATGATCAATACCAACTATCTTTAATCGAAGCTTCGTTGTTCCGTCACTCCTTATCGGGGTAAAACTGCATGCAAGAGCTTAAGTTTGGTTATAACTCTTTACCTCTTCTTTTGGATGGAGTAGTATATAAATTGCCTATGTATGTTAGAAGTCCTAAGTAGGAGTTACTTTTTTTTATTATAATTATTTCTCCTCTTAAATTTGTCAGCTATATCATTAATTGTCATTAAATACTAGCAGGCAATGATAATAATTTTAATTCTTTTTTTTCCCCAAAATACAAAAGTCAACTGTTTTTAATTTGAATTTTTAATAATATACATCATTTAAGTATCAGGATCTCTAAATTATATATCAAATTACCTGAATTATATACTGCTTATTATATTAGGATGTACATAATAAATATTCTTTAATTTAACCGATTTGATTCATAATTTTTCCTTTTATCGAAAATGATTTACATTAATTTTAGTTTATTTTTAAGAATGTCAACATAAAAAATAAACTGATGTTATGACAACAACTATTGATGTTGAGACTGAATTTCAGCATTTACGACAACAACTATTGATGTTAAAAATTTTGTTACTGTAAAATTAAAATAATAAGTTAATAATATTTTTTTTAAATTTATGTTGTTGTTATTATATTCCCTATTTTCGGTATTGATTTGGCAATAACCTTTTTATTTTTGTAATAAATGTAAAATATTAATAATTAAAGTTTAAAAACTTGTATTTTAGTTCAATTTTTATCAAAGGATTTTAAATTATTTCGAAAAATGGTTTTTTTTTCTTAAATTAGTTTGAAGCAAGACCCGTTACTTATGGTTATAATGCTTATCAAAATTAATACGTTCAACGGTTGATTAAAATATTATAATTATGTTACGAAGTATTGAAATTCGAATTCTTTGTTGTTAAAATGAAGTTTGATATATTTCGTAATTTTATAAAAAAAAATTAACAAACTCAAGACTAGTACGTATAGGGTATACAACACCAAGATACTATACATGAAAAGGAAAAATATGTTCGCAACATTTATAAAAACATTTTTATGAAAAGAAGTTTTGGATGAAAACATTTTTATCGTGTCTCCTATTTTTTGTTTAATAAAATATCTTATTTCGCTTTTACAAACCACAGATAAATCAATAAAAAATTAACAAACTCTAAACCAGTTTGGTATTGCTACGTATATGGTATACAACACCAATATACAATAGAAGAAAATTAAAATTCTGTTCGCTACATTTATAAAAATGTTTTTTTAAAAATAAGTTTTGGATAGAAATATAGTGATTTTATAACAATCGTGTCTCCTAATTTTTTTTAATAAAACATCTTATTCCGCTTTTACGTAACCGGCTATTAATTTAAACACCAAACATTACCAATGACATAACTTTTATTAATTTTTTAAACCAAAAACATATGTATAATTACAAAAATTGCCAAATTTTTGTAATTGTATTATTTTTTTAATTTATAATTTTTTTTCCTATTTTTTAAGTATATATTTTTACCAGGTATTCGGGCCAGCTTGCGTGCACCACGATTAAACCTGGGTGTCCCGCTCATCTCCATACCCTCAGCTGGAATAGAAACTGGGATCTCGGGGTGGTAATCGCCAAAGGTTCTGGACTTAACCAGCTAAGACACCGGTGCGGGACACCCAGTTTTAATCGTGGTGCTCGCAATTACAAAATTGCCAAATGATTATAATTATAATATTTTTTAAATTATAAATTTTAGTGTTAAAACATAATGTTTAGGCAATTTTAATTATAATTTTTGAATTAGTCCATCATAAATAAGCTTTCCTTTAAAATGGGGATCAATGAATATATAAGCATTATATTTGGAAAACGTAATAATTGTTATTGTTATGACATCTAATATCTACTAATTGACAATCGCAAATACGTATAATGATTTAGACATATAGTTCATAGTTGATAGTTTTAATTACTGTCTATATTGCTGATTATAATAAGGTTAGATTTTCAGTTAGAAATTGATATCACTAGATTACAATTTCAATTTTACCAATCTCTTTTTTCCAAAAAAATAGTAATTCATGGGATCTTATCATTAAAAGAGTTTGTTATGCTGATACTCATCAAGTTATTATCCTAATCATATTCCTGAAATCATGTAAATAGATTATGGACGTATGAACCCTGTAAAGAATAAAAGCTCCAACAACACATAACATAGACCATTCTTTAAAGTCCTTTTTTTCCAGAATCACAATGTAAGTTTTGTAATCAAAACTTATAAGAATCATTTTTAGTTTTATTTTAAGATCGTGTTACTCTTTCATGTATGGTACTTAACATTTTACCTAACTGCCAATGCTTTACTTTACATTATCATATTACAATTTTTTTGATTTTGGAATCAACTTCCTTTATACAGAACATTTGCAGCAATGGAAGCGCTTTCTTTCCACCATATTCAGCAGCTTGAAAAATCACGTACTGATTGGAGGATTAAAGTCAGAGTAACCAGGATGTGGCCAACCATATCATCTGAGAGCGGCACAACTAAAGGATTTAATCTCATTCTTTTAGATGATGATGTAAGTTATTTAAATTTTACATTTTTGTCACTTATTACAAATGTATCACCAAATTTTGAAATGGTATAGTTTTTTTATCGTGTAGAATGCGCTGATAGAGTATATTTTTATATATATTCTAGATGATTTTATTCTCATATTTATTGTGTTTTGCATTGATTTGGATTTTTATTTAATATATTTGATTGTTTTATTGTAGGAAATAAAGAATTAATGACTTGGAAGGATTTGGAGCAAAAAGAGCTATTTTGGAGATAAAATAGGAGAAAATTCGTATTATTGGGCTACACGGGCTGTCTAACACTGTTTGAGCCGTATCTTGGGTTCCAGAAGTCAGAACGATCTTACTGTCCACGCGAAGCTTGTGGAATTTTCTTTAATTCAGAGGTGGTCCAATAAGCAAAATCGAGCTGGAACAGCCCAGAAATAGAGGAGTAAATATAGTTACGAATTTTAATTAAGGAATCCTATTCAGTTATGGAATCCTACTTGTAATTTATTTAGAGTATTAAAATACTTTTATTGGGGAGACATATAATATACATATATATTATTTAGAGAAGGGAGATACATACGTGCGCTACTCTTAGGAGCTAGGGTTTTGGAGAGAAGACCATGAATTTCATTCTTGTGACAGGATTGATGATTGTAGGTTTTCTTATCTGAATTTCTTCTCAATTCTTATTAGTTTAATTATTCTTCTTTGTTCTTTGAGTTGTTTTACTTGTTTAATTATTAGCGAGTAGTTATTTCTAGGGCTTAAAGGGAAGCCATGTTTGCACTAATATTGGCATGATTTTCACAGTGATTTGATTGGTTATGGTTAATTCTGATTGATATGTTTTAATCGTTAATTTGTGTAATCGGCCGATATCATGGATTAATTATATGCAAATAGGGGTATGGATCGAGAGATTTACTTACTAGAGGCACACATACGATTAGCAGAATTGAATTTGAGTGCTGAAGCATCATCGGATTTCTGAGAGCGTTAATGCTTGGAAGAGATTAACTTGACTCTAATTACCTGATTGATTGAATTACTAAAAGTGGTTAATTGTGTTGAATGTTTCGAGAGTGTTAATGCTTGGAAGAGATTAACATACTCTAGTTATAGGATCACATTGATTGCTTTAGCTTAAGAGCCAATTGTGTAAGCATGGTGGACCTGATTGCCCTAGGTTTTAAATAATTTGTTTATCATCTGTTTAATTAGTGTTAATCTTGTTTAATTAGTTAATTAATATTAATTCTCCAATAATCGTTTGTCCCTGAAACAATTAGCGATAACTCAAAAGGAATTAGTAGAACCTGTCTCCTTGTGGATTCGACCCGCTTGCCATCTATACTAGAAATAGACACCGTGCGCTTGCGGTTAGGTATAATTTGACACATCAAGTTTTTGGCGCCGTTGCCGGGGAGACAACGAGTTTCTATTGATTTTAATTTAGTTGTTTAGATTGTTTCCATTGTCTCATTGGAACTTTTGTTCCAATTGAGGCAGATTTTACGTTTTCTTGGCTTTGTTGAGAGTTTACAGGTTTGCAATGGGTGAAGTTGATACTTTTGCACAAGGAGTTGCACTCTTATCTTCCCTAGTAGAGGCACATACTCGAGAAATTGCCTCATTCAGCCCTACATAGCCCACTATGCGTCCAATGAGTATCAATAAGATGTCACAAATGGCCCCTAAAACTTACAACTTCTGTCAAGTTTGTGGTATTCAAGGTCACTATGGTTATGAGTGCTCTTACAATTTCTATAATTCTCGGAATGCTCAGTGCGGACAAATGAATTCTTTTGAAGAAGAATATGGGTACAATCAGTATTCAAACACTTTTGATCAAGAATGCGTGAATCAACCAGATTTCTACTACAAGGACAATGGTGCTCAAAATTTTTCATATCATAATCAGCAACAGTTTGATCAACAATATTATCAGTCATATGAGCAGCCGCCACAGCAAGAATATCAATATCCTCCTCTACAAGAAGATCTACATGTTTCTCAACCCAGTGTAGATGTGCAAGCTGATCAGACAAATGAGATGTGGGATATCTTGAATAAACTACTAAAGAGTCCTGAAGAACAAACCGAGGCAATCAAAGAATTAGAAACTCAAAGTTTGGCGATTGAATCTCAAATTGCACAGTTGGCTAACTCTTCTACTAAAGGGCAGCTCGACTATTTACCATCATCATCTATCCGATCTGAAGAGGACCTGACTGCTATCAATCTCACAAGTGATCAGGAATATGATAGTTTCTCCATGTATGTTGATGATGAGGCCATTGATAAAGAGAAGGAGCATGCCACCGATGACGAGATCAATGATGTTGCTGCTACCAAGGACAATGTGACTGATGATGAGGTGACAAAGGAAAGCAATACAGAGATGGTTGTTGTTTCTCTTCCACAACCTGTGTCTCAGCTACCATGTATTGATAAATTTGCTCTCGATCTAGCCTCTACTTACAAGGCTTCTTTGCTCAAGAACATTTATTTCAAGGTTGATGTGATAACAAATATTGTCCAAGATGATATTTCTCAAATTCTGGTTGAGGATCCATACAAAGTGGCTCATATGTTTCAAGCTCGAGAAGAGGGAGAAGATGGAATTGTCTTATTAGCCAATGATGTGATAAGCCAAGATGTCCGAATGACTCCAGTGAAAGTGAGGAGTGAAGAAAAGCCACCACCAGAACCTCCACCTTATGTCAAGGGAGTTCAATATTTCCGTGGTGTCGAATTTTATCGCTGTTTTATCACAAAGTTTTCCAAAACTGCACAAGCACTTAATTCTCTATTGCTTATTAATGGCATATTTTATTTTGCTGATGCTTGTTTGGAGACTTTCTGCAGGATAAAGACAACCACAGATGTTCTTGATACTTTTTGTGGTGGCGAGTTTATGATCGAGAAAGTGGATATTACGCCTTTACCGGAGTATTTTTGAGGAGGCCAAGCTAATGACTCTAAATAAGCGCTGCTTGGGAGGCAACCCAAGATTTCATTGGAGGATCGGTGCACTTCATGCTTTTGCATAGGGGAGTATTTTTTTTCCTTCTCTTTCATATATAGTAGAATTGCTTAGTTATTTGTTAATTCCAAGCCTTGTTGTGTACATTATTCCTTCATATTTTAAAAAAAATAATAAAAAAAATTGAGTGTTGTATGCAAAAAAAAAAAAAAAATCTGTTCAAAAAAAAAATGAACAGTTCGAGCAGGCTGCAGCTCTGTCACGCAGGCTGCGCCTGCGTTTCTGCCAACACCGCAGGTTGCCCCCTGTAACACAGGCTGCGCCTGCGTTACTCACCCCTTCTGCCCGGATTTTTTTTAATTTTTCCCCGAAAATTGTTGTAATTTCACCCAAATTTATCCCAACTCAAATTCCTTCAATCCTTAAATTCTATTCTTATTATATATCAATTCCATACCATCCCAAAGCTCTCCTACACCCTAATTTTTTTATAACCTCTCCATAATCTTATATATATACCCACATATACATACAAATCTAATTCCTCTTCTACTTCTTTAAATCTCTAAAAATTGAATTCTAAAGAGGAATTAATTGCAAGTTCACCTCTCCAATTCGTAGTTGGGATATCTCTTCTCTATTTTCTTTTTATTACGAATTTGTGTTCTTGTCAATTGGGGGTTTTGTATTAGTTTTGTTAATTGGGTATTTTTGGTAGGATACTTCTTGGTGGTTGTTGGTGGTGAGTGGGTGGCTCCTAAGCGAATGAGGGGTGGTTTTCACACCCGACACCTTGATTCCAGGGGAGTTTTCTTTCTTTTCTTTTTAGTGTAGTTTTATTTTGTTTTTAGTTGTAGTTTTGTATCTTATTCATTAGTTCATTGGGGACAATGAACCGCTTAAGTGTGGGGAAGGGTTCTCAATGTTAAGAGAATTTAAAAAAAAATTAAAAATACCAAAAATAATTCTAGCCATGCAATTTGATTAGTTGTTGTATTTTTCTTGATACACCCATGCATGCGTAGAATTCTTGTGTTCTTGACGCTTTTGTATGAGAAGTGACGTGCTTTGTTCTTGTGCACACACTTTCACTAGCAAGTTGAAACTGGTAGACTTAATTGAATGTGGAAAGTGATTAGAATGACATGAATATGTGCAAGATGACTTGGTTTCCATGCTTTGAGTACAAGTAGGTGCGTTAGAGAGTCTTGTTACCTGGGATTGATTATGTTTTGTCATACCAAGCGAGTTTTGAGCCTATATGCATATCGTTTGCATGATTTTTTGTTTGCTTGAGTGTCCACATGTTGTTTACATTGCTAGCACTTACTTGAGATCTTTCTTGAAATGCATGACATTACTTGATGATGAGATGATAAAGGCACTTAGGTTTGACCTCGTATTTCCCATATTTCCATACCTTTTAAACATGATCAATTAGTTAACCCGTTGAGCTTAATCCTATTCTTTTGGTGACACACCACATTACTTGCCATTATCCTTTTTATTCTATTGGCCTTACATTGAATTTGAACCTAAATTGTCAAAAGCTAGTATCGTGCTTAAGGGAGTAATAAGGTGTTCATAAAAGGGGGGGTTATTGATGATCATACCATTGGGAAATATTGATTTTGGTTGATGCTTGTTAGTCGAAATTCATAATAATATCTATGGATCATTGTGCTTATTCCTTAGCTCTCACAGAAAAAAAAAGAAAAAAAATAGAAAGAAAAAAAAATTATTTGAGAGCATTCTTATGTTTGTATGATCCTTCTTCATTCGACTAGTCAAGTTATTATGTAAGGGTTATTGAAAAATCCAAGTGTGGGGAAGTATTTGTTTTAATAGAAAGGGAATTGAATAATGATTATTGTTGGGTACTCGTTTTTGACATTTAACCTGTTTTAGCTTTACTTGACATACCTGGTCCCTAGCCCACGCTACAACCCGAATAAAGACCTTTTGATTGTCATCAGTGATGTATGTTGTGTTGAGAGTGAGATTGATTGCGAGTGTCAAGTTGTGTTTATGATTTTGTTGGAATTGAGTGATACACTTAACCTTGTTCTTGTGTGAATATTCGTTTTTGAGTGAAAGGTGAGTTATTACTTGTTTTGGCATAGGAGATCCCGGGTTTAGACTTAAAGATGTGTTTCTTGTGGTCTTAGCATGATTACCAACAATTTTTACATTTGACATGAATTTTTATGACCTTCTGCATGTTAGTTAAGTAGACTACGTGAATACTTGCACTTTCGACACCAAGACATCGTATGTTTACTTTGATTCTTAAGTTGATGTGGCATGAGAAGACTTGTGTGTGTGGTGTTGTGTTAGCATTGATCTTTTGCATTGTTAGATGACTTTTGTGGGTATATTCACTATAAACCCTCACGAGACAACACTCGTCCTACTAGGGCTACCTAGGGGTTTAACGGCTTGTTGCATATGCTCAATGCAATCGTGTCATCTACGAAAGTGATGTTTGTTAGGACTTAGTTTTTATTTCACTTATTTGCCCGAGGACGTGCAAATGCTTAGTGTGGGGATGTTTGATAGAGTATATTTTTATATATTTTCTAGATGATTTTATTCTCATATTTATTGTGTTTTGCATTGATTTGGATTTTTATTTAATAGATTTGATTGTTTTATTGTAGGAAATAAAGAATTCATGACTTGGAAGGATTTGGAGCAAAAAGAGCTATTTTGGAGATAAAATAGGAGAAAATTCGTATTATTGGGCTACACGGGCTGTCTAACACTGTTTAGGCCGTATCTTGAGTTCCAGAAGTCAGAATTTGACGATCTTACTGTCCACGCGAAGCTTGTGGAATTTTTTTTAATTCAGAGGTGGTCAAATAAGCAAAATTGAGCTGGAACAGCCCAGAAATAGAGGAGTAAATATAGTTACAAATTTTAATTAAGGAATCCTATTCAGTTATGGAATCCTACTTGTAATTTATTTAGAGTATTAAAATACTTCTATTAGGGAGACATATAATATACATATATATTATTTAGAGAAGGGAGATACATACGTGCTTCTACTCTTAGGAGCTAGGGTTTTGGAGAGGAGACCATGAATTTCATTCTTGTGACTGGATTGATGATTGCAGGTTTTCTTATCTGAATTTCTTCTCAATTCTTATTAGTTTAATTATGCTTCTTTGTTCTTTGAGTTGTTTTACTTGTTTAATTATTAGCGAGTAGTTATTTCTAGGGCTTAAAGGGAAGCCATGTTTGCACTAATATTGGCATGATTTTCACAGTGATTTGATTGGTTATGGTTAATTCTGATTGATATGTTTTAATCGTTAATTTGTATAATCGGCCGATATCATGGATTATTTATATGCAAATAGGGGTATGGATCGAGAGATTTACTTACTAGAGGCACACATACGATTAGCAGAATTGAATTTGAGTGCTGAAGCATCATTGGATTTCTGAGAGCGTTAATGCTTGGAAGAGATTAACTTGACTCTAATTACCTGATTGATTGAATTACTAAAAGTGGTTAATTGTGTTGAATGTTTCGAGAGTGTTAATGCTTGGAAGAGATTAACATACTCTAGTTATAGGATCACATTGATTGCTTTAGCTTAAGAGCCAATTGTGTAAGCATGGTGGACTTGATTGCCCTAAGTTTTAAATAATTTGTTTATCATCTGTTTAATTAGTGTTAATCTTGTTTAATTAGTTAATTAATATTCTCCAATAATCGTTTGTCCCTGAAACAATTAGCGATAACTGAAACGGAATTAGTAGAACCTGTCTCCTTGTGGATTCGACCCGCTTGCCATCTATACTAGAAATAGACACCGTGCGCTTACGGTTAGGTATAATTTGACACATCATGCGCATATCCATTCCTTTGCTTATCCTGATGTGTGGAAAGTTATTGACAAAAATGTGAATGAAGGAGATGTTTATATAGTTGAGAATTTTATCGTGTGTGATGCTGTTGGTAACTTGAAGCCAGTTTCGACAGATATTTGCATACGTTTTACTAATGCAACTACTTTCGAAGGCTGCAACGATGAGAAAATTATCCCTCTTTATAAATTTGAATTCTTGGATCTAGGTGATGTGGAAGTTCAAGCAAACGGTTTGGAGGAAAATGAAAATCCAGAATATGCCATAGGTGAGTTATATTTTCTTGAATTTTACCAATACAAGATTTGCTAATGATGTGTTTCAATATAATATTCGTTTTTGTTATTTTTTTTATAAATAAATTTTAGATCTTATTGGAGTTGTGGAGGACTATGAAAGACTGAAAAAAATTAGTACAAAGTTTGGTGAGAGAGACATTGTTAGATTCAAACTATGTGATAGGAGGTAATTTAAATTTTTCAATTCGTTTGATAGTATAGCATACAGTTTTACAGTATTCATAAATCGTAAGCTAATTGTATTGCAAACATGTATAATATGTAGTTATCGCCATAGAGTTGGAATTTGGGGAGATTTGACTATATCATGCAATGAAGAATATTACAAACATGATTCTGAGAAAAGTATTATTGTAATCCTGGCAAGTACGAAGATGGCTATGTTTAAGAGTATGTACTCTAAGCATCTGTTTTTTCTTTGAGTCCAAATTAATTTTATCTTACTAAAGTAATGTATTATGTAATACAATTGAATCATAAAAATTTAATCTATCTTCCATGTTTTCTAACAGATTCTGTTCAAATTAGCACATTACCATCTTCCAAAGTTTATTTCAACTTGAATGATGAGTCGGTTATTGAGATGAGGTAGCGGTATATCATTTTATCTAAAACTTTATGCACATTTCATGCAATATGTTCCATTTTAATTTTAATGTACTGATGTATGTTATTAATTTAATGTTATTTAATTGATTGTCACAGCCTTGAAGATGATGGTTATAAGGCAACTAAAAATGTTGATGACCTTAGCTATGCCTTGACAATAGTTTCACCTTATGTGAAATTATCATTGCAGGAATTGAATGAAAAAATCTCTGAAAATTTAGAGGTGTTATCCATTATAAATTCACTTGCTCCACTATCGCCTTAATTATGCTATTGTTTATCTTCATTTTGTCTAATTCCAGAAATAATAATTTATAAATGCAGAAGAATATTTATTCCACTTTCACCATTGCTAAGTTGGAAGATTGTAGTTCTTGGTATCTGTATACCTGCAGTAAATGTCACCTGCTAGTTGAGTTGATTGAAAGGCGTTTCAAGTGTAACAAGTGTACTCGCAACATGCCTGTTGCAGAGAAACGGTGTGCAATTAATTAGCATTCACGTTTGAATTCATTTTAGTATTTTCAACATGCCTTCCACAGAGCATGACTTATAATTCAATGTTGCAGGTTTTGCGTTAAGGTCACTGCAGTAGACTCTACATTCAACTGTATTGTCTTCCTCATGGATCGTGTTGTTAAGCGACTAATTGGTTGTAGTGCATCAAATTTATACCAGGCTCAACCAAAAGTAAGACTTCATGTACTAATACTTCACTTAATTAATCTTAAGTAACTCACACATATATCATCACACTCTGATTTATGCAAAGTACTATATAATTCAAACTATGTCATGTTTCTTACAAGGAGGATAAAGTTGCAAGAGTGAGGCCTGCTTTGCTCACAGAAATGATTGGGAAAGAAATTACAACTACAATTGAAGTATTAAAAGGAAGTGAATAGAATGATGCATTCCTAATTAATGTAGAGGATATATATGATGTTTCTAACCCAGACACTTCAATTACAGAATCTTCTTATCAGCCAGAGATTCCAACTATTGATCTATCAGAAGTTAGTATACTATAGTTTTGATTATTTGTTATATTGGCATTGCCGTTACTGAATTCTTTTAACTACATTATATTTTTAAATTGCAGTCAGTTGATGATGCTGTTGAGATTTCAAAGACGCCAGGATCTGCAAGATCAGTCAACAAGAAAATTAAAATGGTAAATATAGCACATAAACATATAGTAGCACATAGGAAATTTGCACATAGAAACTAATCTGATATTAAAAATATGCAGGAAAAATGAAAGTTGGATTGCAAGGATGAGCAACTCAGGCAGAAGTCTTTTTGTTCATGATTGCACTTTTTTTGATAATTTTTAAATAAGTGTCTACGCAAAGACAATCTTTACATTTCATGCAAGCGCATAAGTTGATTCCATTGGAATTGAAGTACTCTGTTACAAATTTGTATTGCTTGGTTTGATACATTTCAATTTAATTTTTTTTAGCTCTTGATTTAAACTTTTAAGGAATAAAGAAATAGTTTTTGGTTTAACAATAGATTTTGTGATCGGTTGGAAAAGTTGTTTCTATTTGCGAACAAAGTGAATATTAGAATTATATACTGCACCAAAGTGAATCTGAACACCTGTTTTTTCCATTATGCAAACCCATCAGAAACATATATATACTCAATCATTACAATAAATACTTATTATTTTATGTTATAATTAAGGATTCTAATAATACACAATCTTATATATACAGGTAAGTGTTACCCCAAATTGTTTAGTCCATTATTTGAACATTATGGAATAACACGTACTATAAATCTTCGGATTTTTACAAATCAATAAACTCATAATCTTGACTGCAAGTTTAATGATTCAAAAATTACTCATACAGTCTCTGCATTAAAATTTTTTTACTACTTGCCCGCTAACCAAACTTAAGGAATTTAGAGATTGAACAGAGATCACTAATTAGCATATTTTAAGGTTACATGTATCTACTTCCAATGGTAAACAGTTGAAAAGCTAGCGAACCTTTATTTTAGGTAAATCGTACAACCAATCTTATATTCATTATAAAGTAGTTGATTTGTATTAATCATAATCCTCAATCTCTGGAATTGATCTCATCACTTATTGTAATAGATTTCTCATTACTTATAAGATATCTCAGATTGTATATATCATTACTTATAAGATATGGATGATTGCTGATTATGATTTATATCACAACGGAAGTTTAGCAAATGATTTGTAAGTTGTTACACTTATACTGTTACACATCAACTAAGGTCGTGTTTAAATAGATACAGAGTACCTCATTTGTTAAACCACAGAAAAGATATAAAGCTTCTAAAGAGCAATTAGGTTAGTCTACCTATTTTCAAGTAATACTTTTTTACAGTGCTATGTATTTTATGTTATGTCTTTGCCAGCAATGAGTACTATATTTCCGAACATGTCTTTCATGTCATGCTTTCTGATCGACTGTTTTGTTTTATACTCTAAGATTTTTATCATCTGTTCTGTCTAAACAGAAATGTTCGATACACTTTCATCACTTGACACAACAAGGACGAACTGGAGGGTTAGAGTTCGTGTTACAAGAGTGTGGTCTACTAATATTGGTGGAGTGGTCACTCGATTCAATCTGATTCTGCTTGATAATGCTGTAAGAATTTCTTCATATTTCATATCTTCTGTTTAAGGTTGTGTTATTATTCAGTTGATTCATGTTTACTTTATTCTAATTCGCAGGATCATTATGTTCATGCAACTGTAAGTCCTGAAACATGGAATTTGCTTGGACAAAATATTGTAGAAGGAGGAATTTATGAAATTTCTAACTTTCACACCAACCAAGCTATTGGATTCTTGAGGCCAGTATCTTCTCAAATTCAACTAAGGTTTACTAATTACACATCTGTTGAAAGAATTCTTGGCGCCGACTTGAACATTCCAAGTAACAAATTTGAATTTGTTCATTTGGATGATTTACACTCTTATGTAGATTCACATGTAACAAATTATCCTCCTTCAACTACTATTGGTAAATTTTCTGTTGTCACTTCTTAAGATTTTAATATATATTACATCAATGTGTTTCTGAATCCTAATATGTCAAATGACTTTAACTACAGATATCATTGGAGTCATACAACATCGTGATGAGATTCGAGTCATACCTACACGGAATGGCAATCTGCAACTACTGAATTTGGTGTTGACTGATGGGAGGTGGATTAAATTTTTATGCAATTTTGATATATTTGTTGGATTGGTACAAGTAAAATCTATTTTAATTAAGACATTTATGCATGTACAGGAATTCATTCCCAGTGAATGTTTTTGGAGATATGATACCAGCAGTTGAGCAACTGTTTGTAGCAGAGCAGCAACTTCCCAGAGTTGCCATAATAACAAGTGTTAGAGTTTATCAATAAAAGGGTTAGTTTGATCATCTGTTTGTTAGACAATAATAAATGTTGTGTTAGTTGTCCTATATCCTACGTACTCTAAAATTTTCATATTATATTTTCAGCTATAGTCAAGTGCATTACTACTCAAGCTACGAAGTTCTATTTTAACCATGAACATGAGTCTGTCTCGATCATGAGGGAAAGGTAATACTATTTTTTCCGAGGAAACGTGATTCAATCTTTATCAAAATTTGGACGATCCATTTATCAAAGTAAATATCATGATTGTTTTGTAGGTTTGCTAATAGTCCATGGGAAGTATGAAGAAATGATACATTTTCACGCAATGATCAATGATCTATGGTGTTCGATATTTTCCTTGCAAATTGAATCATGTTTCTAAGATTTTCCAGTTTTTTTAGATGAATAAATTTTGGTTAGAATTCTAGACTACTATTAAGTTTTCGCCTTGAATTTCCTTTGAAGAGATTTTGTAATCTGTCATCAATAATTTGCATTTTACCATTATATTAGTTTCATTTTGATATTGAGATATCGATTTTTTTTGCTTTTAATATCAAGTTTTCTTTATGTAATTTGTGTAATCTTATAATTTTTATATATATAAATATCTTTATCTAAATAAATTTGGAGAATAGGGAATAGTTCAAATCAGTTTGATTAAATAAAAAAGTAAAAAATTAATGATTATAAAAAAAATGAGTATATATATATATATATTTATATTTATATTTATATTTATATTTTCCATTAGTTTTTTACGAAAGAAAAAAATGATATTCAATTTTTTGCTACACTTAATTAATTTCATAAAAATAATGAAAATAATACAAGTATATGTAGCTCGCGTAGCGCGGGCAAAGTACCCTAGTTAGTATAGATATGTGGTAGGGATTATGATGAATTTTTATGGTTAGAATATTTAGCAGAAGGAAGATCTCGCTTTTGGTTTGAAGATTATCTGTGGCTCTGTGCTTCAACGACGGCACTCACAGCTTCCCCTAATATCCATTTCTTAAAAATATAGATTTTCAATCCCAACACTGGGCTTGATATGCTTTCTCTTCCGTTTCTTAAAAATATAGATTTTCTTGCCCACTCGACAGATGTAAACAAAAGTGTACTTTTTTCAGAAATGATAAAAAAAAGTTATAATTATATAGATCGATATAATTTGTTAGAACAAATATTACTCCATCTGTCCGTCCCATTTTATGTGAACCTCTTTCCTTTTTGGTACGTCTCAAAAAGAATGAACATAATATACTTACTATTTTTGAACACTACTTTTCACTATTACACCCACTACTTCTACACTTTTTTATTAAATAAACACTATTAAACCCACTATTTTTCTCCACTATCTCAAATCTATTATTAAATATTGATAGGTCCCACAACTTTACCCACTTTTCAACTAACTTTACTCTTTTTTACTACATTTTTTTAATCTCCGTAAAAGTCAAACTGGTTCATATAATTTGGGATGGAGGGAGTAATTTGTAAGGCATGTAAGTTTAAATAGTAAAAAAAAAAGATTGATATAATTATCATTCTTTCAATCTTTATAAGAGGATGTCATCTTCAAATTGATTTTACAAAAGCAGACCTAAAATTCAGAAATTAAAGTTCTCTCTCTCTTATCCTTTCTCTCCCTTTCTCTATCCCTCCCATCTCCCGTCTCCTGCACCTTAACCGGCGGGGCTTCCACCAGTTTTTCCGGTAGAAAGCCCCAAATTCTTTCTTTTATTTTGTTTGATCTATCTTTTTTCAATAATTTCCCTTTTTGGGAAAGAGTTTCTTTGCTCTTGATTTGCGTTGGATTGCTTTTTTAGATCTACACTACGGGAGCTTCCGGCCATCTTTCTTCTTTGATTCGAGCGGGGATTTCGAGAGTTAGCCGCATATCAGTGGTTTCGGTTGTCAGATCTAAGTTTTTGGATTTTTCTTTGTATTTTCAGTTTGTTTTTTTGGTTTTGGTTTGTGTTTTTCGGATTTGATCTCTCCTTTGTGAGAGTTTGGATTTCTCTCCTTCGTGAGAGTTTTGTTTTTCGCTCCTTGTTTGTGAGCGGGGGTCTCGATTTAGTGATGAAATTTTGTATGGGATTGCAGTTCTGGTCGATAGCTCAAACGATAGCTCCAACGGGGCATGCTGAAGTGGATATCGGTAATCCAACGAGGATGCACGAAGTGGGTACCTGTATTTGTATATACATTATCTTCAAAATATCGTTTAACTGTCTTTTCATGAGAACAGGCGATTGCAATTTACTGTTTGTTCGACTCGATCATTGGTATAGATGCCGTATGGCTTTTTATTATTGAATTAACACCTTTGTTCTTAAAAAAAAAAGCAGACCTAAACAATATAATTATAGTATCGTCGCATGAACCAACTTTCAAAATGAACATAGCAACAGAACGAATAAATATTAGCCGTACAATAAAAAGAAGAGGAGCTACAAAAACATAACCAGTAGACCTGGTAAAATAGGTTTGGATCCGAAGAATCGAATCAAAATTCATGGAACTAAATTCGATTTTATATCCGAATTGGAAAATCTGATAATTATTCGAAAACCAATTTGATCTGATCCGAAAAATATCCGAACCGAAAATTTAACCGAAAATCATCTGAAATACTAGATCCGATTACGACCAGGAACCGACCAAAATTGAATAAAAAATTATCCGAACCGAATATGACTCGAAATACTGGATTCAATTTAGATCCGAATTCTAAAAATGATGAATTAAGCAGTTGTTATAATTTTAACGGGTTATAACGAATAGGTTGTATACATTACCACACATTTCATTCAATATTTATCCATTCATAAGCAAGATGCACATTTAAAAATAATTTTATATTAAATATATCATAATTATTTAATCAATTTTTTTTTTGAATAAGTACATAATTTTATACTACAAATATAATATTTAATAATAAGGTACTTTTCAAATTAAAATAACGAATGAAAGATGATCCGAAAGGATCCGAACCATATCTGATTTAAACCGAATTTCATCCGATTTTAATCCGAATTAGATCCGAACCGAATTAGATCCGATCCGATCTGAATTCGGTTCAAATATATCATAACCGAAAGTTGATTTGATCCGAGATTAATTCGATCCGAAACCGATCCGATTATCCGAATAGCCAGATTTAACTAGTAAACCTACAAAATATTAGAAATACATACAAGTATTTTACAATATTTTATTTTTGGATAAGAAAATCGGATCTTCCAATCTATATCTATATATATTATAATGCCAGGAGATCGGAAATGCACCAGATACATTTTAAATATTTTTCTTGAATTTTCAATTTTTTGATTTTTTATTAAAAATATGTTCTTGCATTAAATAACTCTTAATGACCTTTTAATTAGTCATTAATTACACCTATTAAATATATATAAAATTTACTTTATTTCATATTTTTAAAAATTTTAAAAACTTTGTTTGAGCATATAACTATTATTTCAACATTATATATATATAATTATAATTAAGTGTATTTTTAGGTAAAATAATGACCGAAAATTGTTTATAGCGCATTCTTTTTCATTCCCTATAAGACTACATTAAATTCTTTTCGAACGATCGTAATTAGTAAATATGATCTTAACTTCTCAAACAATTTTGATTATAACTCATTTAGATATCGTAATAAATTATGAAAATATATAGATCTTCGCTTAACATTTGAAATTTGTATAAAAAAATACAAACTATTATTATTTTTGCACATTAATAAGTTATACATGGAGTATGACCAAACCGATTAAATTGAACCAACCAAACTATTTTTTCAGCGGATTAATGGATAAAAAAGTTACGCCTGTTGTTCATTATATTGTGTCGAAATAAATTAATATTCTAATTAAATAAATTCTTACTCTAATATTGAATATTTTTGTGATGGGAGGGGTGTCGGCTTTAAAAAATGTTATTCTATTTAATATTTATAATTTTAATCGGAAAGATTACGTTCGTATTGTCATTGTTAATTTTTATGCTTATTCTATTTTTAAGATTATCAAAATTTTATTTATACGATGAGAGTAGTTTTCTAATTAATAATTTATATAAATTGTTTTAAATCAAATTTTTAGGAAATTCTTAAGAGATCAATAAAATTTTAAAAATAATAAAAATTATTTTATCTAACTTCAATATTTTCAAATATAAGTTTATAAACCGCGCGAAGCGCGGATTACAATGCCTGGAGATCGGAATGTTAATAGAAGCGTTCAAAATGGCTTTCTTGAATTTTGGTTTTTTTAAATTTTTTTATTAAAATTATTTTCCTGCATTAAATAGCTCTTAATGACATATTAATTAGTAATTAATTATACCTAATAAATGTATAATTATTTTATTTTATTTTATTTAATTAAACAATTATAAAACTTTATTTGAGCATTATATTTATTATTTTAATAGTAAAAGTAATTAAATTTATAATTAAGTTTATTTTTAGGTAAAATGACGACTGAAAATTATTTACATTGCGTCTTTTTTATTTTCTGTCGAATAACACTCCAATTTGTTTCCGAATAATTGTAATACAGATACACTTAACTTCTAAAGCAATCTTCAATATTAGTAATTATGATCGTAATAAATTATAGAAGTATATAAATTTTTGCTTAACACCTATAATAAAAATTATACAAAGAGTTTTTATTTTTACACATGAATAAATTACATATGGGTTATGACCAAAGCAATTTAATTGAAAAAACCCAACTTTATTGATAGATTAAATAGTTAAAAAAGTTATATACCCGTTGTTCATTATGTTGTTTTGAAATAAATTATTAACATTCTATTTGAAAAAGCATTATTATATATAATATTTTTAACTTTTGGTTACGTTTGTATTATAATTGTTACTTTTTATGTTTATGATATTTTTGAAATTATGAAAATTTTAGATATATAAAGAGAGTATTTTCAAACTTATAATTCAAGTAAATAGTTTTGATTCAATTTTTTGTAAAAAAAATTAAGAGACCAATAAATTTTTAAATATAAATCATATATTTTCAATATTTTAAAATAAAATTTATGAACCGCGCGAAGCGCGGATAAGTTTCCTAGTATATTATAATGCCAGGAGATCGGAAATGCACTAGAAGCGTTTAAAATATTTTTCTTAAATTCTCACTTTTTTGATTTTTTTATTAAATTCTTTTTTTTTTTGCATTAAGTAGCATCTTAATGGCATATTAATGACATTTTAATAATCATTAATTACACTTATGAATATATATATATATATATATATATATATATATATATATATATATATATATATATATATATATATAATAAATTTACTTCATATTATTTATAGAAAAGATTTACAAACTTTATTTGAGCATTATCATTATTATTCAAATTTAGAATATTAATCATGTCTATAAAATTATGATTATTTTTCATCTAAATTAACGACTTAAATTTGTTCGCATTGCGTCATTTTTTATTACATGTTGAAGATTTTTGAAAACTTTTTTTCAAACGATTATAGGATAAACGATCTTAACTTCTCAAACAATTTTTATAAATTATGGAAGTATAATCTTTTAGTTAAAATCTGGAATTTGTATAAAATAATATTGACATATTTTTATTTTTTACATAATAAACTCAACCATTTTATTGACCGATTAAGTTGATAAAAATGTTATATACATGTTATTTCATTATATTATGTCATAATAAATTACTATTTTAATTAGACTTAATTGCAGGAGGATGGGCTCAATTATTTTTTTTTGCACAAAAATGGTCCAAATTTAAAAATAGACAATGTGATGACCTAACTATTTTTAAAAACAGATGAATGTATTCAGTTTATGATTTAATTACAACATGATGGCTGAAAAATGTATTTTTAACACAAAATGGCCCAAAAATAAATAGCAATATTTAGACTAATTTAGACGGAATGCAAGCATCTGCTTAAAAAAATATTTGGGTCATTTTTGTGCAAAAAAAAAATAGTTGAGGGCATACTCCTATGATTAAATCTTCTAATTATATAAATTCTTATGCTACTATTGAGCATGTATGTTATGAGAGGGGTGTCGGCTTTCAAAACGTTATTTAGTTATATTTAATATTGTAATTGCTACTTTTAATATTTATGATATTTTTAATATTATAATTTTTTTTAAATATAATGAGAGTACAATAAAAATTTATTAACCGCGCAAAGCGCCGCTAAATTACCTAGTTCTTATAATATGATAAGAGCGACACAATCAGTGGACATGATCATGTTATAGTCTCATTTTTAGATTCTGATCGTAATATGTGGTACTCTCTCTATATATCCTTTTTTTTTAATTATTTTTTATTAATTTATACGCAATTTAGGATTTATACGCAATTTACGACTCGTTTTCGTCAAATGTGAATGTGACCTTGGAAATTGCCTTTTACGTCCAATTAAGTAAATGTTGCATTGATTTGTTTCCAAAAAAAAAAGTAAATGTTGCATTGATTTTTTGTAGACATTTTCAGGGTGGAAAAAAAAATCAATTTGTCTATCAATTTTTGAATTAAGTGTCACGTTTTATGCCAACCGAAAAAGTTGAGATGTTTCATGTTTGTAAAAGCATTAAAATCATTCGAATTTTTTAGAGTGTGTCTAAGGACACATGCTAAGAATTAGTACTAATTTATTTGTCAAATTTTGATTGATGGAGATTTCATTAATAATGATGGATCCTCTTGCATTCACATGAATATTCATCAATCAAAATTCGACAATTCATTTCGCCCTTGGACACACAATAGACAAACCTAAAGTCATTAAATCAATCTGAAACCTATCCAAAAACATTCGGGTAGCTGCATACGCTCAGATGCTGTCCTTTAAATCGTGAAGAATTAGTAATGCACCGTTTAGGCTGTTTAGCCTTTCTTATATAAGTAGTTTTAAATTACTTCCGAAATTTTTTTTATATTTACATATTTTTTTTAAAAAAAGTGTATATAGGAAATTTAATATTCGTTATTCATGCAAAAATAAGTTAGTTATTTAAAATATATATATATATATATATATATATATATTTATGTATTTTTTTTGAACTAAATAATTTATTTCTAAAAAATAAAATTTACCAAATGAGACCTAAGTCTGGTTTTCACAATCGTATATAATGCTTTGAATTTTACGCATGTTTTTTAATATGTTTTGATTGTGTATTTAGAAATATATATTAGTTTTCTTTAATAATTATAACTATTTGTTTATTTTTATTTACAAACTTTTTAAATATAATAATAATAAGTTAAAATAATTAAAATGTGTGTAAAAATCAAAGCGATATTTTTTTTATAAATATATGAGGGAATACCTCTCTTTCACTAAACACATGTCCATTTTAATTTTTGATGGGTTAAATTGATTAAAACTTAACTGAAATTTATATGTATTATATAATTGAGAAAAATAAAAAAGAATTTACAATTGAAAAGTACATCTAGCTTAGTTTAAATATTAATTTCAAATTTTAAAAATACTAAATAAATCATTTTTAATATTTAGTTTACAATTTAAGAAAATCAGCCCTCAAGACCTGAAATGTCCATATGCGGGAATTTGGTCATAAATACCCACAAGATACGCATGTGAAAGATGTGTATCCCGCACTATTTATCGTCCCCTCAATTCTATCTCTCGCTCATCACGCTCTCCCTCTCGCCTCTCTCATCATCTACGATATCGCTTCTCTCCCTCTCTAACCACATCAATAACACCATCACAATATGCTCTTCATTTCTCCCTATCCCTCTCATCATCTCTATCTGTGATTCCGATCCCGCAGTGGCTCTATAGAGCTCACCATAAATTAAATTGGAGATTAGGGTTCGATTTAGGTGTTTAAAAAAAACCGGTAAAGAAATGGTTTGAAATTAGTATAGGGTTCTGGATGATCGAAAAATAAATTAAATGATATATATAACATAAACGGAAAATTATGGAAGGGCGACAAATGGAGTTTGGCCATACTTTGGTCAAAAATTGCCTTGAGAGAGTGAGAATCGTATTATTCTGATTTATGGAGAAGAAAAAGATACACATTCTTCAATAACATATGTCAAACTATACATTTATCGTGAAAATTTCAATTTGTATAGTACATACATCTTCCCCATGTGTATACCATATATGCATTCATAAAAAACGTGTTTTATAAATATTTGGGACCATCCTCAATATCAATGAATATTTCAAATCAAATTTTTTAAAAAATAAATATTTAGGACCATCATCCACAATTTAACCATTAAAAAGGAAGGACTAACTTAGAGGGTGTTTGGGATTGCTTAAAATAAGTTACTTTTGACTTAATGGAGGTGTTTTTAACTTAAAGGAGAAAGTAAAGTTGTTTACTTTAAGTTGAATGAATGTGTTTGGGTAATTTTACTTAAAGTTAAATGGGAATTTAATAATTTTGACTTAAAGTGATATTTGACTTAAAAAAATTTTAAATTCATGATATTTAAGCTTTACAAGAATTGTGAAAAAAAAAAAAAAAAAAACTCCATAAGCCATAAGTCATAAGTCAAAAGTACCTAAATGTAACTTCTGACTTAAAGCAGTTTTTTAACTTAAAACCGACTTAAAGCCACGTTACACAAACACCCCAAAAACTCCTTAAAGGAGCTTTTGGCTTTAAGTGACCGTAGCCAAACAGGCTGTTAATTTACTAGTTTAACACACTACACTAGCAAGAATATAGTACGGAGTAGTACGTAGCAGTAGATGGTAAGTCACGATGCATGTGGACATGTGGTTGCTATTAAGCAAATTGCATGTCCCAGACTCCAGTATTAAAAGCGTATGCAGAGCTTGGCTACCATCTAAAACTTTGCTGAATCTCTTCTATAATTTTTTTTATCAAAATATCAAATTTTTATCCGAAAATAAATACATAAGAATTTATTTTAAATTTTCCCAAACACCATCACATGTATTCCACATCTATACTATACTATATTATAATAAGCGAAATGGGGTATAATTTGTAGTTTGGTTATCCCCTATTTTGGTTATCCCCTTCTTTTTGGTTATCTCTCATTAACAACCGTTAGATATTCAACTCAAGAAGATCATGACCGTTAGATACCAAAATACTAAAAGTTGTTATATATAGAGGTCTAAGGTTCGATTCTCGTCAACAACATATTAATTTATTTTAATATTAAAAATTATTATATACAAAGAGGTAAGACTCAAATTATTCCAATAACATATTAAAATTAATATTTATTGATGTGGAATAAAAAGTAGGGTGTATTTAATGCTAGGGTTTGTGGAAGCTTCGAGCTTTAATGGCTGCGCTTGTGTTTCGTGACTCAAACCGTGTCCTCACAAGATGCCTACGTATCTCAGAGATGAGAATCAAGCCAAAAACGTAGTTCTGTTTATGAAGGAGCTGATCCTTATATAGGTGTTGAGAACCCTTGAATTAGGGTAGAATTAGGATACTTGGTGGACAAGTTATTATCTTGGCCCAATTCTAGAACCTTCCAATCGATAAGAAGATAAGTATTAGAAGTATATGCCTTGGAGGCTACTCCTGATATGATTTAGTTTCCTTTTAAGACTCAATCTTGGACTTTAAATCTGGCTGAATTTATCATAATAAATAAGGGTTTGGGCCTCGTAATTGGGCTTTAACCCTGGACCAACTTAGGTTTATTTAATGTATCATCAAATATTTTCTAGGGCTTACTTTCAGCCCATATCATTTGCCCCCCAACTTCTAGGAAAACTGATCAGATTTTCATTGAAGTTAAAAGGTTTATGTACACTAGTGTTTCACATGTATCGTCTTGAATGTAAAGTGTGGAGCGACATTTGCCTTATTCGAGGTTAAGCAATTTTTCCAACAACTTTTGTTATTGAAATTTGCCCATTTATCTTAAGGAATTATTAATAAAATTCCTCATATTTTTTCATATTTCTCCTAAATTTTTAGGATTTTTCTGGTACCCACGGGTATTTTTCTTTATTTTGACACATCAATCAAAAATATTAAATTGTGCTTCATGCATAAAATAATTTTTTAAAAATTATTTTTCTACTTTTCTGGAATTTTTGGAATTTAATTCCATTTTTTCCCATTTTGGAAAATAATTTAATAATTATTTTCCACTTTTCAGAATTTTTGTGTACCAACAGGTATTTTATTTATTTTTGATAATTTATCAAAAATAAAATACTTGGGCTCCTAGCCTTAGAAATAATTTTGTAAATTATTTCTTGATTTTCCAGAATTTTTATAGGATTTGTACCTATTTTCTTGCATTTTTAGAAATTAATCAAATAATTTCCAAGTAAAAGCTTATTACTTTAATAAGAAAAAGGTAGCCAGATGTGTTGTTCAACCTAGGCGGGGGTGATGACCGCCTAGGAAGCTTCTTGCCTTCAACGCCTAGAAACGAAGTCTGGGTGGCGTGCGTCAAAAAAAAAAATTTCTTTTTCTTTTTTTTTTTTAAGAAAAAGAAGGAAAAAAGGGCTTCAATCGAATTTCAGCCTGGGCGTGGATAAAGGCCGCCCAGGAGACCTTATTCAATGTACGCGCAGGAAATATAGAGGGTGTTTGGGATTGCTTAAAATAAGTTACTTTTGACTTAATGAAGGTGTTTTTAACTTAAAGGAGAAAGTGAAGTTGTTTACTTTAAGTTGAATGAAAGTGTTTGGGTAATTTTACTTAAAGTTAAATGGGGATTTAATAATTTTGACTTAAAGTGAAATTTGACTTAAAAAAATTTTAAATTCATAATATTTGAACTTTACAAGAATCATGAAAAAATGAAAAAAAAAAAAAAAAACTCCATAAGTCATAAGTCATAAGTCAAAAGTACCTAAATGGAACTTATGACTTAAAGCAGTTTTTTAACTTAAAGCCGGGCTTTAAGCTGTTTAGCCAAACAGGTCCAGAACAACTTAAAGCCCCGTTTGGCTTTAAGCACCTGTTCCCAAACAGGCTGATAGTCTGGAAGGCGTGGCATCTTTCTCATTCAATATGTATATTTATATTAAGGCAAAAAGGGCTCTCTTTTTTTAACCTGGGCGTTGCACATGGCCGTGCAGGAGACATCTTATTTCTCATGCCTAGGAAATGATATGTGTGGGCGTGCTTGACGCGTAGTTTTTTTTTTTTTTTTTTTTTTTGTAACCATCAGGTTTTATAAGTTTTATTATTGATAACTTTTATCAAAAATAAATAGTTGGGCCTCATAAGGCCTTATTTTTCAATTTTGGGCTCAAGCCTCTTATGAGGTTTTTTGTAGATCCTTTTAGAATTCTCTAGAAATTTATAGAATTCTCATTGAATTTTTAAATATTATGGGCTCCCGCCTTTTTGATAGCCCAATGACCTGTTGCTAAGCCCAATTACCTGTTATAACAGGTTGGTGTAACTTTTTGACCTGCTAGCTTCTACGGCCAACTTTGAGCGCTTTAGGACTGTGGAGCTGGAATTGGCCCAGGAGAAGGAGAAGACCCGCAAGATGGAGCTAGAGGCTGCAAGGGCTCGTGCAGATGTCTTAGCTGAATACAAGGCATCCAAGGAGTTCGATGATCTCCTGAATGCTGAGTATGATGCTAACTTACTCGGGACTTTTAAGACCTGCTGGGAGCGAATCATCGAGGAGTTGGGGGCACAGATCGAGGGAGTTACTTTGGAGAACTTCCCTGTTCCTTCTATTCCATGCCTTGTCACAACTACTCAGGAAGGGGCTACAGAGACAGTTGCTGGCGGTGACTCTCAGCCGTCACAGGATGCAATTTCTTCTCCTCTTGAGTTAGATAGCTCCCCCACGGAGATGGATCCCCCTATTGAAGATGATGTCATTGGGGACTTAGATATTTAGATAGCCCTACACGGCTTACTTTTGTTTTGTTATTATGAACTTTTACCCTTCGGGGCTCGTGATGTAATCCTAACTTAACTATCTATGTAGTTGGTTTCCTTTGCCCTTACATTCTTATCTTTTGCTTCTAGTTTGTTATGCTTTTGAGCTCTCTTAGTACTGGGCCTATTGGCTTGCACTAAACTGGTGCTTTGGTACCACATTTGTCTTTCATGCTTAAAATAACAAAACAAAAAGAGTAACTTGACGGAAAGCAAGAAACAAACTTCAAATAAGCTGGCAAAGAATGTTGATAAAATGGGTTTAACCCTTACATAGATACTCTACTTCCTACTTGGAGTTTGTAAACTCTGGTATGGTTTCGTCGACCTTATTCCAACCTTCTTACTAGATATAAGCTATATCCTACTTAGGATAATTAAACATAGTAGACTTTGAGGTTTGATGCATGCCAGGTGCGGGGCACCTCATTCCCTTCCAAAGTCTCCAGCTTGTACGATCCTCGTCCCAACGTTCCTTTGACCCGGTATGGGCCTTCCCAATTCGGGGCCAGCTTCCCCTTTTGTCCAACTCCGGATGCTTCAATCTTTCTGAGCACTAGGTCTCCTTGTCGGAAAAACCTTTCTTTCACCCTCAAGTTGTAGTAGAAAGAGGCTTTTTTCTGATGTTCAGCATTCCTTGCGTGAGCTTCATCCCTTACCTCATCTATCAGGTCGAGGGATAGCCTCATCCCTTCTTCGTTTGTGTCAGGTTCAAAGGCTTCCACCCGTGGAGATGCATGCATGATTTCCACGGGTACCACAGCTTCAGCCCCGTAGGCTAACATGAATGGGGTTTCCCCAGTCGTCACCTTGCAAGTGGTACGATAGGCCCAAAGTATGGGTAGTAACTCATCCACCCAACTGTTTCTGGAGCGTTCCACCCTTTTCTTAAGTCCATCAAGGATGATTCGATTAGCAACTTCTGCTTGCCCATTAGCTTGAGGGTGGGCAACTGAGGTGAACCGAAGTTCAATTCCATTTTCACCACAATAATCCCTAAACTCTTTGTTGTTGAACTGTAGACCATTGTCCGTAACTAGGATCCATGGTATTCCATACCTACACATGACGTTCTCCCAAAAGAACTGCATAACTTGTTTGGTTGTGATCTTAGCCAAAGGTTTGGCCTCGATCCACTTCGTGAAGTAATCAATTGCCACAATTAAGAACTTTCTTTGAGCTGTGGCCATCGGGAATGGCCCAAGTATATCCATCCCCCACATAGCAAAAGGAATGGGGGAACTGACGGACGTCAACATCTCTGGTGGTTGCCTAACCACTGGTGCGTGCTTCTGACACCGATCGCACTTTTTCACGTATTCCTTGGCATCGGCCATCATCTCAGGCCAATAGAACCCGAGTCTGACTATCTTATGAGCTAGGGCCCTGCCCCCCAGGTGCTGTCCACAAATTCCCTCATGGACCTCTTCTAGTGCTGACTTAGCTTCTTCGGGCCTTAGGCACTTCAGATACGGAATCACAAAGGATTTCTTATAGAGGATCCCTTCAATCAGAGCATACCTCAATGCCCTTACTGACAGTCTTCGTGCCTCCAAGGCATTAGTCGGGAGCCAACCGGTCTCAATATGCCTCTTAATCGGGTCTATCCAACACTCTCTAGTTCCGATAGGTGCTACCGGCTTTGAATCAATAGTGGGAGCTCTCAGAACTTGGAAATAGACACTACCAGAATAATTCTCTATCTCGGAAGAGGCAAACTTAGATAAGGCATCGGCCTTGACGTTTTCCTCCCTCGGAATGTGCCCAACGTAGCATTCATCGAACTGAGTCATTACAGCCTTGACAACCCTCAAGTACTTAACCATAGTCTCATCTTTTGCCTCAAACTCTCCATTGACTTGGGCCACAACTAGCCTTGAATCTCCACAAACTTTTAGATTTTTGACCCTTAACGCTCCTGCTAATCCGAGCCCGGCTATCAGAGCTTCATACTCCGCCTCATTATTGGTTGTTGGGAAGTCCAGCTTCAGGGCGTATTCAATGGTGAATCCATCGGGACTTTGTAGGACCAGGCCTGCACCACTTGTTTTTGTTTTTGATGCTCCATCAAAATAGAGCATCCAGAATTCCTTCTCTTCTATCTGAGGTTCCTTGTCTTTCTTATTGCCTTCCTGAAGTATCTCCTGCCCCCCGACTTCTTGGTTGTCAATGGTACATTCAACCACGAAGTCAGCAAGTGCCTGAGCCTTTATGGCCGTTCTTGGCTTATACCCAATGTCGAATTCTCCCAACTCAATTGCCCACTTAATGAGCCTACCACTGGCCTTAGGGCTGTGCAAAATATTCCTCAGTGGCTGTTCTGTAAGAACCTCAATCTTATGTGCCTGAAAATAGGGCCGTAATTTTCTAGAGGCAGTTACCAATGCCAATGCAAACTTCTCAATGGTGGAATAATTTAACTCAGCTCCATGCAAAACCTTGCTCACATAATATACCGGTTTCTGAACCTTGTCTTCTTCCTTCACCAGTACCGCGCTCACAGCTTGCTCCGAAATAGCCAATTAAAGATAAAGGATTTCTCCCATACTTGGCTTGGCCAACAGCGGGGCTTCAGCCATATACTTCTTCACTAGCTCAAAGGCCTCTTGGCTTTCTTCTGTCCACTCAAAGTTTTTTACCTTCTTCAAGGTTTTAAAGAATGGTAAACACTTTTCACCTGATTTGGAGATGAATCTCCCCAATGCAGCAATTCTTCCGGTCAACTTCTGTACGTCCCTTATGGAACGAGGTGGTTCCATGTCCAGGATAGCTTTTATCTTGTCGGGGTTAGCCTCAATTCCCCGTTTTGAGACCATAAGACCCAAGAATTTCCCTGAACCGACACCAAAAGCACACTTTGCCGGGTTTAACATCATCTTATGGTGCCTCAACACTTCAAATGCTTCACGCAAGTGCTCAATGTGATCTGCCTTGTGTAGGCTTTTCACCAGCATATCATCCACATAAACTTCCATAGTCTTCCCAATGAGATGAGCAAAAATCTTATTTACCAACCTCTGATAGGTGGCCCCTGCGTTTTTCAATCCAAAGGCCATGACCAGGTAACAATACACACCAAAGTCAGTGATGAACGATACCTTAGGAATATCGTCCTTATGCATCTTGATTTGGTTGTAGCCGCTAAAACCATCCATGAAGCTTAGCATCTCGTGCCCAGCCGTGGCATCTATCAACATATCGATCCTTGGCAAGGGAAAACAGTCTTTTGGGCATGCGTCGTTCAGATCAGTGAAGTCTATGCACATCCTCCACTTTCCATTGGCTTTTTTGACCATTACGGGATTGGCCAACCATTCCGGGAACTGGATTTCCTCTATGAACCCTGCCTCTAGGAGTTTGTCAACTTCCTGTTTTATGGCTTCCTGTCTCTCAGGTGCAAAATTTCTCTTCTTTTGTTTCACCGCCTTCCTGTTTGGATCTACATTTAGATTGTGTGTTATCAATTGGGGATCTATTCCTGGCATATCAGCTGCTGTCCATGCAAAGACATCACTATTGTCTTGTAAGAAGGCGATCAATTCGCTTTTCAAAGGGTCTTTCAGAGACGCTCCTATGTGAGTAACCTTTTCAGGATCGTCTAAATCCAAAGGTATGGGAACCAAGTCTTCTGCTGGTTTTCCTCTCCGTTCTTCATCTTCACGGATGTCCATATCCTCAATCGGGAGGACCTGCCCCCCGGTTCCATCCGGCCTCAGTGCGGCCACATAACAACTTCTTGCCATTTTTTGATCTCCTTTCTCTTCTCCTACACCGTTTCTGGTCGGGAACTTAATCTTTAGATGATAGGTGGAGGCAACCGCCTTAAAAGCATGAAGTCCCGTTCTCCCTAGAATAGCATTGTAGGTAGACGTGGCTTTAATAACCAAGAAATTTAACATCTGAGTGACCTCCCGTGGCTCCTGCCCTATAGTCATGGGTAATTGAATCGTCCCTTCAACTTTGGACTCTACTCCATTGAATCCATATATAGGCATATTTGATGGTGTCAACTGAGATTCGGTGTATCCCATCTTCAAAAAGGCGTCATGGAATAGAATGTCTACTGATGCCCCATTGTCTATCAAAACTCTCTTTACTTGGGAATTACCTATGACTGGTGAAATTACCAGAGGATCATCATGGGGGAATTTCACCCCTTCAAGGTCCGAGTCATCGAATCCAATCGATACCTCTGTTTTTGCACGCTTTGGTGCTTCTCCCACAATGTGCATCACCTCTCGCGCATATGCTTTCCTTGAATTTCTGCTAGTCCCTGCCGCTGTTGGTCCACCAAAAATCATATTTATCACCGGCCCTCGGGGCTGTGGGTTGCGATTGTGATCATCATCCTTCCGATCATAATCTCTTCTTGGGTTTCCCTGATTCCCATCTTTGCAAAACTTACTCAACTTTCCTTTTCGAATTAGAAATTCGATCTCATCCTTCAACTGCCTACAATCGTCAGTGTCGTGCCCCACATCTTTGTGGAATCGACAGTATTGGTTCTTATTTCTTTTCTCAGGATCAGTCCTAAGTGGCTTAGGCCATCTCACGTCTCTATCTTTCTCTATGTCCATCAGGATTTGGCTCCTTGGGGCACTCAATCTTGAATATTCAGTAAATCTTTGTCCTGGATTCCCCTTCCGAGGAGTCGAGTCTGAATCCTTACCCGTACGCGGGTACTTGTCCCTGGCGTCGTATTCCTGATCCGGCTTCCTCTTCCTAGAATCATTGTTATTCCCTCCATTACCTGCTGTAGCCTCCTTCTTCATACTATCCTCGGCTTTGATATACTTATCAGCCCTTCGTTGTAACTCAGCCATGTTTTCAGGAGGATGTTTTGCCAACGACCTCTTAAAAAAGAGATCCGTGGTTCCATGTTCCAAGGCCACCATGGCCACCTTATTCTCCAAATCAGTAATATTCAGTGTTTCTTTAGTGAATCGTTTGAGGTAGTCCCTCAGATTCTCGTTCTTCCCTTGCACCACATACATTAGAGACACGGAGCTTTTCTCATGAACTCTTCCACTGATGAATTGGCTAACAAAAGCGGCACTCAATTCCTTAAAAGAACTGATTGAATTTGGGGGTAGACGACTATACCAACGTTGTGCCATACCCGACAGGGTTTGAGGGAACGCCCTACACTTCAGGGCATCACTTGCCGGTTGCAACAGCAGCGCGTTTGAAAACGTCCTTACATGATTCGCGGGATCTCCCGTTCCATCATAAGTCTTTATGGTGGGCATTTTAAACTTTCGAGATATGTGAACATTCATCACCTCTTCAGTAAAAGGAGGAGTTGGATCATCAGGATCTCCAAGCTGCATGAGGTCTTTAGGATCGTTTTTGGGGATTTCCACCCTAGTGTTTCTATCTCTTGGGACTTCGGTCCTCCTCTCACTCCTTGGGGTTCCTTCCAAATCAACAAAAGGAATTTCTCCTCCTGTCGTTGGTGGGGGTCTATTCTGATTTTGTCTCTGTTGTTCTCTTTCTATGTCTTCCCTTAGTTTCTGAATTTTGGCCTCATGAGCTTTTATTTTTTCAGCAGCTGTTAGAGGAGGTCTATCATAGACTCTTTGACGAGTTTGTCCAACGGGATCCTTGCCTAAGCGGCGCCTCCTCGGGGGTAGATCTCGATCTTCATCTTCTGAAGATGAGTCATCAGAATAGGGACCGGAAAAATCTCTATAGTATGATGGGTTGTACGGCTCGTGTATCTGGAGAGCATGACCACTTGGACCGGACTGGTGCGGGGGATAATTGGGCAATACATACATCGGATTTGTGCTTGCTGGAATCACAATAGTGGAGATGTGAGCAGTAGGAGGTGCGGATTGCCTACCAAGAGGGGCGTGTAACATCTGTAGGGGATTCGTCCCTTGAATGGAGGAATTCGTTACTAAGGGTAACGATTCATGAGTTTGCGTCGTTTCAACCGCTGGTGGCTGAGTAGCCAGTGGCTGAGATCCCGTTCCTGGGGGTACTTGTTCTCCGACCGGGGGTGCGGTAGTATTGGTAGTAGTTTCGGAAAGAGTTGGTGTTCTTCGAGTGGTAACCATGGTTAATATCCGTATTTCCCACAGACGGCGCCAAATGATGTGGAATAAAAAGTAGGGTGTATTTAATGCTAGGGTTTGTGGAAGCTTCGAGCTTTAATGGCTGCGCTTGTGTTTCGTGACTCAAACCGTGTCCTCACAAGATGCCTACGTATCTCAGAGATGCGAATCAAGCCAAAAACGTAGTTCTGTTTATGAAGGAGCTGGTCCTTATATAGGTGTTGAGAACCCTTGAATTAGGGTAGAATTAGGATACTTGGTGGACAAGTTATTATCTTGGCCCAATTCTAGAACCTTCCAATCGATAAGAAGATAAGTATTAGAAGTATATGCCTTGGAGGCTACTCCTGATATGATTTAGTTTCCTTTTAAGACTCAATCTTGGACGTTAAATCTGGCTGAATTTATCATAATAAATAAGGGTTTGGGCCTCGTAATTGGGCTTTAACCCTGGACCAACTTAGGTTTATTTAATGTATCATCAAATATTTTCTAGGGCTTACTTTCAGCCCATATCATTTATAATATTATATTATACAATAAATAAATTATAAAAAAATTAAAAGTAATCTGTGCTTTACAATATTTATAATTTTATATTACATTATAAACGAATTATAAAAAATTAAAAGTAATCCGTACTTTGCACCGGCTATAAGCTAGTTTCTTTAATAATTGTTACACAGACGTCCACATCCACTTTTCAATTATATTTGATAATTTAAAATTATAATGTTAAAAAAAAAATTATAAAACATACATCAAGTAATGAACCCAATTATTATTATTATTACTATTATTTAATTTTTTTTCTACAATCAAACATTCCCGAATATGATCAAATTCTTTATAACTAGGATCGATTTGTTTTATTTTAAATAAAATTTATAATTTCGGTATAAGCTAAACCCGAATTCTTAATACCACTTAGAGGGTGTTTGGCATTGCTTAAAATAAGTTACTTTTGACTTAATGGAGGTGTTTTTAACTTAAAGGAAAAAGTAAAGTTGTTTACTTTAAGTTGAATGAATGTGTTTGGGTAATTTTACTTAAAGTTAAATGGGGTTTTAATAATTTTGACTTAAAATGAAATTTGACTTAAAAAAATTTCAAATTCATAATATTTAAACTTTACAAGAATTTTGAAAAAAAAAAAAAAAAAAACTCCATAAGTCATAAGTCATAAGTTAAAAGTACCTAAATTGAACTTATGACTTAAAGCAGTTTTTTAACTTAAAGTCGGGCTTTAAGTAAGTTTGCCAAACGGTGCAAAATCTCATTAAAGTCACTTTTGACTTTAAGCTCGAGAAGCCAAACAGGCTGTTAGTCACTTAGACTATAAAATCGCACACGTTTTTCAATCAAATGCTGACACCCAGATTAGGTATCTTTTGCTAAGATGAAAAAATCGAATAGAATAATGCTTGGGACACCAAAATTGGTTCTCAAAACTTTCCCCGCACATTCTTATGTTGTCGTAATAATAAATGGACCCATTCATAACAACAAAACCAATCAAAAAGACCTATACTGCCACATCAACCATGCCATGTTATTTTGTTGCAATTTTTTGTACAAAATTTTGGTACCTCTAGCACTAGTCAATGAAATATAAGTTGAATCCACTACTACCAAAATGAACTTGCGTAGCGTTTTTTTTAAAGCTTGCATAGCACACTGGCAAAACACAGTAACATAACTATACTACTACATAAACTTAGCAAATGAAGACATCTTAATCTAATTAATTAAGTATAAGAACAACCCTGCAGTTGCTCATTACAGCTTGACAAATTTTGTGGTTGAGATGTAATTTCAGTCACATAATCGCAAATAAACACACTGGCCAACTCTTAATTATATTGCATGTCCCAGTATTAAAAGCGTATGCAGAGCTAGCTGCTACTATCAAATTAAAACTTTTCTAATCTCTTCTATAAATTCCCCTGACTCACTGTCATTTCAAGATCATCTCATTCCATGATGAGCACTATGGAGTTTTTCTTTTTCTCTGCAGTCACAACATTGAGTCATAAACTTCACTTTTCTGACGTAGCATTTTCTTTGTTAAGCCTATTTATTTTCAGCTCAATACTTCAAAAACTCACTTCTAAGGGTCCAATGTTATGGCCAGTGTTCGGAATTTTTCCATCGTTGATCATGCATTGTACTAGAATTCATGAATGGATCACCAAATCTTTAATCGATAATCGAGGTACGATTCCCTTTAGAGGTCTTACCATTGGTGGAAGTCGCGGTATTGTGACAGCTGATCCTGTAAAGATAGAATACATGTTGAAGTCCAACTTTAACAATTTTCCCAAAGGGAAATATTATAGGGAAAGATTCTCTGAGTTGCTTGGAGAAGGTATTTTCAATGCTGATGATCAAACTTGGAAACAACAAAGACAAGCTGCAGCTACAGTAATGCATTCTGTAGGATTTGTGGAGTATTCCACACAAAGCATGCAAGATTTGGTGCACAAAAAGCTTTTGAAAGTGCTGGAAAATTTGGTGGAGTCCAAGGTTTGCATTGATTTACAAGAAATGTTGCTTCGATTTACATTTGATAATATTTGTATAGCAGCCTTTGGTGTCGATCCGGGGTGCATGTCGATTGGACTGCCAGATGTTCCATTTGCTAAAGCTTTCGAGGAAGCCACTGAATCAACTTTATGCAGATTCATGATGCCTCCATTTGTGTGGAAGGGTTTGAAGTTCTTAGACTTGGGGTCTGAGAAAAGGCTCAAGGAATCAGCAAAAATTGTGCACGATTTTGCGGAGAAGACGGTGCAAGAGAGGAAGAAAGAATTATCCCAACATGAGAATATTAATTTGGATGAAAAATCTGATCTATTGTCAAGGCTCATAAACTTGGAAAAGGGAGGTAAAAATGGTCATTTTTCAGATAAATTGTTAGAAGATTTTTGCATAAGCTTTATATTAGCAGGGAGAGACACCAGCTCAGTGGGATTAGCTTGGTTTTTCTGGTTAGTATCTCTAAACCCACAAGTCGAAAAAAAAATCCTGCAAGAAATTCATGAAATCATCAGTCTTCGCCCCAAAACTATCGAAAAAGAAGTAAAAAACAGTAGCATTGTCTTTACAACAGAAGAGCTAAACAAAATGGTGTATCTACAAGCAGCATTATCCGAATCACTACGACTTTATCCCCCTGTTCCTTTTGATTTCAAAGAAGTTTTAGAGGATGATGTGTTTCCGGATGGCACATCAGTAAAAAGCGGTGAAAAAGTTGTGTACAGCATATTTTCGATGGCTCGAATGGAGTCGGTGTGGGGTAGTGATTGTCGTGATTTTAAGCCGGAGAGATGGATTAACGAAGGTGCATTTGTGAGTGAGAATCCATTCAAGTATGCTGTGTTTAATGGAGGGCCAAGGTTGTGCGTTGGTAAGAAATTTGCTTACATGCAGATGAAAATGGTGACAGCTTCAGTATTATCAAGGTACTCAATTAAAGTAGTTGAAGGATTTCAAGTTGAGCCAAAAATGACTACCACACTTTACATGAAGAATGGGCTTATGGTTCATCTTGTTCCTCGAAATTAACTAGTACGGAAGCTTGATTGATTTATTATAATAATGATTGTAATAAAGGAATAAATTGGGTTGTATTGTAGTGATTGTTTAATTAGGTTGGTTTGGTGTGTGTACTTTGGTTTTTTGTGTACGGGATTTATGTATTTTAGTTTTCATATATCTTAATATATTTTGATGTTGGGTCCTGGTCCCTAACAATCATTTGTCAGGGACCGGTTATTTAACAATCGGTTCCACAGTCGTTGGATCGTTGATCCAACGGCTGAGATTAAAAAAAAAAAAAAATTTACTGTCCGCTATAATTTTCCCGCGGATAGGCAACCTATCCGCGGAAAATTTCCGCGGACAGGCAATCTGCCTATCCGCGGAAAATTATAGCGGACAGTAAAAAAATTTTGTAATCCAGGAGGGCCGTTGGATCAACGATCCAACGATTTAGGAACCGATTGTTAAATAACCGGTCCCTGACAAATGATGGAGGGACCAAAACCCTTTGATGTTTTGTGTATCGGATATATCTTCCTGTAATGTACTTTTCAATTTTTCATCTCATATTTTTGTTTATTGTATTGTAATAATTATAATAAAGGAATGAATTGAAGTGATAAGCCATATATACTCCATGACTTTGTCGATTATAGAGCCTGTTTGGCACACTTATTATGAACTTATTTTTGGGTAAAAATTTTATATTTTGATAAATATTTTTATATAAACATTTAATGTATATTTGAAATTCTATAATTTCTCAAAGAAAACTAACTTTTTCAGGTAAAAGTTAAAAATCTTTAATTTTGTTGTAAATTAAATTATTCTGGAAAAAAGTTCTCCCATAACATCCATAGTGATTGTTTAATTAGATTGGTTTGGTTTGCGTGTAAGTTTTGTACTCCCTCCGTCCCGACAGATTGTTTATGTTTGCTTTTTGCACGGAGACCAATGTTTATGATTAAAATAAGTGAATTAGTGAGTGTAATAGTGTATTTTATTGTTAAATAAGTGTAATGGATGTAATAGTAATTTTTATTATTAAAATAAGTGAAGTAGTGGGTGTAATAGTGTAAAGTATTGAAAAAGTGGAGTGAAGTAGTGGATATAATAATGTATTTTATTATTAAAAGTTACTATTTATAGTAATGTAAAAAATTGATGTGACGTTCCAAAAAAGAAAAATATAAAAAAATGGTTGGAACAGAGAATATATTAAAAGAATAAATTGTAGTGACATGTACATTACATGTCTGATCAATTGTAATAATTGTTTAATTAGATTGGTTTGCGTGCAAAAGCTAGTTTTTTTTTTTTTTTTTTTTAAAGGCATGCATGTAAGCAAGTTTGCATCACCTTATTTACAAGTCTTCTGGAAAATTCAGGTGTAAGATACTACTGTAATTGTTTCCCTTTGAATTATAGCCGCTTCATTGGAGAAAAATGAGTTAATCTAATCATCATTGTACCGGTTTGGCTCACTTTTTTTTTAGGATTTATGAACTTAGGGGCTGGTATTTTATTAAGACTTTTAAAGACTTTTAATGATTTTAAAAGTTATGGGGTATTCAATTCTAATTTTTAAGGAGTCTTTAAAAGTATGGTGTTATTCAATTAAGACTTTTAAGAAGTATTTAAAAGTAGGGCGGTATTAAATTGAGACATTTATAGACTCTTTATAAGTATCGTGTTATTCAAAAAGTCAATGACTTTTAATGACTTTTAACAAAAATTATAACTACATTCTTTGAAAAAAAAGTCATGAGCTTTTTGATAAGATTTGACATGACTTCTAATAATTATGTTAAAATCATCTTGAATAATATTGTTTCATTTACTGTCAATAAATTTTTTAAAATTTCCTGTCACTTTTCTTCTCTTTCTTCCCATTCTTCCATCTCTTTTTCTTCCTCTTCTTGGTTTTCAATTACCATATTTATATTCATTTTAGTAAACAATATTATTGAGGGTGCGATCTTTTGCAATTTTGTAAAACTAGATCATTCTTTTGCAATTTTGTAAAACTAGATCATAACACACAAAATAAAATAAGAATCCATCAAACATTTTAGTTATTCACGGGTTTCTAAAAATATTATGCTTGCAAATATTCACATAAAACAGCAATAAAATAGCTTTGCATCATAAAAATATATAATTCTCAAATAAAAATATGCAAGGAATACTCAACCTAATAAGAAATATACCTTGTACTCAATTTTTTGGTGGCCGGATTAATCAGATAACCCACTATCGAGATTGGATTGCAGTGAAAAAAGGTTAAAGGATTTCACTAGGCTAATATATGATCTTTGTTGTTAGTCAAATAAACCACAAAATCTATCAAAAAGTCTATGAAAGTTTTTAAAAGTCATTTCATTAGGAGTCATCAAAAGTATTTCGAAATTTTGGTAACTCAACAAGAATCATTAAGAGTCATTAAAAGTCTATAAAATCCATAAAAGTCATTAACCCAAGAATTGTCATTAAAAGTCATAATACAATACCACCCCCTTATTTTCGGGTAAAATTTTTACATTTTGATAGTTTTTGTTATAGAAGTATTTAATGTATGTTTGAGATTCAGTAAATTGCAAAAAAAAAATTGGAAAATAAGTTGGAAAGTTAGGAATCTCTAACTTTGTCTTAAAATAAGTTGACTTATTCTGAAAAAAAGTTCCCCCAAACACCCCCATTGTAACGTACTGAAATTTTTAGTTGGTTACCAATTAAAAAAAACTTACAATCATGTTATTAAATTATAAATAACTAGCTTCGTTACCCGTGCAAGGCACGGGGATATTCTAGATTTATTGTGAAATTTTGTTTTTTTTATTATTTGTGATCATGAATATTCTTCAATTTGTTGCAATGTTACTTAAATATAGATTAACTTACTCTTTTTTCAAGTGCTCTCGCTTTCTAACAGGTTATGTCCAAAATATTCTAATATTCATTCAATTAGTCGTATAGTTCAATGATTTTAGCTATAAATTTAAATTCTTTATACTTAGAACTGGATGTCACAGTTTCTATTCTGGAAAATGTGAAGATTAACTAACATTTTCATAGCATTTGACTTTAGGGGGATTTTAGAGTTAAATAATAGAAAATTGGAAGGCATAAATGTGAAATGACATTAAATAAAATGTGGAATATTGTGATATTTTGGATTTTAGTAGTTCGAATTTATAGCCGTGAACACCTTTCAATTTGTAGCGGTGTAGCCTAAATATAGCTTAGCAACTCTCTTCTCGAGAGCTTCATTTTAAACATGAATTGTTTAAGATTTATAATATCTATTAAAATAGTCATCTAATTCAATGTTTTCAGTTGTTAATTTAAATTCACTTTATTCAGAACTGAGAATCTAAATCTGATTACTCGCTATGAACTTTTAAATAGTATATTTTATTACAAATTAGACTAATACATTAAATACTATTATTACTAAAATATATATGTTTATTATTCTTGTTATTCCCAAACTTAATTCCTAATCGTGAACACAATCGTTTAGTTCCGATTCTCGAGTTTTATAAGTATTTTTATACAATTATTATTCATATATTGCCGTAATTATCTAATAATTTACCCAAGAATTTTAATCTAAATATATGCACCAATATAAATTATTAAAAGTTAATGGCTATTATTAGTTTGTTGTAATTAATTACGTAATATTAAAGTAGATATTAAATAATCATGTTGAATATAAGTTTATTAAATGATATAACTTTGCCAGGAATAAAATGTTACATGTTATGGTATATACGGAGTATCTAAGTTCACTACATATCATGTATCACTAATTTATACTAAACTATAACATATAAAATATCTTAGAAATTAAAATACCAAATATTCTTCATCCATCACGCGACTTACATAGCATATTTATGATTTACAACACAAGTGTTTGATTAGCCTAGTGGTAAGGTGATGTGCAGATGAATGGAAAGACTTAAGTTCGATTGTCCACAACAAAAACTTTTTGGAAAAAGACTAAATGGATTAAAATGCAGAGCTAAAATATTAACTTTGAAAATGCAGGGCTAAAATATTAACTTTGCAAAAAGAATAAAATGTGACATGTTGTGCTATTATATATATAATAGATTTCCAATCATATGACTAAATTTTAAAAAAATTGTATGATCGTTAAAATGCGTTAATTAAATAATCTATCAACTTTTAGATGAGTTACCGAATAGGAAAAAGAAAAAAAAATTGAAAATAATTAATCTTATTTGAAAATAAATAATTATTTTTTAATGTGATTAAGTTGTAATCATTAAAAATAAAAAATAATCTTAAGATTTTTTTTAAAAATGCATTATTTTATGATTTTTCTTCTTTTTTTATACCAAAATTCATATGTTTTTTTTATAAACAATTCAATAATTTGTAAAATTCATCTTAAGCCGGAATTCTTTAATCGCAAATTTTTTGGGATTTGTTTTTGTTCTCTACAAATTTAGAGGATCAAAAAGATTTAAAATAGATTTGGATCTTTTTTTTAAAAGAAAAAGTCATTTGTATCGGTTTACAATATAAGCTAGTATACATACAATTTTAAATTTGAATAAGTATAATCATTCAGAAAAAATATTAAGTATTTAAAAAATTTACGTTTCTAATATGATTCATCGATGTCGTAAGAAATACGATTGAAAAAATGTGTTAACAATAATTAATTATTTGTTTATATCAATTTTAAAGTACATATATTAAATTATTAATTTTTATTTTAAACTTAATTGAATTGCAAACATTTGAAAAAATTTATCAAAACATTTATATTGGTAAGAATCATGCTCTAAAAAAAATTGGATTGTAAAATGTGATATCTTATATAAATATATGAATTAAATGAATATTTTCAGTTTTCAATTTAATATTTTAAGATTAAAATTATTCGATTACCTAAATGTAAACGATACAAATTGCGTGATATATTTGCTATTAAAGTTTCCTGGTCACTTGTTAGGAACTTTATGAAAATTTTACATAATTTACTAATTTGGTTGAACAGTTTTTTAGTCTAGCAAATCAATTGAAAGTCTCGATATAATATAAGAATGATTTAGTCCATTTATCCTTTCATTAAGTTTTATATATTTTCCTCTAAAATGATTCTAGTCAATTCTTAGGATAAAATTTTTTTATGAAGAAGAGGAGACGAATCAAATTTATTATGTTCCACATGTCGTTAATATTTGTTACACATACAATTATTATTATTACTAGCTTATACCCGTGCAAAGCACGGGTTACTTTTAATTTTTTATAATTTATTTATAATATAATATAATATTATAAATATTAATTTAAATATGTTATTGATTCGAACCTTACATTTTTATATATAATAATTTTTAGTATTAAATATAAATTAATATGTTATTGGCGGGAATCGAACCTTGAACCTCTGCATATAACAACTTTTAGTATTGTTATATCTAACGGTCATGATCTATTTGAGTTGCTGATCTAACGGTGATAAACGAGGGATAACCAAAAATGGGGATAACCAAAAATGGGGTAACCAACTACAAATTATACCCCTTTTGCTTATTATAATATAGTATAGATATATAATATAGTATATATAATAATTTTTAGTATTAAATATAAATTAATATGTTATTGGCGGCAATCGAACCTTGAACCTCTGCATATAACAACTTTTAGTATTGTTATATCTAACGTTCATGATCTATTTGAGTTGCTGATCTAACGGTGATAAATGAGGGATAACCAAAAATGGGGTAACCAACTACAAATTATACCCCCTTTTGCTTATTATAATATAGTATAGATATAATATAGTATATATAATAATTTTTAGTATTAAATATAAATTAATATGTTATTGGCGGGAATCGAACCTTGAACCTCTGCATATAACAACTTTTAGTATTGTTATATCTAACGGTCATGATCTATTTGAGTTGCTGATCTAACGGTGATAAATGAGGGATAACAAAAAATGGGGATAACCAAAAATGGGGTAACCAACTACAAATTATACCCCTTTTGCTTATTATAATATAGTATAGATAGTATAGATTATTATTATTATTATTATTATTATTATTGGTGGTGGTGGTGTTGTTGTTCTTCTTGTTGTTTTGTTGTTAATTCTCTCCAACCAAACATACCCGAATTGAACAAAGTCTTTATATAATTAGGATAGATAATTTGTTTAATTTTTAAAAATAATTTATAATTTTAATACTCCCTCCGTACCTTAATTTTTTTCATGTTTTGACTTTTTACACGGTTCATTGTAAGCGATTGACTACTAATTTATGCATAATTTATAAGATAAAATATAGTCATGAGTGATTTTGTTTGATTCGTATTTGTGAGTACTTTAATACAGTGAAGTTTTTATATTTAGTACTAAAACGAAATTAAAGATATTAACGATCAAAAGTGTGCATTGGCAAACGTGATAATGATTAACATGAAAAGAAATAAGGGATGGAGGGAGTATAAATGAAAATCGAATTCTTGATATCACTTGACTACGTGGGAATTTGGGATTATCACAAAATAAATAATTTTTAAATTAAAATAAATAAGGTTGTAAGTACAACAATATTTATAACTTTTATATATATATATATATATATATATATATATAGGCCAAGGTTCTAGAGAGAACACCCTTAAAAAGAGAACGAGAGAACACATCATCTAACCATTGATACTATTAAATCTAATGGCCCCGCCAGGGGCACCCAATACAAAAAAGTCTTATAATTCTAGTCTCTATCCATTCATAAAAAAAAAATTAAATTTTTTTTTAAAAAAAAAAAAATTTAAAAACCTGTTGTGACGTCACAATGACATCATCATCATCATTATTTTTTTAAAAAAAATTTAAATATTTTTTTTAATGAATGGATAGAGGGTAAAATTATAAGACTTTTTTGTATTGGGTGTTGTTGGCGGGACCATTAGATCTAATAGATTCAATGGTTAGATGATGTGTTCTCTCGTTCTCTTTTTAAGGGTGTTCTCTCTGGAGCCTAACCCATATATATATATATATATATATATATATATATATATATATATATATATATATATATATATATATATATGTTTGGATAAATTTAACTCATAAGTTAGTGAAGTATTTGTTAAACTAAATTAAAAATTAATTATTTAATATATTAATTTCAAAACATGAATTATAACTTGGATAAGTTGGATAAATTAATTATTTAATATATTAATTTCAAAACATGAATTATGAACATATAATTATAAATTACTGTATAAATTAGGATCATAAGTTGGATAAATAAACATCCTTAATAAATTTTTTTTTTATCTTATGAGTGCTTATAATGAACCCAAGCCCTATATAATCGCACATTTGTCAAGCAAATGCCGAACACCCAGATTACGTATCTTTTGCTATTAAATATCAAGATGAAAAGATAGAATATATAATTGAGTTTAGCACACTAGCTGTGGCAGACATGCATGATATTGATACCACACACTTAATTTGACATCTTAATCTAATTAAATATAGGAACAACCCTGCAGTTGCTCATTACATTTTGACATATTTTGTAGTTGAGATGTAATTTCAGTCACATAATCGCATATATATTGTACCGTTTTTATTTATGTCACAACACCCCCAAACAACAAACATGCTACCTTTTCTTACTCCCTCTGTTTTTATTTAATGGTCATTTTAGAAAAGAAAATTTGTTTTCATTTAATTATCGTTCTCTTGTTTCAATGAAATGAATATGAATATTTTCCTTTTTCATTCTTCTTTAAAATTTTATGTTTTCGATAATGTACCGTGAGATCTTTGGCACTATGGATAGAAATGATATTATATTCCATATTAATTACCATTTTTTTTACTATTTAAACTTATATGCCTTATAATTTAGTATCTGTTCAAAAAAATAATTCTCAGGATGAGTGGGAGTCAAATCTACAACCGGGACAACAGAATATACACCCTTTACAACTTGTGATAATTGTAAAGATTAGCATATATGTGCATGAAATTTAAACGCTTAATATATAAAAATAGAGAGAGAATTTTATTTCTCAAAGGGCCTCAATTTTAAATAGGGATATTCCAAATGGTATTACTGTACAAAAACTAAATATTGTAAAAAGCGGAAATCAAATTTAATCATTAGAGATATTGTTCAAAAATTAATCGGATATATGAGGATTTATCAAAATGTTTAATCAAATATTCAAATTTTTAATCAATATGATAACACAGGGAACAAAGATTAATTGGTGATTAATGGCACCAATTTTATATTTAGAACAATACCTGTACTGTATATCTCCTGATTAGACCCTGTCCTACTTTAATTTTTTTTTAATGAAAATATGATTACTTCAGTTTTACTCCCAATTTAAGACATGACTTAAAAGTACAGTACACTAATTCCCATCATGGATCAAAGAGTTCCGGTGTTCCACAGCCCAATTCTATTTTCTATTATATATATGGAGTCATACTCCACTACAAATTAAAATTAACTACAAACTAAAAATTAAATATTAATCCAATATTTCATGCTAATCTAATGATCAAACTAGAGATACCCAGTGAACAGTAATTTTTTTTCTCCTGAATGGAGCCAAGAATTTTAGACATTTTTTGTAAAGGTGCCCCTGGCGGGGCCATTAGAATAAATGAAATATAAAATATTTTATGTTAGTTTGTAGTTTGTATTTAAGGATTGGTTTGTATTTGAACAAAAACCTATATATATAATAGGCCAACACAAGAAAAAAAATGGTGATACTTTTTAATGTAAATGAAAAGTTCAATTTGCCCCTCATCTCAATTTTTTGAAATTATAAAATTGTAATACCAATAACAATCAACATAATAATAATAATAAAAAAATGCTACATAACTTTTATTCTCTTAAACAACCTAAGCACTCATCTATACGTGTTTTCAATAATACACATGAAATCTCTATGTGTATCGCACAAGCGGTGCAATATTTGGTTTTATATAAAGAAAAAAAATGAAATGCATAATGTATTTTTTTTAAAAGTATTAAATATAAGACCAAGCCAATAACTAAAGTACTTTATTCATATTTAAAAGCACCAATTTACCCTGTTACAGGGAGAATATTGTATAACAATATTTATGGAGGTTGCTGGATTAATGGAGCTAAATACGGATATAAAGCTTAAGAAAGAAGAACAAGGGTTAGGGTTTGTGTGTATGAATGTGGCTGATCTTGATAGGTGATTTCAGTGGTGAACTGTTTCTCAGACTTTACAAGATGCCTACGTACCCTATTTATAGGGATCAAGCCATACGTAGTTCTCTTAGAGAAGAAGTTATCTAGACGGGCTAGGGTTTCTATGGGCTCGGCTTGGCCCAAACCCACTAGTCGTCTCCTTGGGTTATGTTTTACCCATTTATACTGCTCATGACCCATGACCCATTAAAGGGAACCCACGGCTCGCCATGATGCTATAATTATCATTATTGGCGAAACTGACTAGATGGTCTCGCATGCGACCTCGCTGGGTCTGACCATGCGAGGTGATCCTCGCTTTTGTGGAGATAAACTACTTACGCGACCTCGCTGGGTCTGACCGTAAGCCTTCGTAGTAAACATGCTCTAGGCTACGCTGGACCTCTAGGCCTCGCTAGACCTCGTGAACTTCGATCCCGTCTCTAGGGCTCGCTGGCGATCCCACTCTACAAAATAATGTGATGAACTTCCCTGTGATGGCGGACTTTAATGACCCATTCCTCATTCTTAGGCCCATTATGTGAGATGTACTGATATTCTATCCCATTAGGCCTGCTTAGGACTTATGCCCAAATTCGGGCATAACAACTACCCCCCGAGTTCATATTGCAAATAGAAATGCGATGTGGACTCAAAGAATATCTTCCCAGAAACTGTAATGCGAGGCCAAGGCCCATTATCAATTATTCCTATGGACTCTCATCGTAGGCCCAACAATCTTGAACAATGGTTAACAGCTGTCACGTCTCGAGATCTGCTCGTAGCTGCTGAGATGATGACACGTGTCACGCATCCTTCTCTCTCCCAACTACTATATAATCTTCAGATTTCAAATCATTTGTCACTTTCCTTATTAACATCACACCGAAGTGCTGCCAATTTGCTCCCGGATCAAACAGAAACCCAGCTCGCTGCTAATCAAGAACGAGCTCAAATTTTCTCAACTTCTTCACCGTTTCTTCAGCAAAAAGTAAGTTTCTCTCTCTTGTTCTTCATTTAAATACAAGTGTAACTTTTAATTTCATAAATATATGCTGATAATTTTATGCGACCCGAACCCAACTAATTGCGATCCCACACACACAATTTCACACTGCGAGCCCTACCTCGCTAGACTAGAGAACGCAACCTCTTCAGTAAGTAGATATACGGTCTCAAATTTTTGGAATAGCTGCCCGACCCCATATTCTTCGTGTGCGGAGTGAGAACACTTAGAGCCTTCTATTGAATCTTTTCTTCTTTTATCTCCTTTGATACTCTGTAAGTGCACACACTAATAATTCACCATCTTTTCAGATGTCTAACAGCGATAGCTCGAACACATTTCCATTAGCGAGCAGGCTGCCGCAAATATCGCTAAGGCTGCAAGCGCAAGCGACAACTCTTTCAAACTATACATGGACCCTCAATGGTCGCAGGAGGAATTTACCAGAGAAACCCCTCTAACAACATGGAGAACGCGATGACCCTCCACCTCGTAGAGCCAATCCGGTGAGATCCCCTCAAACTTGATAGACCCAGCATCCACCGCTGCTCTCCCTTCTTCAGTCCAAGGCAAAGTCGACAAACTACTGAAGAAAGGGCAGGAATTCTTTGCCAACGTCCCTAAGCTTCTTTCCCCTCTTAACAAGAACCTTCTCAACATTAGTCCCATTATACTTACCAGCACCTCTTCAATAGACTCTCTTGGCCATGCCTACTACGAGATCGAAGGTGGAGGCGATAACGAAGCCAACTCTGATGACTCTGACTACGAGGAACCTATCTCCGATGACGGTGGCCTCGATGAAGTGACCAGAATCGTTATTTTTGAAGATTACAACTATGTGCCTGAAGCCTCTCCAGAACCCTACAAACCAACCCCTCAACCCGAGCTAGAGGGTACCATTTATGTTGGGGGACCTCGCCCTGAGAACATCCCACCAAGCTCCAAAATGAAACCAGGCCAGCCTCGCATTCTTGCCTGCAGAGATCTTTCAACGACCTTAGACTCTGAGTCCTTGGCGAAGACTGTTAACACATTTAGACCCGAAGGAAAAATAATTCTTCCCAAATCCTCAATGCGATGCTATCGCTTCAATTATGAGGAAAACGGTGGTAGAGTGCCTCGCATGGTTTTGATGTCTGCAATGATGAAAATCGGCATCTCCTCTCCGCTTCACCCCTTCATAAGAGATGTCTGTGAGACATACCACTTAGCTCCAATTCAAATCAACCCCAACGGCTACAGGGCCATGATCGCCTTATATATTCTCTACCACAAGCTTGGATACCCCAAATTGGACGCGAGAACAATGGGTTATTTTTTGCAACTGAAGCGATGTGGGGCCTCAGACTTCGGATATGTATATTTTTCTGTCTGGCCCGAATTCAATAAGAAGGACCTATACCACAGCGCCCCGAGCAATGCGGGCTCATGGAAGGGGCCTTATTTTTATGTCCACGAGGTTCCACGAGTGAAGACCTCGTTCAATTATCTCCCAGGTACAAAAGCGCTCTTTACCTTCCTCTTTCATCTTCTTAACTACCTATGATCTAACATACTTCAACGACCTCGTAGTTGGCCAAGTGCGAACTATTCTTAAAGGCAAGGAGAAACAACGTGCTGACGACGTGATCAAAAAGACTTCTCGCGAGGAACGGAATATCCGCATTCTCTTTACCATAGAAAACTTAATCGAGTGTAAATTTCTGAAAGAAGGAGTGAGATTACCCTCTGAAGCGGGGCCTTCGAAAACGAGGAAGGCTTCGTAAAAAAGAAAAACACGAGACAATGCCTCGTCCTCCAAAGTTGTAGTTACTGAGAGTGAGAATATTTTTACTTCTGTAGTTTAATAACTTCTTTGTATTAACTGTCTTTATTGCTTCGCATCTTCACCTTTTCACAATAATTATCTCTAACTGCTTTCCTCTCCCCTTTTGTAGGCATGTCAGGCAGAAGTCGCAGACCTCCTTTCTGTGCAAAAAATAAAGAGATCCCGATTGAGAATCCAGTTGCCACCCCTTCGAAGAAGAAAAACGATCTCGCTCCTCCTCCTCCTCCGTCAACAACTACCAGGGTCGCTCCTCAACTTCCCCAAGCGACCCCTGAGCAACATGCTTCGAAAAAACGCAAGACTGGCCCACTACCTCAGGTAAAAAAACCTGCAGATACGACGCCAGTGCATCACCTATATGCGAAGCATGGATACACTCATGCTACTGAAGAAGAGTGCACTGAGTGGGTAGGGGCTGAACTAATAGAAAACTCCGAGGTAGTTTCCAAGTGTCTGGCTGAGGGTTTCATCCGCCAAGCCTCTCATCTCCGAGAATTGAGAAGTGTTGTATCTACTAATGAGAGGCTGGTGAAGGAGATGAAGTCCCTAAAGGCCAAGGCTGAAGAGGAGAAGAATTTGCTGATGGAGAATTACAAGCAAGTCCTCCAGACTGAAACAGTGACCCTCCGGTCCGAGCTCAAGAAAGTTGGTGATGAAAAGGCAGCCCTCCATAAGTCCTTAACTGAAGCAGAGCAGCACGAGGAGGAGCTGACGAAAAGACATGCGGAGGAGCTGGACAGATTAAAGAAGGAGCTCGCTGCTACCCAACTCAACCGGGAAGATATTGAAGAAGTTGCCCAAGCAGAGTTCATGAAAAGCTTCATCAGAAAGGTCCCTAACTTCGACTGGTCACAGCTCGGCCCTGGTAATGCTGAGTTCGCAGCCGACCTTTGCAAGGAAATTGCAGAAGAGGATGCGGAGGCGGCCAGGATCGCTAGCGAGGCTGCTAAGGCTAATGCCGCCAACCAGAAGAAGCCTACTGAACCTGCTAGTCAAGATAAACCCACTGAACCTGCTGCATAATTCATTTTGATATCTTTGAACTAGGGATGCGGACACCCTTTGAATGTCTCGCTCAATGTAATATTCTTTTGATAATTTTGTGAACTCTGTTGGGCTCGCATAGCGATCCGTTAACCATTGACTTTAATATTTTACATAATTCTCTCTTCGTTTCTTCATATAATATTTTGTACTTGCTTTAGCTTCATAAAATGCTTCCATTCTTTTGTAGATTGACCTCGCAGCCGCGAAGTTTCCCTTGTTGAATTTGTAGCTTTTTCTTTTCAATTTGCTTAACTTCAAGGTGTACCCCATCTCTTTGGAATCAAGATATGCGATGCCTTCCTTGCGAGGTCGCAGACGCGATCCGGAGATGGTGGTCACACCTTGACTTCTTTTTACTTCAAACTTTAAACTTCTTTAAGGAGATACTTTTGAACTAAACTTTGAAGACATTCCCTCAGGTCGCAGTAAGTGCACGCTCGCGACCTCATTGACCTGAGGGGTATTCGGCCCCGCATACGCTGTGCTGGCCTAGTCCTGAAAATTTTAAAACACTAACAAAAGAACAAAATTGCACTTCTTGGAGAACAAACTTCATATATATAAATACTATGGACGAAGCCCAACTTTCAATACATCATAACGAGGAGGTGTCTATACGATCACTAACCCCCGAGTACTTTGTATGAATTTATTCATGCTAAGTAGTAGTAGATAGAGACCACCAGGAGCGAAGCTTCTACTGGCAGTATTTCCTCAAATGTTCTGCATTCCAGGCTCGTGGCATGACCTTATCATCCATATCAGTTAGATAATAAGTCCCTTCATTGATGACACCATAAACTTTATAGGGCCCTTCCCAATTGGCTCCAAAGACCCCATGAGACGAGACCTTAGTGTTAGGCATCACTCTCCTAAGCACCAAGTCCCCCACACGAAGATGTGGCACACGAACCTTTCCATTATAATACCTTGCAGCTCGCCTTTGATAATCTGCGAGCCTTAGCTGAGCCTCCTCCCTTGACTCCTGTATCATGTCCAAATATAGCCTGTGATTGACCTCATTTGCCTCAGGGTCGTAATGTTCCCTTCTGAACGAACCTGAGCCTACCTCAACGGGCACCATGGCCTCGCACCCATATGTCAAAGAAAAGGGAGTCTCGCCTGTAGTGGATCTCGGGGTCATATTGTATGACCACAAGACCTTTGGCAACTCTTCGGGCCAACTACCCTTACTCTCCTCCAACTTAGATTTAAGGGTATGCTTGATTATTTTGTTGATGGCCTCAGTTTGTCCATTTGTCTGAGGGTGACTCACAGCGGAGAAACTTTTCTTGATTCCCAAACTCTCACAAAATTCTTTCATTTCCTTGCTATCAAATTGCTTTCCATTATCTGAAATGAGCTGATATGGGATCTCATAGCGACACACAATTGCCCTGTACACGAAGTCCTTTAATTTTTTGGCCGTGATGGTGGCAAGAGACTCGGCCTCGGCCCACTTAGTGAAATAGTCCACAGCCACGATTGCATACTTTACTCCTCCCTTAGCTTTAGGGAGTTCACCAATAAGATCTATTCCCCACATAGCAAAGGGCCAAGGGCTCATCAGCGAGGTGAGGTGAGCAACCGGAGCATTACTGAAATTTGCATATCTTTGACACTTGTCACATCGCCTAGCGAACTCAAAAGCATCCCTTTTCAATGTGGACCAAAAATACCCTTGTCGTAGAATTTTCTGAGCTAGGGAACCACCCCCGAGTGATTGCCACATATCCCCTCATGGACTTCCCTTAGAATATAATTGCATTCTTCACCATCTACACATCGCAGCAATGGTGTGTTGAACCCTCTTCTGTATAACACTTCATCATATATCACATAGCGAGCCGCCTGATATTTAATCCTCCTCGCTTCTTTCTTCTCTAAGGGAAGGGCCCCGTTCTTAACATACTCCCAAATAGGGGTCATCCATGTCGACCCTTGGCTAACCATTTTCATAACACTTTCTTCTAGGACACTAGGTTTACTTTGAATTTCCAAGGGGATAATCCCAAGTAAAGTGGCCTCGCGTCGCGAGCCCATTTTTGCGAGGGCATCTGCTCCTTGATTTTTTGCCCTCCTGATAAACTCCACCTTTACTTGCCTGAATGATTTCATAAGCCTTTGAACGCACTTTAAATATAACTCGATCTGGGGTCCCCTGGCTTGCCACCCACATCCAACATGACCCGTGACTAACATAGAATCGCTATATGCATTGAGATTCTCTACTTTCATTTTTATTGCGAGCTTGAGGTCAATTATGAGAGCCTCATACTCAGCTGCATTATTAGAGGCCTCGAAGGCGAAGTGAACAACACTACTCAACTTGCGACCCTCAGGTGTAACAAGCTCGATCCCAGCTCCGGCCCCTTCTTTGTTTGATGCCCCGTCAACATATAACTCCCACCACGAGGCTGAATTTTCATCTTTGAGTTTGGGGTCAACCACTTCTGGGATCGCTACGAGAGCCCAGGCATCTTCCTCAGATTGGGAAGGGAACTCCAATATGAAATCCGCTAACGCTTGCCTCTTTATTGCACCTCGAGGCTTGTACTCGATGTCAAACTGGCTCAATTCTATTGTCCACTTTAAAAGTCTGTCTGAGGCCTCGGGTTTGTGCATTACTTGCCTCAGAGGATATGCAGTGCGAACCTGAATGCTGTGAGCCTAAAAATAAGGCCTCAACTTCCGCGAAGCCAAAACCAAAGCATAAGCGAGCTTCTCCATGTTGGTATAGCGAGTCTCAGCATCTAGTAGCCTTTTACTAACATAATAGACTGGGAACTGAACCTTTTCCTCCTCGCGAATGAGGACAGCACTGATGGCACATTCTGAGACTGCCAAATAGACAATAAGAACTTCCCCTTCCATGGGCTTAGAGAGCAAAGGAGGCGAACCCAAATGCTTTTTTATGTGCTGAAAAGCCTCCTCGCACTGTGGAGTCCACTCAAAATGTTTTCCCACCTTTCTGATCGCCTTAAAGAATTCATGACACTTATTCGATGATTTAGAAACAAACCGGTTAAGCGCTGCGACCCTACCAGTTAGACTTTGGACTTCCTTAACACTCATAGGCGACCTCATTTCCAAAAGGGCTTTTATCTTAGCTGGATTGGCCTCGATCCCTCTGTGGTTCACAATAAACCCCAAAAACTTTCCAGATTCGACCCCAAAAACACACTTCTGAGGGTCGAGCTTCATTCTGTATTTTCTTAATATATCAAACATTTCTGCGAGGTGGGCTATATGATCCCCAGCCTCCTTGGATTTCACGAGCATGTCATCCACGTAGACTTCCATTGTCTTCCCAATCTGTTTCTCAAACATCATGTTAACGAGCCTTTGATATGTGGCCCCGGCATTGAGGAGACCAAAAGGCATCCCAATATAACAGTAAAGGCCTCTATCTATGATAAACGAGGTGTGCTCCTGATCAGGCTCGTACATTGGTATTTGGTTGTACCCAGAATAGGCATCCATGAAGCTTAAGAGTGCATGCCCCGCTGTTGCATCTACCAGCTGATCAATCCTTGGGAGTGGAAAACTATCCTTTGGGCAATGCTTGTTGAGATCAGTGAAATCCACACATGTTCGCCACTTCCCATTTGGCTTCTTGACTAGGACAGGGTTTGCGAGCCAGTCAGGGTAAAATGATTCCCTAACGAGCCCGACCTCGAGTAGCCTGTCAACTTCTTCTTTGAGAGCCTCAGCTCGCTCCCCACTTATCGGCCTTCTTTTCTGCCTTACTCCCTTTTTGTTAGGATCAAGATTGAGTCTATGACACATCACATTGGGATCAATCCCTACCATGTCTTCATGAGACCACGCAAATACATCCAAATTAGCCTTAAGAAACTCAACGAGCTTCCCCCTAAGATCAGGGCTCAACTACGACCCGACCTTCAATACCTTGGTTAGGTCTTTAGCATCAACAAGAACGGAGATCGTATCTTCTGCGGCTCCAGCTCGTTCCACATGTTCAGGAATGCGAGGATCCAGATCAATTTCAACATCACGAGCCCTGCTAGACTCTGCTTCAGCCTGCCTCGTGGCTTCTGCCCCCGAGGTCGGGGTCACTCCCATTTTTCCATACTCAGTTGCAATTGTCGTTTCTCGTGTGATCCCATTAGGCAAATCTACCAATGTTGATGTCTCCTTGCGAACCCATTTACCTTTTTGGGCTCGCATCGCAGCCTGTTCTGGACTTTCCTCATCATCACTAGCTTCTTCGACAATTCCTTCCTGTAGAACTAACACGGGTTGCGAGGCCTCCATCATAATAGCCCCTGGAACCGGCTCTACTTGTATACCCAAGTTATCAAAATAATCATTTGGCAACTCCTCGATAGATATCATATTGCAACCAACTGAGAATTGCAAGACTGATTTGCGAGCCCTCTCTTCCTCTTCACTTTCCATATGACTTCTCCTCTTTTCTGCTGACTTTAGGGCCTGATTATAACATTCTCGAGACTCATGCTGAATTCCTCTAACACATCCTACACCTTGCGGGGTAGGGAACTTCATCGAGAGGTAGTAGATAGAAGTCACCACCCTCATTTCTTTCAAGATGAGTCTCCCCACAATAGCATTATAAGCAGATGATTGATCCACGACCATGAAATCAGCGACCTGAGTGGTGATGCAGGGCTCGTCCCCGAAAGTAATGGGGAGCCTGATGAGGCCTTTCACACTAACAGAAGCTCCCGTGAACCCATAGAGGTGGCCTACTGTAGGGATGAGGTCTTTGTCTACATATCCCATTTTCTTGTAGACATCATACATCAAAACATTCACAGCACTTCCATTGTCCACCAATACTCTGTAGATATTCTGTGAGCCAATATGAACTCGAACTACTAGAGCATCAGAATGAGGATGGTGAACCCATTTCGCATCCTCCTCGGTGAACATTATATTTGTATCTTCCCCTTTGAAAAGCTTTGGGGGTCGTTCCTGCAAATGATGCACATTGGTGAGGGGTCGCTCCCTTGCCTCGCGAGCATATCTTTCCCTTGCCTTGTTGCTATCTCCTCCAATATGTGGCCCACCAATGATCACATGGATGCTATTGCCTCGCTCTTCTCTCTCCTTGCGAGGCTCTGTATTCTGGCCTGTATGAGGTACATCATGATATCCCACACCTGATTTTCCTGAGTTCTCTTGATGTTTTTTCACTTCGCGGACCGCCCACTCTGTTAACTTCCCTTCTCGAATCAAACGATCAATTTGTTCTTTAAGTTGCCAACAGTCCGCTGTATCGTGCCCCTTCTGCTCATGAAAATCACAATACTTTGTAGTGTTCCACGTTCCTTGTGGACCCATAGCATGAGGTTTTGTGAACATTCCTTTATTAGCGTTGACAACATAGATATGATCAACTGAAGCCACTAAGGGAACAAATTTGTCTTCGTCTCTAGCCGGACGAGCACGAGGTGGGGATCGTCTTGAGGAATCGCGATCCCTTTTTTTCGGGCTCGGGCTACGATCCTGTCTTCGCCTGGGGCTTCTAGAATCCCTTCTTTTTTACCCCTTTGCCTTTACTTCCATTTCTACCAGTCCCGGCATTCTTCTTTAGATCTGCCAAGGATTTTTCAACGCGCTTAAAGGGCTCAGCGACCCGGTGCAACTCTGAAAGTGTACCAGGGGTTTGCTCCTGTAGTTTCTCCCAAAATTTAGTTCCTTCTCTTACCCCTGCGATAAGGAAATTTTTCACGGCCTCGTCATTTGCACCTCGAACGCGAGGTACCTCAGCATTAAACCTCTTAAAATAATCATGTAAAGTCTCTTCTTCCTTCTGTTTTATGTTCGCCAATGTGGACACAGGGGGTGCATATAGCATTGAAGATTGGAAATGTTTGATGAAGATATCCACGAGCTGTTCCCATGAATCTATGACCACCAGGGACCCTAACTTCGAGAACCATTATTGGGCACTCCCCCTTAGCGAGGCTGCAAACAGCCTACACCTCGTTAATAATGATACTTGATACACGTCCATCTCATTGTTGAATCGAATGACAAACTCAGCTGGATCAGTCTCCCCATTATAGGTCATGTCAGAGTGATGACCATGGAACACTGCGAGCAGTGGAGCAGTGCGAATTTCATGAGTAAAGGGTGAGGAGGAGCCCATGTTACTGAAAATCCCTTTCTCATTATTCATCGCATCTAGTGCCTTCTTCAATTCCTCCAGCTTATAACCTCCAATTCTAGCCTCTTTGTCTCCATCATTCTTTCCTCCATTGCTTGCATGATGAGATTGAGTCTTTTTTGGGGCACTAGATTCCTCTTGGTCATTCCTACGATCCTTATTTTTAGGGTCTTCCTCGCGATGTTGGGATCGTTCACGCTCTCGATTGAAAGGGGGTCTGTCCTCGCGATGATGGGACCGCTCACGCTCTCTGCGAGGAGAGGGGGGTCTGTCATTGCGACGATATGACCGCTCACGATCTTTTCGAGGAGATAAGGGTTGATGAGAGCCCTTACTCTTATTTTTAGACCCTCCATCTTTGTTAGTTTTGAGCTTTACCAACTTGAGACGGAGATCGTGCTCGCTGAGTTTCTTTCCAACTCGGTCAAAGACACTAACGGATCGTCCTTCTGATGAGGCGGGCTTCGCCTTCGACCCCTCCTTATCCATAGTAGCTGCCTCCTCTTCCCAATCGGGGTTCGTCTGATCCGTCACCACATCATCAAAGTCCCCAATTAGCTTCTTGGCAGGACCCTTGCTACTTTCTGCTTGGTGAGTTCGATCCCCTGTCCTTGTATTCCTTTTGAAGCCCATAGAACTGTGTCGCTTCTCCATCTTGGCCACTTTTTCCTTTACCTCGATCATTTGGTCACCGAGGCCTTTCAAAAATGACATGACTTCACCAGGCAAGGCCACCTGTTGAACAACAGGGGGTGTTTTATCCTTCTCAAATTCATCCTCGATCCCCTCATTACGCGTTTCGCCTTCTGGTGGATCCTTCTGGGGATCATCCTTGATCCTTATTCCTCCTATGCGATCCCGGTGTTCCCCCTTCCCCATTTCTCTTCTTATGTGATTTAGTCATCGTTCTCCCAATCAATGACTGGCCCTCCTTCTAGCGCCAAATGTTATAGGGAGAATATTGTATAACAATATTTATGGAGGTTGCTGGATTAATGGAGCTAAATACGGATATAAAGCTTAAGAAAGAAGAACAAGGGTTAGGGTTTGTGTGTATGAATGTGGCTGATCTTGATAGGTGATTTCAGTGGTGAACTGTTTCTCAGACTTTACAAGATGCCTACGTACCCTATTTATAGGGATCAAGCCATACGTAGTTCTCTTAGAGAAGAAGTTATCTAGACGGGCTAGGGTTTCTATGGGCTCGGCTTGGCCCAAACCCACTAGTCGTCTCCTTGGGTTATGTTTTACCCATTTATACTGCTCATGACCCATGACCCATTAAAGGGAACCCACGGCTCGCCATGATGCTATAATTATCATTATTGGCGAAACTGACTAGATGGTCTCGCATGCGACCTCGCTGGGTCTGACCATGCGAGGCGATCCTCGCTTTTGTGGAGATAAACTACTTACGCGACCTCGCTGGGTCTGACCGTAAGCCTTCGTAGTAAACATGCTCTAGGCCACGCTGGACCTCTAGGCCTCGCTAGACCTCGTGAACTGCGATCCCATCTCTAGGGCTCGCTGGCGATCCCACTCTACAAAATAATGTGATGAACTTCCCTGTGATGGCGATCTTTAATGACCCATTCCTCATTCTTAGGCCCATTATGTGAGATGTACTGATATTCTATTCCATTAGGCCTGCTTAGGACTAATGCCCAAATTCGGGCATAACATACCCCTAAGTTCCTATTTATATGTTAGGTCGAATACACAATATGTAATCAAGTATTGTATGAGTAATTAACAAGAACACAAGTTTTAACACTTAAAAACTGTTTGGAATTAACAATTCCTCTATCAGTGATGTAAAATATTACAGAGAGCTGCTTAGGTTACAATCAATGAATTTCTCAATGTTCGATACCCTTCTAGGGTTAACCTAACTGTATTTATAAAACATACAGCTTCGTACAATCAGTAATTGATTCTCCTATAATTAAGCTATACAATTGATATTAATCACGATTGCTACACATCTTCTAAGTCAACTCAATCTCTTTGATAGCTATCCAATCTTCAAAGATATTGCTTCCATATTTATCTTGTATCAATCTTCAAACACTGTTGACTCTCAGACGCTTCCGCTACAGAGTTTAACAATCTCTGTTGCGCTTCCAGTCAGTGTTTAACTAAACTCTGACTGCTTCCAGTTAAACTCTGTTTTGTCACCTTAGCTTCCAAACACTGTTCTCATCAATCATTTCTAACAATCTCCCCCAACTTGTTCATTAGCAAGAATGTAGAAGTTTACAGTAAATGATGATGTCAAAACAAATACAAAGTCTACAGCGTTTAACAAACAGAGTTTAAGCTTTTACTTAACAAATTCTACAGAAAATAAGAAAATTCTTACAGACTTCAATTTCTAATCTCTTGAAGATCTGGCATTGTTCTGAGATAGTCTATAAGCAATCTTCTTTCAGCATTTTCAAGCTCTATCCGCATGGCTTCCTTGATTTCTCTCAACTGAGGATCATTATCATCAGTCTGATATATAGCAGCTCTAAGATCGTAGATTTTGTTTCTCCTCATTTCATTTCCCAACCTGATATATTTCACTTCCTCAGACTTCACATTAAAATCCAGAATAGTAATTCCAAGATCTGTCTTTAGCTTTGTAGTCCCCTTCTCCATTTCTATCAGATTGCCATTCCAATCTCTGTACTTAGGAACATACTTACTGTTGAATTTCATACTCCTTCTTGCAAGATTTTGAATCATCTTTTGTCTGAGTACATTTGCAACTGACTGAGCTCTTTGATTTCTTACTCTGAAAAGATACAGAACATATTCTAGTTCTTCCCAGTATTTTACATCAATATCCTTCTCATCAACCTTAAACACTGTTCCATCAGTCATGAAATATAGCAGAAAATCCTTCTCTAAACTCTTCTGATAAACAAGCTGTACTGACTCCAGTCTGTCTAAACTCTCTTGAGTGACACCACGACCTGGAACAGCCAGTGAAGAAGGATCTCTGGGACCAGCATATTGTCTTTTGTCTCTGTGTGAGCCTATGCCTCCTTTGTTATATCCGATTTTACCAGATAAGGCTCTACCATCAGTGAAATCCATTGGAGCTGTAGCTGGAGCTGTAGCTGCTAAACTTGAATCATGAAGAACACCTTTTCCAAACTTTGATTTCAACTGAGAAGACAATAGTGGTGTGGTCACAACTTGTGTAGCAACAAAGGTTGTGTCTTCATTCTTCTGTACAACATGTGTATCAACAGAGGTTGTAACAACATTCTTCAACTTTTGCTTAGCTTCTGCATCTGTTGGTTTTCTGGATACTTGCACCCTTTGATTAGTACCAACTTGTTCTTTGAATTGAATGCCTTTAAGAACAGGCTTTGCAGCTTTAACAACTTTCTCACTCTTCTTCAACTTATCAAACTTTAAAGCTTTTAGGTGCTTTTCTTGTAAACTCTTTTCTTCAGCTTTAGCATCCTCTAGAGTAACTCCTTCTGCATTTTCTTCCATGAAAAGCTTAACAGCTAACTCTTCATCAGTCTTTGGATTAGATATTAATTCCAAACTCTTGGTCTTTGAAGTACCTTGAGTTTCAGTGTTTATTCCAACAGACTGTGACTTAAGAGATTTGCCAGATCTCAGAGTTAGTGACTCAGAGTTTAAAGCCTTATCACTTGCTCCTCCATCTCCAACATCATCCTTTTTTAGCAGAGTTTGAGAAACTTTGCATTTTGACTTAGCAACTCTCTCCCCCTTTTTGACATCATCAGAAATGAGTATAGATGTAATGAGCTCCAAGGAGTTAGCAATTGAATCAACCTTTTCAAACAAGGCAGCTTGATTCTCTTCAACCTTTCCTAACCTGGCAAAGAGAGTATCTTGAACTTTAGAAAGCTGTGCAGCTTTGATTTTTGACTCTCTTTCCATTTTCATTTCTCTAGTCTGTATCTCAGTTTTCAAAGAAGCAATTTGTTGTTTAGTGTCAGCAAAATTTCCATCCAGAGTTTTGACTTGCACCACAGTTGCCTTTAAGCATGATAAAATCTCTGGATTTGAAATTTGACTAGCAGTCTGCTTAATGAAATTAGCTGCTCTCCCTTTTGGAAAAATACAGTCTTCTTTATACCAGTTAGCAGCAGATTTAGCAAGATGCTCTTCTTCAATTGCATGAGATGGACAAGGCTGATCAAAAGATGTATGTTTGTTATCAGTCTGTGCTGGTGCACTGAGAAAAGAATCAGAGTTTGCACTATTTTCAGCTTCATCTTCAACACTTGCATCATCAGCTTGAGCATCTTGTAAAGAACCACTGTGCTGAGCTTTGTCAGTCACAGTTTCTGCAACAACTTCTGCAATCTTTTCAATATTCTCCTCATGTTGCACAGGCTCTGCAACAGAGTTTATATTTGTAGCTTCAACTGGCATAGATTGAGAGTTATCCTTAGTTGCTTGTTCAACCTCATCACCTTTGTCAGGAACTTGATAAGCATCAGATATCAGCTCTGTGTGTGATGCTACAGTTTCAGGAAGAATAACTGCAGGCTGATCAGCTACACCAGGAGCTTCAGTGTGAACAACAGGTGAGATAGGATCAAGGAGTGGTTGAAATGAGTCAAGAACATCATTCATTGGTGAAAAACCATCTCTGTGATCCTCTTCTGCAAGAATGTTAACCTCTGCAGGTATATCATTCACTGCAACCTCAACAGTAGGTGTTTGCTGTGAAACCACCTCTGGAGCTTCAAGAACTTGCTCATCATCAGATTCTGAAAGAATTAATCTTCTTCTCTTGGCTTGAGGTACTGCAGTCACCTCTTCTTCTTCACTAGAACTCTCCTTAGTTGGTGAAAGTGAAGGTCTGTTTGCCTTTTGTTTCTTTCTTCTGGTATAAACAGCTCCAGGTAATGTCTGTTTAGCCTTTGAGTGTTTAGTGTTCTGTGCAGTGTGTATTTTCCTTTTTGGTTTGGATTTGGGTTGATCAGTAGGTACTGGCTCAGAGTTTATGAATTCAGAGTTTATGTGTTCAGAGTTTATTGGTGGAGAGTTTATGTGCTTCAGGTTGTGGTGATGATTGTGTAGATTGAGAATCTTGAGGTTGGTTGACATAGTTTTGTAAGGCTAGTGGCATAAACATGTCAGGTATTTGCTGTTTAGTAACATCTTTATTTGTCAAATCAGAAAACATCCTTTTAGCAACTTGAAAAGGCTGAATGACATCAGCTTCAGCAATTGTAAGATTTGGCACACAAGCATTGAATAACATTTGACAAAACCGAGAAAAATAAACAGATGTAGGCTCAGACAAACGCTCTCCCAAATTCATTAGAACTAGTCTACCAAAATCAAAGTTACCTCCATACAGTATAGCATGACCAATTTGAAGAGTGTCAAGAGGAAGTGCATCCCAATTTGTTGTCTTCTTTCCAAAAGCCCTTGTAATGCAATCGAAAAAGAAACTCCATTCCTTTCGCAAAAGTGGCCTTCTCAGAGATCCCAGCTTATTCAAATTTCCTGAACAACCAATTTGCTGCAACATTGTCCGCAAGTGGTCGTGACCAACAACACTGTAAGAAGTGTGAGTCTCAAACTCCAGAGCATCCCTAACCGTAGTTGGAGTAATGATATACTCTGATTCATCATGAGTGAAAGTAATTGTTGGAGTACCAGACTCTTCTCCATCATCATACACAGAGTTTGTCCAAAAAGTAGCAATTTGTGAAGCAGAAAGTGTTGGTGGTGCAGTTAAAGCCTTCCCAATTTCGGAATCTTTCAAGAAATTTTGAAACAAATGAAACGCCTCTGGAGCGTTTGCATTGTCCAGTGGTGCTGCATAATTGCTAGGAAGAAAAACTAACCCTGCTGCATCAAACGCTTTGGTTGCCATTAGTGAGAGATGATACGAAAATATTCAGAGAAAAGATGTGTATGATAAGTGTTTATCAAAATGTGAAAGAGAGTGAACAAGAGTTTTGAAAGTGATTGAGTATGCAAGTAACTATGAGTGGGTGAATATGAATCGATGTGAAGTGAGAAAACAAAAGCGATTAGAGTAAAAAAAAAAACTCAATCGTTTATGTATTGTAAGCACGCAACTGATTTTAGAGTAATGTGAGAGTGGGACACAATAATGAGACACGTGTCAAACAACCAATGGATCACTTAATAATTACCGTTGTCATTCCTATAATCACGACACTATGACATATTTACACTAATTAACAGTTGTCAACTACCCCAATTACTCCAAAATAATCAAATTATCTCAATGAAACTTTACCTTAGAGTACTTAACACAACTCAATAGTGTTTGTCAATTTTCCAACTTTATCACTAAAACCCTTTCAAAAATTGCACAGCTGTGAATATGAATGTGTGTGAAGCAGAGTTTACCAAAATCAATTTTTAGAGCATCTAATATTTCATAAAGTCCACAAAAAAAATCAATAAACACTGAATGCACAAACTCTCATAGTAAACACTGATTGTTTGATGAATGCTAAACTCTGTAGTTACTGTAATACATAAATCTGAATACTTCTATTCCCTTTGATGTTCATGATTATCCAAGTAAGCACACAGTCTTTGAAGACAAAAAGATCAAGAGATAGAAATCAGAGCATCATTCAGTGAGTAACAGTCATGAACTTGATAAACTCATAAACTCTCAAAGCACACAAGTGTTTAGGTAAAGTGTTTACACTCACATTCAATCAGTAAAAGCAGATACTACCATATGCTTGAATGTCCACCAAATCTACACTACTTTGAGTACATATATGCACAAATCAAAAGGACTTTATTCAGGGTTGTAATGTAGTAAGATCAAACAGATGAGAAGAGATGTTTTAATCATGAGTGAATTTCAAGCTGAACATTGTAATAAACCAAAGTGTTCAGTCACACTGTTAGTACATATTTGTACAAGATGATCAGTATATATGCCCCCTTTTTTTTATATATTTTTTTTATTTTAACATATATACTGAGGAAACTTTTCTTTTTCTTGAGAAACACTCACCTGCTTGCATTTGATTTTTCAAAAGAATATAACTGCTCTTAGTATTACAGAGTTTAAGAAAAATGAGCAGTTAATTAGGCTCAAAGGGGTTTACTAAGGGTAGAATTTATGAACAGTGTTTGAACAGTGTTCAAAAGAATTTTGAACAATGTTTGAAGAAAAGGTAAATCCTATTGCCTTTATTATTTTCATGCACACACATATCATGTAGTCTCAAAATGGTTTAATACAAGTTCTAGAGAAACATACTTCCTGATGAACATCACACAACAATAAATACTGATTGAAAAAAAAATGTATCAATCACTGTCTTGGCTCAAAATCTCACAGGGTGCAGACATGAATCTGAACTCACCAAACTAAACAATGACACATCTCAAGTTTTAAAATTTTTACAAGCACAAACAAGGAATCATCAAGAACCATGAATTACCTTTGAGAACAGAATGTCACTTATCAGAGTTTAGAGTTCATCAATAACAGAAATTATTTATGAGAGGCAATGCACACAATATTCATAGACTCAGAGTTTAGGACTGAATAAACTAAGAGATGCTATAAATATGAAACAGTATCATGCTGTGTTGATTTACTACACAAAATCTGATTAGATTACAGTGACTCAGAAAGAATCATGATTTAATTACTGAGAATCATGCTTCATACATTTTTCTTCATTGGTGTTTTCATTCAGACAATAATCAATTCTGAATTCACAGAGTGTATCCAACATGTTAACAGTGTTTAGCAGACAGATATGCTTACAGAGTTTAACAAAGTTTGAACATAAGCATGCATAACAGAGTTTAATACTAAAGTTCACATAGCACTCAACAATTTGCAGAAACATGAGCAATATATTTTAAAAGTAAGATCTAGAGTCTAACCAACATCTCTAGTCAAAACTAGAGACCATTCCTAGTTCATTGACCAGTCTTGTAAATGTAGCTTCACTCAATGGCTTGGTGAAGACATCTGCAAGTTGTTGTTCTGTAGACACAAAGTGAAGCTCAATGTTGCCTTCTTCTACTTTCTTTGGCTCAGTTTGTGACAAGAATGCATGAAACAGACATTCATTTGTTGTTGAACTTCTTGTCCTTACTTTTGCATCTGGATCACCAATAATCAAATCAGGTGTGTGTGACTTAGTCCATTTTCTTGCAGAAGGCAAATTGCTTCTGTCATTATGTGATCCTCCCCTTTGATCCATGCTTTCCTGATTTTCTTGGTGCCTTTCTTCATTTTCTGATGCTCCCCCTGAATGTGACTGCTCAGAATTATCAACAGAGTTTGAATCAATAGAGTTTGATTCAGAATTATCAATTGAGTCACTATCAGTATTTGAATTATCACTTTGATGTGATTCTTCATGCTCCCCCTCAACTGGTTCTTCCCTTGTTTCTGATTGAAGAGTTTCTTCAGTATTTACCAGTAGAGGTTCAGAGTTTAGCTCAACAGAGTTTGTCAGATCAGTCTGATCAGAGTTTACTTTTTCAGAGAATAAATCTTCATTTTCAAAGTGCAGTTGATCATGTTCATTAACATCTTCAAGTCCAGTTATTTTCTTGTCATCAAATGACACGTGAATTGATTCCATGATCACTCTGGTTCTCAGATTATAAACTCTGAATGCCTTAGTTGACAGTGGATAGCCAACAAAAATTCCTTCATCTGCCTTTAGATCAAATTTGGTCAACTGCTCAGGATGAGTCTTCAATACAAAGCACTTGCATCCAAAAATATGAAAATATTTTAGATTTGGCTTCTTCTTTTTCACCATTTCATATGGTGTTTTACCATGCTTGTTGATCAGTGTTGCATTTTGAGTAAAACAAGCTGTTTGAACTGCTTCTGCCCAGAAATATGTTGGCAGCTTTGCTTCATCTAGCATGGTACTTGCAGCTTCTATCAAGGTTCTGTTCTTCCTCTCCACTACACCATTTTGTTGTGGAGTGCCAGGTGCAGAAAACTCTTGTTTGATTCCTTTACTCTTGCAAAATTCTTCCATTGATGAATTCCTGAATTCAGTTCCATTGTCACTTCTGATAATCTTCACTTGATTCTCTGACCCTTTGTCCAGTTGTAATATATGTTCTGTCAGTGTTAATGCAGTTTCATCCTTCTTTGCAAGAAAATATACCCATGTAAATCTGGTATATTCATCAACAATGACTAGAGCATATTTCTTTTTTTCAAGAGACATAACATTCACTGGTCCAAAAAGATCAACATGTAGGAGATGATAAGGATCAACAATTGAAGACTCAGATTTGCTTTTGAAGGAGGCTTTTCTCTGTTTGGCCTTTTGACAAGAATCACACAGGCCTTCTACATTCAACAATGACTTTGGTAGACCTCTTACAAGATCATTCTTTATTAGCTCATTGATGTTGTTCAGATTTAAATGAGAGAGTTTCTTGTGCCACTTCCAACTCTCTTCACTGGACATTCTTGTTGACAGACACACTGCTTTGCCATCAGTGTTTGTTGACAACTTTACTTCATAGATGTTATTGTGTCTGTTTCCAACTAGAGCAACTTTCCCTGTAGATTTACTGATGACTTGACAATATTCAGGCTGAAAATCTACATGATATCCTCTGTCACAGATTTGACTCACAGATAGCAGATCATGCTTGAGTCCTGGAACCAGAGCTACATTTGTGATGATGACACTCCCAAGATTAATATTGCCATATCCCAGAGTATGTCCTATGTTGCCATCTCCATAGGAAACTTTTGGGCCAGCCTTCTCCTCATACTCTGATAGCAGGGCTTTATTTCCAGTCATGTGTCCTGAACATCCACTGTCCATGACTAGGGTACTCTCCCTTATGCCCTGCAATCACAAACAATCACTGATTATTAGTTTTAAGGATCCAGACTTGCTTGGATCCTTTGGCTTTCTTAATCTATTAGCTTTTGCAGCGGAAATCACATTATCAGAGTTTAAGCTAACTTTTTCAGAGTTTACATTTGCAGAGTTTACTTTAACCCATTTCAAATTTGGCTTGGGTTCATAGTAATTATAGTAAATAGCATGATATTCTCTGCAAGTGTAAATAGAATGCCAAGTACTTCCACAGTGTTTACATAAAGTTTGTGGTCTAGTTCTCACATAATCATTTTTTACTGCAGTTTTAGAGGGCAAAGAATTAATGTTCTTATTCTTACTGCAGAAAATAGCAAGATGATTAGTGCTACCACAATTAAAGCATGTTTTTCTAGGAGCTAATGTAGCAAGCATTGGCTTAATTCCTGATGTTATGCCTACCTTTCCATTTTTGTTTTTCCTAGGCATTCTCTGTTTGTTGACAGATTTTATCTCTTTAAGCTTATGCTTGAGTTGTTTATCTGTCATTAAACCAATGTTAACCTCTTTAACAAAAGTCTTAGCATATGATTCTTTAACAGCCTTTTTCTCAGCTTCAGTCTTAGGTCCTCCTGTTCCCATAACATTACCTTCAGATGAACGATGTGGTCTAACTTTTACCAAATTTTCAAATCTAAGTTCATCTCCTTCAGAGTAACCTAGACCTACTGTATCTGACTGAAACACTTCTTGAGTGTCTTTACCAGAGTGTGTCCAAGTTTTAATAATGTGTTTAGTATCCTCCAATTCAGATTCTAGTTGCTTATACTTACCTAGCAACTCCTGTTCTATAAACACAGCATCATCTCTTTCTTTCTGAACTTTATTCATGTTTTCAAGCTGTTCCTCAACAAGTTTGTTTCTTTCTTTGAGTTGAGAACACTCATTCTTTATCCTCTCATTTTCTAAAGTCTGATCCCTATAACTGATATGTAATGCTTTAAGATAAATTCTCAATTCAGTTATATTATCAGTATTATAAGCATAGGTAGTTGGAGGTACCTTTAGATCATCATCTTCATTCTGAGTAGTAGCCATGAGAGCATAGTTGACTTCCTCATCTGAATCTGAAGTGTCTACCCAATCTCTGCCTTTGGTGTAGAGTGCCTTTTCAGTTTTACCCTTTTTGCACTCAGGAGCATAGTGACCCATCTCCTTACACTTGTAGCATTGAATCTCAGACTTATCTTTCTTACCAGATTTAAAGTCCTTTCCCTCAGATTTCTTGAAATTCTTCTTGTCAGACTTTGAGTAATCCTTGGAGAATCTCTTTCCCTTCTTGAAGTTCTTGTATCCCATCTTCTTGAAGGTCTTTACCATCAATGCAGCCATTTGCATCATCTCCTCATCATCTTCAGAATCAGATGTTCCATCTGTGTTTGAGTCAACATCAGTGTTTGATGACTCACTTTCTGAATTAATGACCAAGGCCTTTCCTTTTGCCTTCTTCCTTGATGCTTCCTTCTTTAATGGTTTCTCCTCAACCTTAAGAGCAACAGATTTTGACTTTCTACTTGATCTTTTGTTTCTCTGCTCCAATTCCAATTCATAGGTTTTGAGCAGTCCATATATTTCATCAGTCTCTGTTTCAGCAAGTTCATAGTTATCTCTTATAGTGGTTGTTTTCACATCCCACTTTTCAGGTAGAGAAAGAAGAAACTTGAGATTTGAGTCTTCTAAATCATACTCTTTGTTAACCAATGACAAATCATTTAGCAGTTTACAGAATCTGTCAAATGTTTCTGTCATGGTTTCTTCAGACTTTGCCTCAAAATGCTCATACTCCTGAGTGAGTATGTTTCTTCTATTTTTCTTGATTGCAGGAGTTCCTTGACACCTAACCTCAAGTGCATCCCATATTTCCTTTGCAGTTATGCAATTAATCACTTTATTAGACATAACATTGTTTAAAGCACTGTGAAGTAAATGCCTTACTTTTGCATCCTTTGCAATAGATGAAAGATCCTCAGCAGTTAGATCTTTCTTTTCTTTTGGAATCACCTTTGATTCCTCACCAGCAGCAGCAGCAGATAACTTTGTAGGTTTGTGAGGACCTTCATAAATTCTATCAAGATATTCTGGGTCTGTAGCCTCCAGAAACATGGTCATCTTCACCTTCCAAATTGCATACTCTGATGGCCTAAGTATTGGAACCCTAATTGTTTCATACCTACTAACAGTAGTAGGGGCTTTCTCAGAATTTGATGGAGGAGGTATCTCTGCCATTGATTACTATTGTGTTTGGATCTTAAACTGTAATAAAGTAACAGATTAGCTCTGATACCACTTGTTAGGTCGAATACACAATATGTAATCAAGTATTGTATGAGTAATTAACAAGAACACAAGTTTTAACACTTAAAAACTGTTTGGAATTAACAATTCCTCTCTCAGTGATGTAAAATATTACAGAGAGCTGCTTAGGTTACAATCAATGAATTTCTCAATGTTTGATACCCTTCTAGGGTTAACCTAACTGTATTTATAAAACATACAGCTTCGTACAATCAGTAATTGATTCTCCTATAATTAAGCTATACAATTGATATCAATCACGATTGCTACACATCTTCTAAGTCAACTCAATCTCTTTGATAGCTATCCAATCTTCAAAGATATTGCTTCCATATTTATCTTGTATCAATCTTCAAACACTGTTGACTCTCAGACGCTTCCGCTACAGAGTTTAACAATCTCTGTTGCGCTTCCAGTCAGTGTTTAACTAAACTCTGACTGCTTCCAGTTAAACTCTATTTTGTCACCTTAGCTTCCAAACACTGTTCTCATCAATCATTTCTAACATTATATATAGAAGTATTATTTTCAATGCTAATTGAACTTGGAACACCGAGTTAAATTGTGCATCTTCATACCATTATGCCACAGATTCACATGTATTTTAAATCATACACATAATATGTATGTATGTGATATTGATGAAATATTATTAATTAAATATTACTGGATTTTAAATGAGTTTTGGACTCTTTTATCATTTATCGATTAAAGAATTACGTAAAATATATAATTGGGCTATAAAACGACATTATAATTAATATAATGGATATTATCTAACAATATATCAGAGCAAAAAATATTGAGGTGTTAACGTAAAATGAAAATTGTATATTACTACACAACATACAATAATTTATTAGTCAAACAATTCGGGCCGTAAAAATATTTGGCTTTAGAAAAACGAATCCTATAAATAACACATTACCTTTTACATAAAAATTTGGTAATTTATAATTTAAAATATGACATTATGTAGAAAAAAAGGATCGTATATTATATATGTTATTTAAGTTATGGAGGTGACTAAATGAAAGTCAAACGAACATTGGAAGAAAAACAAAGGCAAGAAATTAGATGAAAACAAATAAAAGAGTTAGAAATGTTGTTTTAAGAAGTAAGCACAAGACATGAGAAGCATTTTAGAAGATTTACGAAGATTTTTTATTAGAATCAGGTCTGAAACCTACATTCTCAGAATGCAACATCTTAAAGAGTATTTAGTTTTTACCTTGAATATTATTGGAGATCCAGCTAAATGGATGCATCATTTTTTAAGAATGTTTAGGATTGTAGGTGCTCTGAAAAATCATCTTAATTAGACAACACCCACATAACACTGAAATTATATTCTATGACCCACAACAAAATTAAAAACTGACATGATTGCTATCACTATTACTCGTATTAGTTTCCAAAGTACAAACTTGAACATATATATTTAAGTAATTACATAATAATCACATATGCCACTAACAAGAAAAACTCTATGAAAATCAATCACATATTTCAACCAATATTGATCCTGAATAATTTGATTAAAAAGTACAATTTAAGTATGCAAAATTGTATTTTTTGTAAAAGAAATATAAAAATTTGTTATTTTATATAAATTAACTAAAATTTGTTTTAATCAGCATATCGGCAAATTGTGAGACTTTTTAATGCATTTGAAATGATTAATTTATCCCCATATTTAATATTTTTTTAAAAAACTGTTGTATGTGAGAATCGAACTTGAGTCTATCAAGTAAATCATGCATTCTCTTACCACTACACCACATTATCACATGTGTTTCAAAATCATACACCTAATATGTGAATGTGGTTTTACAGTAGTACATTTGTCTAACTTCAAAATATATAAAAATAACTATGATGCTAAAATAAACTTAGGTTATATCTTTAAATTGCACACGTTCATAATAGTTGAGCACAATATCATGTGGCAGATATTTAAACGTATAGGCATTTTAGTCAATTCATCATATATATATATATATATACACACTAATTTTAGTTTATTACTATATATACTAGCCAATTCATTTTATATACAACATTTAGTCTTTTGCATATAAACGTGCACCAACTATATTACTTGTACTTTTTGTTGTAAACGAACCGAGTCAAGTCGAATTTTAGTTTGTTGAGTTCGAGTTTTTTCTTAACAAGTCGAGCCAAACTCGATTATCTTATCGATCAGTTTATGTTTTTTGAACTCGATTTCTTAAACAAACAAGTTGAGTTCGAGTTGTTCACGAATATTTCGACGAGTCGAGTTCGAGTTTGTCAATAACCTTTTTTTCATTTAACCCTTCTTTTTCACTATTCAGTGCATTTTCATGTTTAACTTTATGGATGATGATGGATTATATGATTAGTCATTGATCTACAATCTACATATTATTATATATTTGTATTATTGTGTTGTAATATATTATTTATGTTAATAATATAATATTTTTTTATGTATATAGCTTATCGAGTCGCGTTTAACGATTTGAGTCGAGTTCGAGTCGAACTCTCATAAACTCGGATCGTCTCGAACAATTTATCGAACATAATTTTTTGTTCGAACTCGAACTCAATTTCTTATCAAGTCGAGTCGAGCTTAACGAGTCGAGTCGAGCTTAATCAGTAGTTTGGTTCGTTTATAGCCCTACTTCAATAAGTACAAATCACACGTATGCCACAAATTAAAAGATGTATGATTTACTCACTAAGCTAAATTAGAAACACACAAATTAGTAACGTTTTACATAAACATCAATCTATTTATATTTAATATATCTGAAACACTTTCAATATTTATCATAAATAAATAATAAATAAATAATCAAGAATGTTATAACTACGTGTTGCACTTATTATGCTAGTTGTATATATAATAGCTCAACAAGGGGCTATAATTGATGAGACATTTTATTTCATCTTAAATCCTTATACATTTTATTCCATCTAAAATGACTTATTTACCCTTCTATTCTTTACTTTTAAAAAATAATGTTATTGGTAGGAATTGAACCTAGGTTTCTACACTGTATGGAAAGCTTCTTACCACCACATCACTCACTCTTATGTATTTATAAGATACACATTATATGTGTACATGTGTGTTGTGTGATTGAAATAAATATGGTACTTTAGTTAGTGCTATATATTTACAAATTTTAGGTACTTCAGCTATTGCGAGGTATTAACAAAATTTAGTCATCAATTTATGATATATAAATTTTGGTTTGGTTATACTAGACCAATCAATCACATGTATTTTAATGTGTATGTTGCTTGAGTGAAATAAAATCTAATATGATAATTATTGCGACATATTAGCAATCTTTGGTCATAATTTTATTTTATATTTATTGGTTTGGATCATAATAAATTATATTATATCAAAATATCAATTAGTGATACATAATATATAGTTCGTTTATACATTTTATAATAATAATAATAATAATAATAATAATAATAATAATAATAATAATAATCAACATAATATTTGTAGGGTCACCGATTTAATTCACACATATTTTTATCACTGGACCACTCAGTCACATGTGTTTTAAATCATACACATTATAGATGTGTGTGCATGTTACTTGAGTGAAAAAAACTTTGATATTTTTAAATATTGTAACATATTAACAATTTTTGCCTATATTTTATTTTTACATTTATTGATTTGGATTATAGTATATTATGTTATATCATTTATTAATATTATTCTCTATCGATATTAATATTTAGAACTATAAAAATTATTTATTTGATGAATTTATTGATTTATCAAATATTTATTTACCAAGACATAGTTGATTAAAAGATAAAATTTTAGAATTTTTTTTAAATAATTAAAATATCAATTAAAAAATTATAATAAATTTTAGAAAATAAGTAAAGCTAGAGGCTCGTAATTCGCTAAGAGAAACAACGAACTCATTCAAGTCTTTGGTCCATCTATTCACTCCAATTATTATCTTTGGATGAAGCTGTATTTGAAAAAAGAAAGGATGAATTCATTGTCAAAGCACGAACATAAGGCATATGAGCAACTTCAACTTATGATGATAGAAGTACGAAAAAATATTCAAGTGTGATAAGCCTGTAGGTACACAAGATATATTCACTCAGACAATTAAAATTATCTGGTGTTTTAAAAGTCTAACGGACAGAAGAAGTGTAAAGGGCAAATGGTGCTTAAAATGAAGAAATTAGAAGAAAAGAGATGAAAGAATTAGAAAGATAGTTTTAAAAAATGAAAGCGCAAGGCTTGAGTAGAGTATTAGAAGATTTACGAGATTTTTGATTAAAATCAAGAGTAAAACCTACACTCTCAGAATGCAATATCTTGAAGGCTATTTAGTTTATATCTTGAATATTATTGGAGATCCAACTAAATAGATGTATCATTTTCGAAGAAGTGGAAGAACAATTTAGTATTATAAGTATTCTAAAAAATCATCTTAATTAAATGATGCCCATAAAACACTCAAATTCTATTTTATGACTTACAAAAAAGAAAATTGACATGAATATTATCAATATTACTCATATTATTTTTTAGATTACAAACTTGAACATACTTAAATAAGTACACAATAGTCAAATATACCTTTAACAAGCAAAATTCCATTAAAATCAATCACATATTTTAAAAGATGTTGATAATGAACAATTTAATTTAAAAATACAATTTAAGATAACGATTCGTGCCTCGCACGGGTTTTTATGCTAGTTGAATATAATGCAACAACTTTTTACATAAGCATTTTTCTTCAACTTATATAGAAATGTTACTCTCTTCATCGTTCCGATAATCAATATATAATAAAGTGACAAAATTAAAGAAAATATACTTATAAAATATATATTTTTATTTTTTGAATAAGAATTTTTCTAATTTTCAATAATGTTTATTCAATTCGATCATAAGAAAGTTAAATGGTACTGTATGATTTATTTGACGGAGTCTATTATAAATTTAGAGTTTAGAAATTTGTGAATATAATAAACAATGGATCCTTAAAAATCAAATAAATAAATAATACCAGGACCAAATAAACTGGGGGCGGAAGAGAAAATTCATTTTAAATTTGAAACTTCTATAATTCCTTACCAAACCCTAGCATCATAATCACAGAAATAATCACTTTAATTTCAATTATAAACAGTAAATACTAGTCCAGAATCCTTACCTTATTAACAGTAATTTCAGACCGTAATAGTACCTCAGATCACCGGTATGCTCACCCTTCCATACTGCGCCTAACTGCATCCATGCTTCACGGCGTCTTACTTGGCCAGGCTTTACAAGCTTCAACGGAATATCCTCCAAGATGCTACTTACTAATCTTAAATACTGCTTTTAGATAATAATTATAGGACTAACAGATACTATTTATAATCTTAAAGTAATAATTCTGAAAATATGATACTATATTTTGATAGAAATTATAGAAGAAAGAAAGGTTTAGCTAGACATGGTGTATAAGAACTTTTAAAGAGATTTTATTGCTGAAAGTTTTTCCGATAGTTTACATATTACAATAAGCTCCTTTTATAGGCAGCTTGTTTCATCACAACTTACAACTGGTTTGCTACCGTTTCTATTCAATATTCCTTTAGTACATAATTTCAAAATACACATTTCTTCATTTCACTTCATGTCTGCCATCATTTCCATCTTTGCTTGTTTTTTCTTCCATCTTCAAAGATTCCATTTGGCTTTTGTCTTGTCGTCTTTTTCCTTTTATTTCTGGCCGTCCAGCTGCTCCTTGTAGTATGGTAATATAATGATATTATGGACCTTCTGTAGTTTTACTACATTTGGCCTGTTATAATTTTCATGGGCCCTTGTAGCTTGACTACATCGGGTTAATTATTATCATTTGAAGGGATCAGGAGATCCTTCATCTTTTATGGTAACATTATTATTATTAGTACTGCTGACAGTACTGAGAACAGGTCTTTTTCTCTGACCCGAGATTACATGAAAATGTTCTATTGTTTGTTTTGCATGAGTATGTTGAAGACGAACAATTCTGTCTCTCAACCTTTCCAGTTCCATTGTATCTCTTGATATAGTTTCATTATTATAATAAATGATAATAATCTCTTCAACTGCTCCACCTTTGCTAGTACCAAGGACTTTAGCTTTTCCAGCTCTTATCATATCATCAATTTTACCTTTCAAGGTAGATAAACCAATTGCACGTTTCATGCATAACCAGTCCTGGAAATTTGCAAGGGTACAAGGTGGTGGTAGGGTTAAATCAGCATAATCACCTTGTATTTCTTTCTTTCCCATCTTAAATAATTGACAAATTACTATAGGTTTCCCTGTTAAGTCTGTAGATGCGTCAAATATTTGTATTCCATAAGTTCCATTTCCATAGGATGCTATCATGGCTTTAACAGATTCAACCATAAGTGATGGTAATTTGGAAATACTATATAGGGTTTCATCTACCATTATTTTGTCAATAAATCCATATGTAAATAGTTTTTCTACTACATCTGGATTTGCCAGCTCAGAACATAAATATCTGGGATATTTACTAAGTTTCAAACTTCTTAGAATATTCATGTTCTTTTTATAATCATAGAATTTCATGATTTTTTCATAAGCTGTCAATACTTCAGAAGGGTATTTAAGCTTATCACTCATAGTTATATCAGATGATATTGTAGGTAATATCTGGGATGTGTTTGATGTTGATGGCATAGTTGCAAGTTTGGATGTAAAGGATTGAGGTTTTGTAGTAGGGCTTTGCAGGGTTTTCATTCGGTTTTTTATGGCTTCATTCAAGGATTCCAAGAGATGTTTATTTTCTTGTACCTTGGCATCTATCTCCTTATGCAAATAAGCAATGGTTTCATGATTTTTTGTAATGGTAGTTGTAACCTCGCTAATATATTCCTCAAAATTATTATTTGCCATCTTTGTACCTGCTAAGAAAATCAGCTAGAACATTCTTAGTACCAGATATATTTTTAACAATAAAATCATAACAACAAAAGAATGACTGCCATTTTCTTCTTTTATTTAATTCTGGTAATAAATCAATTTTATTAGTAATAAATGCCTTTACCTGAGTATTATCAGTTCGAACTATGAATTTTACTGGCAGCAAATGATAATGAAATTTCTTTATTCCAAATTTTACTGCTAGTAATTCTTTTTCATTTATATGATAATTCATTTCATTAGGTTTCCATGTTCCTCCTGCATATCCACAGATAAGGGGTTTTTCTTTATCAATATCATTTTGTTCATAGGCTATGAGGACCGCTCCCCATCCTATATCACTTGCATCTGTAAATAATTCTAATTGATCAGTTTCTATAGGAATTCTATGTTTTGGTAAATTCTTCACCTTTTCTTTAAGGGTTTTAATAGCTTTATCATGTTCTTCCATCCATTGAAATGGTTTTTTATTTTTTGTTAATTCTTGTAAAGGTTTTCTTAATTGTGGTAAATCTTTTATGTAGTCTGCTGCATAATTAATTATTCCTAAAAATTGTTGAACTTCTTTCTTATTTTCTAATTTGTCTTTAAAAATTTTTATTTTTGATACTATGTGATTTTGTAATTGTACTCCTTCTTTATCAATAATATATCCTAAATATTCTATTTTATTCTTAAATAATTCTGATTTCTTTTCAGAAAGTAATATTCCATGTTGTTTTATAATTTCTATAAATTGATCTAAATGTTTTATATGATCTTCTAGGGTTTCACTATATATTAATATATCATCTACATAGACTATACAGAATTCTTTTAATTTTCTAAATACTTGATCCATTCTTCTTTGAAATATTTGTGGGGCATTTTTAAATCCAAAAGGAAGTACCATCCACTCGTAGTGACCTTGAGGTGCACTAAAAGCTGTTAAACATCTTGACTCTTTTGTTAATTTTATTTGCCAAAATCCACTTTTACAATCAAATTTACTAAACCATTTTTTATTTCCAAGAATATTAATAAGATTTCTTTTATATGGTAAAAAGTATCCATCAAATACAGTCTTCTTATTTAATTCTCTATAATCTATTACCATCCGAGCCTTACCTCTTTTTTGTTCACTATGTTTTCTTACTAAAAAGGCAGGACTACTATGTGGACTTTTACTTTCTTTTATAATTTTCATCTCTAATAATTCATTTATTTGAGTTTCAAATTCTTTTTGATCAGTCGGACTATATCTAATAGGTTTAGATCTTATTATGTCATTAGGGTTTATTAGTTTTATTTCAGCATATATTTTTTCTTTATCCCATAATTGTACTGGATTTTCTCCAAAATTTGGTTTTAATAATTCCTTGTATTTAGTTATTAATTCTTGCAAATTATTATTTCTATCAATCATTAGGTTATTTATCCTTTTTATACCTACTGGTAATATTCTTTTTAATACTATCCATTTGTCACATGGGGTTTGTAAACTTAAAGTATCTGAAGTTACTACTTGAGTTTTAAAATGATCTAAAAAATTGTTTCCTAATAATATTGATTGTTTCATATTATTTTCTTGATATATTAAGGGAAGTTTAAATATTATTTTATTTAATAATATTTTCATATTTTCTGCAATTGTATCTAATTCTTTTCTTTGTTCATTAAATCCTGTCACCCTTGTTCTATGTAATTTTGACCTTTTCCATCTATGTTGGATTAATACTCCTTCTTTAGCTAAGCATAAATCTGCTCCACTATCTATAAATATTTTTTGTTTTATCATTTTTTCAGGTTTATATTCTACATATGTTTCAACATAAATTGCTACCATTATTCTGCGTAGAATAGTTTATATCTTCTTGTTCCGTTTCACTATTATCAGTTTGACTTACATAAAAATCTTCATATTTATACCATTTATCATTATCTTCTTTTATTTGTTCTAGATTCATTATAAATTGTGATGAATTAATATATTTTACACCTTTTTCTTTTAATTTAGGGCATTTATTCTTTTTCATTACAATTCCAACACTTACATTCACTTATTTTATCTTTTCCTTTATTATTAGGTTTTCTTCTAAACTTTCTTTTGTTTCTAAATTTATTTCTAGTACTATTAGTATTTCTAAATTTCCTAAATCTTTTCCTTTTATATTTATTATAATAAGGATTATAGTTTTTAGGTTTATAACTTTTATTATAACTTTTATATTTTTTAGTCTTTTTCCTATATTTTTTCTTATATTTTTTATAAGGTTTTTGATCACAACCAAATACTAACCTTTTTTTCAGTTAATCCACATATTTCTCTTAATCCTAATTTTTTATCTTTTTTAACTTTCTGTTGTATTCTATATTCTTCACACTTTCTCATAAGATATCCTCTTAATACTCTTATTTTTTCTCCTAAAGTATTTTCTCTTGGTTCTAATTTATTATATTCTTTTGTTATTTCAGTATTATATGGACTTGGTAAATGATCATAATATAATTGTTGATATACTAGACTTTCTTCAGGTAGAAATCTAGCTTCATAAAAGAATTTAGTAAAACTTATTGTATATTCTGGTAATTTATTTATTTTATAACATTTCATATTATTTAAATTCATTATTATTTCTATTTTCCTTTCTACTAACACTTGATCTCTGGCTACTATCCATGGTTCTCCTAAAAATTCTCTTTTTAATATCATATCAAATATTTGTAACATAGATTTCCAATCTCCAGTGTTTCCCATAACTTCAATTCTTAATTGATAATCTATAGATTCTATCCAATATGCAACCTTTCCTATTAATGTTTTAGATATTAAATCATAAATATATTCTAGATTATTAGTATGTGTAGAACTCATTAAAGCTATATAAGTTCCAAGATTCCAATCTGTTATTCTTCTACTTATTTCTTGTTCTTCATATACATTATCTAAATCTAGAAAATAACCATTTAAATTAACACCTTGTGACATTGATCCGACAAATTCTTTAAATTCTGCATGTTGTCCAATTGGTATATGTTTAGGAATTTTATTACTACCTCTTGTTATTACTTCTAAATTTGGGTCGGATAATTCTTCTTCCGGATAATTGTCTACATCTTCATTCATTATTTCATCTGTTTCCATTTCTGTTTCTATTAGCTCATCACTTTCAGGTTCTTCTTTTATTATTGCACTTACATTTTTCATTTTTCTTAAAGCTTGCATTATTTGATTATTTTCTTTTTCTATTTCTGATCCTCCTTCACTTTCTGATTCTTCTATAAAGTTAACATATTTTTTATTAGAACTATCATTTGAACTTTCTGAATTACTAGTTGTATTCTTTTGAGAACTTTCTTCAATAATCATTTTTTTCTTTTCCTTTAAATATCTTAATTTCTTCTTTTAAGAAATTTAATTCCTTTTTAGTTTCTTCCATTTCTTGATGTAATTCATATGTTATCTGCTTTAATTCTCTTTTAGTATCTTTTAGTTCTTTTTTAACAATTTTATATTTGTCTTTATATTTTTTATACTTATTAAACCATTCTTCATTAGTTTTTTCTTTAAGTTTATTATTTTCCTCTTTTACTCTTTCAAACTCTTGTTCTTGTTTTTCTAATTTTAATCTTAAATATTCTATAGTTTCTTTTTCTTCTCTAGTAATATTAACTTCTATATTTTTTGATTCTTTTCTTATCGGTTCATACTTATATCTGTCTCTTTCTAATATTTCTTTTCCATGATTTCTAAGAAATGTTATTACATTATATTCCTGTTTATCCATTTAGAACTTTCCTTCCTTTTGTAATAAAAATAAATTTTTTAATACTCTATCGGATGATTCCGATATTTTAGGTTTCATTTTACTTATATCTATCATAATAGGTTCTTTGGTTCTTCTCCAAGCATTTATGGTACCATTTCAGATTGTTTATTACTATCTTCATTTTTTATTATTTGTGAGTTTGTTATTTTTTCTTTTTCTAATTTGGTTAATTTTTCTAACATTATTTTAAATGTTGGTACTTCAGATATATTACATAATTTATCTAATTCTTCTCTTATTATTTGTCTTATTTGAGATTGATCTTTTCTAATTTCATCTATTATTGTTACTATATTTTTTAAATTTTCCTTTACTATTATTTCTTCCCATAAGTCTTGTATTTTATCACGATTATTCTGGTTATTCATTTTTTATGTATATTAATACGTTTTTTCCATCCATTTCCCATATCTATCCATATTTTCTTAGATTTTATTTCTTCTAATTCTTTTATATCATTTTCTAGTTTAATTTCTTTTTCACTATATTCTAAGTATTTTATTTATGAATATATTCCTTCTTTTAAAGCATCTTTTATTCTTTGTAATTTATTTCTTTTATTTTCTAATTTCTGCTGAATATTCATATTTTATTTATAAATCTAATCTTTCCCTGGTCACTAATTTCAATTCCAATATTATTAATCTTATAATTTATCATAGTTAAAAAGTCACTTCCTAATAATAATTCATTAGAACTATCATATTCTATGACTCCTATATTTATATTATATTCTAAATCTTGTATTTTAAATCTTAAGTTAACACTCTTAGTAATTATTATTTCTCTTTCATTTTCAGGATAATTATAGGTTTGTGGTTCTATTATACAACAATCATTTTCATTAATTTTATTTATATGTACAAAACTTTTAATCGCTCCTGTATTTATTTCGGCTATGCAATCCTTTGCTATTAATCCATCAAATATTATTACCTTGATTTTTAATCTATCGGTTCTTATATCTATTAAATTTATTTGTCTAGGTAAACTATATTGTCTTGTTATCATTTGTTGTCTTGAGATTGATGATTCTCTTCTAAAACTTAGTCTTGAACCTTCTATTCTCGGTATAATTTTGTTAGATGGTCTTATTGTTCTTGTATTAAAATCCATATATATTTCCTCTGGTATAGTTATCTGTGAGTTTTTTTTATGTTCTATTTGTTCTAATATTTCTTGGTACATTTTTGGTACTAGAACATCTAATTCATGTTGTTTAGTTACATGATGATTACCTGTTAATGCATATATCATTTTTGTTTCAATGCTTATTACTTTACTACCTTGTGGCATTTTTATTCCATCTAATTTATAATATAGGGTTAGGGCTAATTCTTTATGTTCATCTTTTAATGATATACTAAAATCTGGTTGTATAGTAAATTTTAATTTCTGATATATTAAATTTCCTTTAATTACTGATATTAAGGCATCTTGTAGGTTTCCTAATATTCTATCATCTAATATATATATTTGTATAGGTGTATCTATATTTTTCTGAAAATATGCTTTTATTGTAAATTCTACTGCTCCTAAATATATATTTCTGTATTTATTTGCTTCTTTAGTAAATAATCTTCTTAATTCTCTTTTTATAATTTCATCAGTTATTAAACTTATTTTTGTTTTACCATGTATACTAGTTATATCTATTATATTTTCATGCTTTTGTGCTATATATCTAACTTCTTTATTTCTGTCAAACCATTTAGTTTTAAATATTTTCTTAACCGATAATTCTTCTTTTTCTCTTTGTATTTTTTGATAAGTTTCAGGTTCAAAACTTAATGTTTGTGATACTCCTTCTTCATATGTTTCCATTTGGTAATATGATTCGTTAGATTCTTCAGCTAATTCTTTATCTTTATCCATGTAAATAAATATTTGCTATTTTATTAATTTTTTCTTTATTTTCTGCTATTATTTCTTTCAGGAATCTTATAGCTTGATCATTATAAGGTTTACTTATAACATTACTACCATATTTTCCAGCTTGTATTTTCTTAATTCTTTTTTCACATTTTTCTATCTTTCTTAATTTGCTTTTAATTTTATTTCTTGCTATAGGCATATATTCAAAGTATGTTTTATCCATAGAAATAAATATTTGTTTTCGTTTCTAATCTTTTCTTTATTTCACCCATATATTCCCTAAGAATTTCTATTCTTTCTTGGTCTTCTATTTTTTGTTCTTCAGAATTACTATTCTTAATTTTAGATTCTAAATATATTCATACTTTTTCATAATGTTTTAACCTTTCAAAAGTTTCTCTAACTTCCTCTTTTATTTCAGATTTATATACAAAATATGATCTATCCATGGCAAATATTTCTTATGTCTTTGTCTATTTCTTTCTTTATGTCACCTAAATATTTTTTAAGAAAATTAATATTATATATTAAATTTTCATGATTAACACAATTTTCTGTTTTATTAAGACTTTTTTCATAATCTTGCATTATTTTAATCTTTTCTTTTATCTTTGACTTATATATAAAATAAGATCTTTCCATTTTATCCAGTTAAATTTGCATTTTTTAATAATCTTTTATGATACCATTTTATATTTATCCTATTCATTCTGTGATAGTTCATTATTTTTCCTAATTGTTGATATAATCTTATTCTTTCTAAATGAGTTTCTTCTGTCCATTCAATTTTATTAAGTTCATTTTTAACTTTTTCCATTTCTTGTTCCATTTTTTCTCCAGCTTTTATATAATATTTAAAAATTTCAAATCTTCTTTGAAATGTCATTATTTTATTTTATTCAATTTATTAGTTAAATCCTTTATTAATTTATATTGTTCTTCTATTACTTTTCTAAGTTCACTTACCTCTTTATCTTTTCTTGTTATTAATGTTAAATTCTTTTCTTCTAACATTCTTATTTCTGCATCTTTATTAGCTAACATATTTCTTAATATTTTTATTACGTCTTCTCTTTGTTCTACTATTTTTAAACTTATTCTACAACTTCCAATATGTTGATTAATATCTTTATTATAGGTAGGGGTTTTTATTGATATTCTCCTAATTCTTTCTAGATCCATATTTTAATATTTTTTAACTAGTTGTATACACCGTGTATTTCATTCATGTAGTGTTTGTTTTATATCTAAGTTTGACCTACTATTCTTGCCACTAACTCTTTTATCAACTAGCATGCTTAATTTCTTTCTGCTTAATTTCTTTCTTAGAATCATTCTAGTCTATGATAGGTTATTGTTATTCACACCAACTTTCATTCCGTTTGATAATATCTTGCTTGCTACCAATAACTCTACTAATATTACTACTCCTTTTTGTTTACAGGCTCTGATACCAAATTCAGAGGGGCAGGTATATCAAATATTGCATGATAGATTGGTATCTATAAATATTTTAAACGTTTGATCTATTTTAAATTTCCATTATTAGCATAATTGTGGTTTTAAGATTTTGGGATACATTGAACAAACAATAGCAGCGAAAGGCAAACAGAATCCATGTTCACACACTTGATCACTGCAGATGCATGAAACATCTAATACCTGCAAAACTCTGAATCAGTTTTAAAAATATCAGCATGATATTTCTCAAGTTTTCACATAGTATCGGTGTTTCTCGACAGGTTGGGTAAATTGTAAAGAACAAGACCCAACACAAGTACCACACTTCCCCAAAGGAAATAGGGGCTCAATGTTACTCCTTCTGGGAGATAGGGCAGTGGAAGTGCCAGTAAGTAAATTGAAAGTGGCACTGCAAAGATAGCAATTGATTCATTTGGTAAGAGCACTATATACCAAGGGACTTAAGTAAAAGCAAGTAGAGAGAAGCAAGAACCTGAAAGTAGTACAGCAAGGGAAGAAACAACTGCAGATGAAATTTTAACCAGGTTGAGCAATGATATATTAAAAGCTATATTGGTGATTATGTACAGAACAGGTAATAATGGCGCTCCATCACAACCTGATGCAGTGAGACAAACATAACAGAGACTGGTTAGTAAAGAACAAGAAGAATGTAAACAAAAGAAAAAAAGACATTTTGTGTCCCAGTTCCAAAATCACTTTTAACTTGTTAAATCGGACAATTTTTATCAACACCATTTGCAGTGTAAGAAAATAAGAATGAGGCAACACAACAATATTTTCCTAGAGAAAATGAAATAAAGATATCTAGTATAGCCCCAAAAATCTTCAGTATGTTCCTGTTTAAGACAACCGTTCGATAAAATTTTAAGTGAAGAGGGTAACAATGGAGAGCCGCAGAGCGAATTGTGAGGTTTGGATCTTTTAGTTATAAAACTAGTCAGAACAACATGGTATTTGCCACCTCAATGTGCTTTAGCCCACAATTCTTTTCTCCTATTTTTTGATTAATTGACCAACACAATTTTAATATTATTAACACATTTGGATTGAATGGATAAAACTCTCTTGAAATGCATAGTTATCATAGAAACTATACAACTTTGACAAACGAAATACAGTATAAAAGGAAAAAACTGCATTGAATTACCATGTAGAAAGAAGCAGTATACTATATTACCTATTGTATTGGTTCCGATATTAAAAAAACAACCGGCACCACTCTTAATGTACAAATGAAGTTGTGAGAATGGTATGCCTTTCAAATTTGAGAGTAAAGGCAGACAGAGAAGTACAAAAAGGGCCTGCAAATCCAAGAAAATGGTAAACTGTTAATGGATAATAGATAGTATGAAGATCCAGAAGAGAATCAAAAGAAGCTCTATTGTTCGTTGAAGATAAGATATATTGATTATCATTCTTCTAACAGGTAAAGAAACATGTCTCATGTGAAAAGCTAGAAAGAGCGGGCAACCACACACAATTTTAATAGTTTAACGCTTTGAAGATTTTTTTCACCACTAACAAAGATTTATTCAGCATTTTAATTAGTCCAGAGCCGCCTGTCTCAGATAGTTTCCTTCCACTAAGATGAATTGGTGTCAACACGTGTTGTAATAATTTGAATAAAAATTAAATTGTTTTATATTATTTTGATTTTGTAACTTATGCGTGATAATTTTGTAACTCCCATAATAATGAGGTAATGTTGATTTGATCATTATTGTGTAGATTACAAATTTATTAGCAATGTAAGCTACATTTTATTTCTCCTGTAATTGCATCATTGTTTAGACACAGAAAAAGCCATACAAGTTTTTCCATAGTTTTATTGCATTCTTCTTAGAGCTCTAGGTTCAGTTTTTGTGAGAAACAAACTGTGTTTGTTCAGTTCATAGGAGATGAGTTTGCAAGTGTTTCAAATCAGCTCTATTCATTGTATACCGGAGACGGAGGCCACTCTTCCTTTAAGCACCATACACAAGGGAACTATCATTTTTAAGGACAATGTGGTTTTTACGTGCCTTGAATATTATTTGGTATTTCCTCCGTTGATTTTACGGCAAACTCTAAATCTACTCCGAATACATATTCAACCAAATCAAGTTGTTGATTAAACTAGTCTATATGAATCATGGGATCTATTTTAAGCTTGTAGGATGTATAGATTGAAAGCTTACCATAAATTAAAATATCAAAGAAAGAAATCTCAAATAATATTCAAGGCACGTAAAAATTAAAAACCACGATATCTTTAAAACAGATAAACTCCTTCTGTATGGCCTCCATCTCCCAAGATACAACGAATAGAGGTCATTTGAAGCCCTACGAGCCGAACAAACACGGGTTCTATCTCACGAAAATTGAACCTAGAGATCTACGAAAAATGCAAGAACACTATGAAAGAATTTGTATGAAGTTTTGTGCGTATAAACAATGATGCAAAGAGCTTTTTATATAGGAGAAATAAAATGTAACTTACATTGCTAAGAAATTTGTAACCAACACAATAATGATCAAAAATTAATATTAGCTCATTATTATAGGAGTTACAATTTAACACACATAAGTTACAAAATCAAAATAATACAATGCAACTAAAATTTTATTCAAAATGTTCCAACAACATGATACCTAATATAACAGATTCTGTAAGTACAATTAAACCTCTTTAAAGTAATACTGTTGGGACCGGGAAAAAATATTACTTTACCGAATTTATTACTTTATCGATATAATAATATTTTATTACTTTATTGATAAAATAATATTTTATTACTTTACCGAATTTTTATGTTTATGTATCACAATACTTTATGTTTAAAAACAAGAATCAATCACATGCAATGTATTTGATCTAAAATTACTTTTGCTATGATTAATTATATCTAAAAACTAGATTCATGCATATAAAAAATTGCACCAGACACATGTAACATGTGTTGTGTACATCGTATAGAAACTCAATCATCTAAAGTTTATTGTAATTCTAAAATATAAATTCATGAACATACAACATAATATTAAATGATAATATTAACATGATAGAATTTCTTGAACAATTACTTGTTACAACACGAGCAAAACATACCAGGAATTATTTATGCTTTACATAAAGTAAAGGATGAGGTTAATTTTGGCTTTGGTGGAAAGAAGAAACAAGCTACTATAGATTCATATTTTAAAAAGAATTAAATTTTGTAACTCATATACATTATATACATTATATATATATATATATATATATATATATATATAGAGTCCTACTCCACTACAAACTAAAATTAACTACAAACTAAAAACTAAACACTAATCTAATATTTCAAGCTAATCTAATGACCAAACTAGGGGTACCCCAATACAAAAAATGCTTAAAATAATTGGCTCTATCCAACAAAAAATAAAAAAAAATAGAAAAAAATAAAAAAAATCACTGTTCACGTGATGACGTGGCAGTGGATTTCACTGGTTAACGGTGCTTCGCACCTTCTTGTACGGCGCTTCGCGCCTTTATCATTCTAAAGTTGTAAGGAATGGCAATCAATGGTAAAGGCAATAGACGATTGACGGGTGTGTCGAGAGCCTTCGGCCCTCATGACTACCTAACTCATCCGTTTACTGTCTTAAATGCTTCGCATTTCCACGGCAGGGATTTTTTTTTTTTTTTTTGTTGGATAGAGCCAATTATTTTAAGCATTTTTTGTGAAGGTACCCTTGGCGGGAACCTTAGAATAGATGAAATATAATTAATTTAGTGTTAGTTTGTAGTTTGTATTTAAGGATTGGTTTGTATTTGAGCAAAAGCCTATATATATATAATTATGAAATTATTACTTTACATATTACTTGGGCCCTTAATGACTTTCTAATTTTTTATTATCTTATGCTTTTAGCGAGAATATTACTTTACAACATTGACCCAAGTTGGGACCGACGAAATTTATTACTTAAACGAGATTATTACTTTATCGAATATTACTTAATCGAGGTTTAACTGTATGTGCCTAGTGCCTACCGTAATAAGGCTGGTGAAGAGCTTGAGTCCACCTCGAATAGCATGTTTTTAAGTGTTCTAGAGATAAAAAGAGAGTACTACCGGGTTGAAAGAAAGCTAAAATTTCATCCTAATTCACCAAAAAAAATGGAAGCTCTAACTAAAAACAATTCTCCACTTTCTTTATAATCTTTTCCCAAAGGTTCAAAACTTAATCCCTTTCATTCTCATCAATTCTTTTATTCGCATTATAATAACAGTGGGTGTTCAAAAATTAATGACGATTATGAACATTATGAGCTTAATTCTAGATCAACCTTCTTCCTTGTTACTATTTCTTTAAAACTAGTTCTTTCCTTTTAGGTCGAGCTCAGACTTCTTTTATTGCACGGACAGATAGTCAGGCAGTACAGGTTCCATCCCATAGGAAATTCATCACATTGTTATCATCATGATTATCATATATCAAAATGGTCCCCAAGATTTAGATCCTTAAGTCAGACACCAGCAACATTTTACACATGTTTGAATGAAGACAAACAGACAAACACAAGGCGTTAAAGTAATTAATAATTTACTTATGAGGATCACTACTACAATTAAAACAAATATTAGATCAATAATCAATTATTATAGCCCATCAAACAAGAGAGTGGACATAGTACATATAAGACTTACTCAGAAACTTGTAAATGCAAATTTACAAAGGGAGTTACAAAATTTACCTGGAATCCAGATCCGAAAGAATTTACAACAAATATGTCAAGCAACTTTCCCTGTAGATTAAGAACGCTTTTAATTTGCAGCAATAGTCAACATGCAAATTGTAATGACAGGCTGGAAAAATAAAACAAAAGAGAAATACAAGCAGCACCTTTAGGCGTTTCGTAGCATCAATGAAAACAGATTCCTGCCATAAACAAAATGGTCGTAGGTTATTTCCTTCTTCACGTGGAAACCAACATGGTATGACTAACGTCACTAACATTTTCGATTACCTTAAGTATAGATGCACCAGCTTGAAAGGCACTTGATGCAACCATTAGCATTGGCCACATAACACCAATTCCAGAAAGCATTTGACCAGAGTCTGACCCACTGCATCCACAGATATGCAACTTTATAAGACATGGCAGATGTCTGGTTTAAAGCCTGATTATACAGCTGTTGAAATGCAACAGCTACAGACAGTAAAGATGCAACACCTTGCAACAGCAATGACCACGCCCGCAGCAACAAGTAAGCATCCAGAAATTTTATTCAATGAATACCGTCTTCCTAAGAGAATTGAAGAGAAAGCTAATTGCCACAACAAAAATGTCTGCAACAGATGTTTTAAGAAAGCAATCTTGAGATATTATATGTTTCTAATACTAAACACAACTCATAACATACACAATATTAGAATTGTTATATGCATAGTTAAAAGAACAATGGAATAGATATCTACAACCGACATATATCTTACATGAATAAGACCAAAAAGCTTCAAGTCATGGCCATCAATATTTTAAAAGTTCAATATGTCAGATGTTATTTTTCAATACATTATGAGAATCAAGTTCCCCTGTAAGAACAAAGTGTCTAATGCAAGACATGATAACACATATTAGAGACACCAAAACAGAATTAAAATTAAACAATACCTGGTTCAATACCGGTATAGCTGGTCCAGGGAGCATCGCTGAAAGAAAAATATAACGTTCGGGAAGGATGTCAGATATAGGACCATGTTCAACATAATCTTCTCCCACATTTCTTTTTCGAATTCATAGCATGACTTTTAGGAAAAAGATCGCAGTTAATAGCTGAACATGAGAAAACATATGCAGGTAGACCCGAAATTTAATATCTTAGCTTACTAAATGAATAATGGCTTAATAAGGTTATGATATGAAGTTTCATCCTAATTGTGCTTCAATTCACTTTAAACATTAAACTCCCATATTTTCTTTGTAGAAATACATTAAATAGTCAACAGCACCTCCTGAGGACATCCCCGCAACAACTCCTAATGCTTCCAGAAAACCAATGACTACGAAACGAAATTTAGGAATGGCCATCATCTCATCAGTTACAATTCCAGCATTGTATCTTATATACAGTATTGAAACATAGATAATAACATACCTGCAATCAAGAAAACGTATTATTCAAATAATATAATACAGTAGAACCTCGATAAATGAATACCTTTGGGACCAAAAAAAAATATTCATTTGGCGAGATTATTTATTTATCGATTAATGAATATGATATTTATTAATCGATAAATGAATAATAATTCATTTAGATGATATTTTTAGACTTTTTTTGTAATTATATCATTTTGTATATATTAAGTTCAAATGTAATTGGAACTCACTCACGGTAGTTGTAATTTTTATGCAAACTTTGAAACTATACTAAATGATGAGGCAAATGATCCCGTACACGATGATAGTATCACTATATACCACAAGTGTCCTCAAGAGAAGCATTTCAAGCTATTGTCGCTATAAAAAATTATCTGATGCAACAAGATCAAAATATTCCAAAAGTGGTGCATGCTTCACACAAAATCAAGGATCAGATACATTTTTGGGGAGGAAAGAAACAATCAACTTTGGAGGCATTTTTCAAAAAAATATGACTTATTAATGTGTTTGAAAATTAGTCATTGGATGAAATGTATTCATGATATATTATATAAATAAAAATATATTATTGGAAATATAGTGATTATTCATTTATATTTACATAGGGCCTATAAAGAATTCATTTGTATTTATTCGTTAATGCATTAAGCGAGGTTATTCGTTAAGCCCATTGGACCAAGTTGGGACCGAAGAAATTTATTCATTAGACGAGGTTATTCATTTATCGAACATTCATTTATCGAGATTCTACTGTATATGGAAAATGATAGACATTCGAAAACAAACATAATCAGTTATGTCAGAAAGCAGGGATTCTTCCCTAACCCGCCGCACTGCGCACCGGATTCTTGGGGATTCTTGGGCGCGGGGATTCTTCTCTCACCCACAAGTGAGAGAAGGCAACATACATACTTAAATACTAAATCGACTGACTACATTAAAATGAATTAGTTGTGTAATCAAGTAATAATGATATATATTATGAAGGACAATGAACTTATTTAGTTTAATTTAAAGAAACTACTGAAATATTATAAAATATATTTTTCTACTACTTTAATATTTGACGAATCCCTCCGCACACGAATCCCCATATTTTTAGATTTGCCAAATTTCCGTATCCCCATATTACGCACCCCCGCACCCGCACCCATGTTTCCTAGACTTATTATGTGGAAATAAGAAAACGATATGAAAAAAAATCTAAAATAATCCACAAAGGTTATCTTCGTATCCAGGCAAAGTCATCATCGAGACTAATAATGCTGCAAGATTTAACCAATTTATTTCCGATGTGAATGTGTGATGGTCAGATTAACTACAACTGATGACTTGGACATCAATCTAATGGTATGATTGGATACTAGAATTTTGTCCAAATGACATGTTTGGAATTTCGGAAAAAAATGGATTAGTTCAATAACAAGGCATTTAAATATAAACCTAAGTTTGAGAATATGAAATAATTATCCAATTCCTGTCATTCAAAATAGTGGAGAACCAATGAAGACAGTTACGATACATTTAACAATTTAACCGCGAATTTCAGTAATTTAACAAAGCGTCCGCACATTCTTAGCCTAAATATAAACCGGAGCCTTGAAACAAATTCTAACTATTGAATACGTCCACAAACACAAAATCAACAGCATTATCGACCTCTCAACACTACTCTACGAGATACTCAGAATTCGTAAATTTTATAACTATAACCGCAACAAAACAGTAAAGCAAAGCTCAGGCATTGTATTAAAAACAATACACACAGTTTAAATACACACAAGTAGTGCAAATGTTACCCAAAAGTATTGAGTTGAGCTAAAAAGAAAGGATACTCCTTCATAGGCACGAGTGCGAGTTTGTAAAGCACTCGATTCGATATCGCTAACGCAATCGTGATTGTGGAGCATATCAAAATCAACTTATTTTGACTATTCCTATCACTGATTGGAAATGGATTAGTTTGGTGATCTGGTGAAGTACAATTTGGTTGAATTCGGGTTATATTGTGATTGAATTTAAAGATGTTCTTCCGAATGTGAATTGGAAAATGTTGGTTTCTAGGGTTTGGAGAGTGTGAGAATAGATTGATTGGGATCGTGGTTGTGGCATTGATGAGTTTAAATTTGTTGTAGAGAAATGGGGGTTTGGTGAGAGCTGGTGAGAGACAAGAACATGATGTTGCCATTTTGACCGTCCTCATTTTTATGTGATTTTCACTGTGTATATATGTATATCGGAGTAAATTGCAAGTCCAGGAGGATTATTGGATTGGTTGAAAAACAAAAATACCCACATTTTAATTCCAACTGCCCAAAATACCTACCGGGAGAAAGGGGCGCCCAAAATACCCACGGACCACGCATTACACATATGCTTACAGGGACTATACGCATGCTAGTCATGCGTGGAGTGAGGCCACGCAAGTTACAGCTGCGTGGAGTGTATAAATTTCAATTTTGTAGTCTGTGAACAGTACCAAAGGTTGCGCATGTTGAAGTTACGTATCGTGAGATGCGCATCTCCAACATGCGCAACCGAGGTACTGTTCATCGTCTTCCAAGCTCGTGCCGGAGAGATTTTTCGACAAAAAATTTAACCACTTTGTTCACTCTTTTTCCGGCATCGAACACTAGCATATTATATACCAAAATCTTCGCCTTTTCACCCTCTACATGTCTATACATGTCTATACCATTGGATTTTCATTTGTTTTGCCGGATGCGAAATACCCAATTGGTACCTTTTTTTCCGATAAGCTAACACACGCCCCTGCGGGGCCAAACTCAACAAATCTACTTGGAAAAATGGAGAAGAAAGTCTGGGCAATATTTTGATGTATTCATATGTGGTGGAGGTAGCTGGAGGTGTACAAACGAAGAAGACGATCGGAGAGGCGATCGAGAGAGCCAGAGAGTCGCCGGCTGTGTTTGTGTCAAAATGACGTGGGCTGACGTCATTGCGCATCTGGGGAATGCGTTACCCCAGATGCGCAAGTGAGAAATTCGTATCACGACCTACGCATGCCCAGCATGCGTAGTTCGTGGGTAATTTGGGCAGACGATTCCGCATATGGGTATTTCGGGCACTTTGACTACAAAAGTAGTGTATTTTGGTCATTTTCTCTATTGGATTTATATACCTAAAATATTTGAATTTGGTTTAATAATAATTTATATCTTAAATTTTCGTCATGCCTGAAAATTAGAAAAATGATAGACACATGTTAAGATTTAACTAATAATTAATTATAAAATATGAACCCATCATATATGTATGTGTTCATGAATTATTATTGTAATATATATATTTTGCAAAATAATTTGAGACAAATTCTGAAATATGTAACATTATTCTCAACTAGCGTAATTGATGTAAACTTGTTTATTTTTACGATTTAAAAAATATAAATTGACATGTATATTTTCCGTTAAAACATGTTTGTTATAATATCTCAATTTTGTTTTACAAAAAATTTGATTTAAATATTCAGATAAGCACTCAAAATAAAATATTTTGTGGTATTTAAATGTGTTCGATATAAAATAACACATTTACACCAATTTGTACAAATTTATGTTACAAGTAGAACATCTAGTAATTTGTTAATATAATAAATTTGGGTACGAGAACATAAATTTTAAATAATATGGGGGGGTTTCTTTTTAATTCTCCTTAGTGTTTTTCATGATTATAAATCAATTTTTGGAGTGGTATTTTTTAATATTTTATCCTCATTTTTTTGTCATTCTTTCATAAAGAATCTAGTCAATACATAAGAGGGAGAAATAAAGTTATTTTGATTTCTTTCTCTTTCATGGTATATTTAAGAATACAAACATAAAATAAATAAGTCGTACACGAATGACATATTTATTCATATTCCAGTTATAATTTTGACAACTCAAGAAACCTGTTATTTACCCATGTAATATTTCACAATAAAGATGTTGTCCAAGCAGTATATAAAAAACTAATTACATAATTTAAAATTTTATTTTTTAGGCAAATAATTTTAACTACCTCATAGTATATAATGTGATTGATCGATCTTAATTTGTGTATGTGCATGCTATGCAATATACTAATTTCTAAGATATTTGTTAACTTGACTGTATTTTTAATCCTTTTTACAATTTATTTTGAATTTTTTAATATTCTTTCCAACCAAAATTTCTCTATGTGTATTATACGACTTTTAATCGATGTACATATGATATGAACTGATTCCTATATTTTGTATTATTATATATTATATCATCTTTTTTCAAGAAAGTTTATATTTCTCAACTTATCTACAAGGTTCATTTTTTTAAACTTTTGTACTATCTCACATTTTTAAGGATCTCATCTTTTAATTATATACTAGCTTAAAATCCGTGCGATGCACGGTTTTTTTTTATAAATATTATATGAATTGAAAAAGAGAGATTTTAGTTTGAGAAAATAAAAAAGGTAAAGTGAAAATTAAAAAGATGACATGCTTCAGGTGAAAAGGGTAATTGATTAGTTTATAATAATTATAATTTAATTGTTATTTTAATAAATAAAATTGTTCGTAGTGTTTTTAGAAAATGAGAAATTAATGATACCCGTGATATTTCTAGAAAAAAGGAATTTAATTAAAAATAAATAAAAAGATGATACGTTTTAACTGAAAAGGTAATCATCGATTAATTATTAGTATTATGATATTATTATTTAATTTTTATTAAATAGAATCGTCCGTGCTATAATTGGAAAAACAGAGGTTTTAGGTAGAGAAAACAAAAACAACAGGTCTAAATTTGGACATGAGGGGGGTAATTTCTGCAGAAAACTGGCTCATAGATAAACTGAAAACAGATTCATATGGAAATTTGATCACCATCACTATGGTGTTAACAGCTATCTTGTATGCGAGAAATAGGAAAGTCTGGGAGGGGAAGGTGATGGAAACAAATATAGTCCTAGAGATGAGCTCAAAGCAAATTACAGATTGGCAAATAGCAAATAAGAAAACACAACAGCCTATGTTACAATCGAATGTAGAGGTTGTAAATATAGGAAATTGGAAACCTCCATAAACCGGATGGCTGAAACTCAACGTAGATGCTTCAGTGAAAGAGGGTGATTCACACTTTGAAGTAGGAATGGTCATTCGAAATGAACATGGTCATTTTATTATGGGACGGAACATGAGGTTGGCAGGTCAATTTAGGGTGTTGGAAGCAGAAGCTTGTGGGGTTTTAGAAGCTATTCACTGGATCCAAGAATTACATCTTAGTCGGGTGGTTATTGAGAATGATTCTAGCCTGGTGATTCAAGCATTGCAGCAAGGTTCTGAGTACTATGCAGAAGTTGGAAACATTCTGAATGGTTGTCTCAATGTTTTAAAAAACCGAAATGATTTGGTTGTTTGTCATGTTAAAAAGCACGCAAATAGGGTAGCACATAATCGTGCTAGAATTCCATGTTTGCTAGGTTGCTTTAATGTGTTTATATCTCCTCCATATTGTGTGTTGAAGACTTTATTGTATGATTTGCATTATCTTTAATAGAATTGGTTTGGATTTCAAAAAAAGAAAAAGAAAAAAGGTCATGTGTTTTAGCTGAAAAAGGTAATCTGTGATATAATTGGGAAAAGAGATAGTTTAGTTAAAGAAAAGGTAACGTGTTTTGACTGAAAAAGTTAATTGATTACTTAATAATAATTATAATATACTTTCTAATTAGATAAAATATAAAAATATTATATTTTACCTGAAAATGAAATTACTGAGTTATTGAAAAATAGAAAAGTTAATATGTTTAACCTGAAAAAGGAAATTGATTAATAAAGGAGAAATTTTAGTTAGATAAAATATAAAAGATATAAATTGATTAGTTAATAAGATGGATTTTATCTGTAATTAAGAAAGGCTAATACGTAAAATCAACAGGTATCGACGTATCGTACTCACTAACCAAACTTTTAATGTTTTGCTTTTTATATATTTTACCTGAAAAGGAAATTACTTAGTTATTGAAAAATAGAAAAGGTAATATGTTTAATAGGGGTGAGCAAAAAAAACCGAAATCCGGATTATCCGATTTTCCGATCCGGTATCCGATTATAAAAATCCGGAAATTAGGATATCCGATCCGAAAAAACCGGACCGGATATCCGATCCGATTTTTTTCAATAAATTTGGATACGGATCTGGATCACAAATTTACAAGAAAGCGGATATCCAGATCCGATCCGGTTTTGTTATATTTAATAAAAAAAAAATTATATATATATATATAATCAATGTGTTCCTCTTTCGCAAGTGTCTCTTTCTGAGTCTAAAAGGATTTTCATTTCTATTATCATTCAGTAAATTTGTTTGTTGAATCTTGTAACCGTGGTATTAATATCAGCCACTGTAATTGAATAAATTTCAATCTCATTTGTGTTACTCTTTGAATCGGTTTAGTAATTATATCAATGTGCTTATTTAGATGAGATGTAATGTCTTATATTGGTCTGAGAAATGTATATTTTCCGCAGTAGCCATAGTTATAACCATAAGCAGGCTTCAGGTATATGTTTATCTTGGCAATAAGTATTGTTGCTTCCGCACTTTGCAGTAAGCAATGAACAAGTCTCATTGTTAGTTTACCAAAAAATAAATAGCCTTGTGTTTTCTGCAAGTACTTAGTCTTTTTATGCATGATGCTGGTACTGAACAGCACAAGGAAAGTTCACATTAACAGAGGACACTGCCTGACCAGAAAGTAAGGGCAACAGCTTTCGATAGTTTATCTTAAGCTGCAACTCAACAAAAGGTGTTCATAGCCATTAAAAAATATTCTAAACCGGATCCGGATAATCCGATTTCCGATCCGATATAAGCGGATATCCGAATATCCGAATAAACCGGAACCGGAATGAAATTTTAGCTATCCAAAAAACCGGATATCCGATCCGAATATTAAAATCGGACCGGATATCTGGTTTTGCTCACCCCTAATGTTTAACCTGAAAAAAAAATTGATTAGTAAAGAAGAAATTTTAGTTAGATAAAATATAAAAGATATAAATAAAGGAAATTATTTAGTTATTTAAAAATTGAAAAAGTAATATATTTAACCTAAAAATGGAAATTGATTAGTAACAGAGAAATTTTGTTAGATAAAATATAAAAGATATAAATTGATTAGTTAGTAGGATAAATTTTATCTGTAATTAAGTAAGGGTAAATAAGTAAAATCAATAGGTACCGACCAACCAAACTTTTAATGTTTCGGCTTTTATATAATAGTATAGATTGTTATGTAAAAATATAAAATATATTATAGTTAATATTATATGTAAGAAATGTTTAATTAATTGAAAATAAACCAATTTACACTGCGTGATATTATTATCAAATTTTTAAATTAGTTGTATATATAATCACGTACCATGTTTTGTAAACTAAAATACAATATTTAAAAGTAATGTGAATAATCACCAATATCTTTTGGTCAAAAATTAAAGTAGCACTAAAAATAGAATAAATACGAGGTCAAATTTATCTAAAAAAAATTAACTAAAAACCAAAAGTATATGTAGTACAACGATCGGAAGGATGAATTTTTTGAACGAGGTTAATGATTCAATTCACAACAAAAATAAACTAACTCATTTAAAATAAGAGCGTGAAATAAAATTTTGAAATTAGTGTATATAATTACGTACCATATTTTTGAAAAGTAAAATTTCAAATTTTGAAACTAATATTTGTCATTACTATTTTTACTCATAAATTAAAATAATAGTAAAATCATGATAATATAGAGATCGAACTTATGTAAAAAGAGTTTTAATTACATACCAAAAAACATAATGTAGCATAATGATTTGGAGGAAAAAATATATGGAGGAGGTTGTGAGTTCAATTCACCACAAACACAAAATAACTTATTTTTTCTTTTCAAATAAATAAGTAAGTGGCAAATCAATGTAATTTTGTAATATATAAGGGCAAATTTGTAATATATAAGGGCTCAAAATGCCCCTATGTGTACTATATTGTGAAACCTAAAATGTAATACTTTTAAAATAATGTAAAGTACTATTTAAGAGTATATTTAATATTTTGAATAATTCAAATATATTGTCAGTTCAAAATTTGTTTCCATCAATTATTGCATATTTAAAAAATTTCGTAATTAAAATTTTAAAAGATGATTGGTTTAAAATTCATTCTAACATTTTAATTGATTGATTAGCTTTTTTTTTTTCATGACTGAATTATTTAATACTTTACATAACTTAAAACTTGAATGTGTATTTAGAATAGTGTGGTAAATAGTTTTATATTGTTAATAATTTTTAATTCATGATTTTAATTATTCCTTATGATTTTGAATTGAAAGTTTGAGATATCAAAATATCTATTATAAATATAATAGATTCATGTATTAATGTATAAATTTTTAAATTAAATAATTATTGTATTTAGAATAAAATTGTTAAGTAATCACTGAATAACATTGAAAACTCAACACTGTAAAAAACATTTATCTATAGGCACACCTAATAATGTAAAAAAATCAGTGTAATATGATAAGGATTAATGCATACAATTTAGTAAGTCGCTGAAGTATATATTGAAGTTTGCTACTGAATATTCTAATGGAAAGTAACTTTGAGAGAATCCGGACTGGGGATGATGATAACCTAAATCATTTTCTACTCCCTCTGTCCCTCTCATTTCTTTACATAAAAAATTGCGTATCTGACACGCATTTTAAGGTACATTTTAAGGATAGTTCTATAACTTATTTTTGATATTTTCTTTTTTTGTATAAAAATAGGATTGTTCTATTTTTATACAAAAAAAAGAAAATATCAAAAATAAGTTATAGAACTATTCGTAAAATGCACCTTAAAATCCGTGTCGGAAACTGGTCCGCAAACGTAAACTATTGAGAGGGACGGAGGGAGTATTATTTTTGTTAGAAACGTTTTTCTGTTGAATTTATTGGACAATTAAAACATGACACATATAATACATATATACAATCGAAATAAAAAGATAATCTGTCCAAGTATAGAATGCCATATAATAAAAAGAAATAAAGTAGTACCTTAACCGAAATTGATATGATTTAGCCATGAGAAGAATTGATGCATACACTTAGTTTATCATAGTTGGCTAAGTCTGATGGGGAATAAAGAATAAGCGGCTTAGATTACCTGTAATGTTTAAATTGATATAATAATTATATTTTTTAATTTGGAAGAATTTTATTTATATAAATTGTTTATTAGTTAAATAAAAATTAGTAGTCATTATGTTCGGTTAATTGATGTGAAAAAATAAAAATTAATTGTTACTGAGTATAACTTTTTTGAGTTTAGTCTTAGCTGAAACGTACAATCTAGATCCAATAGAGAAACATGTTACATTAAGTTTAACTGATTTAAATTTAATGGATTCTGATTGATGTTAAAATAATTCACAATCTTGTGATTGTTTAACTAATACATGTTAGATTCGGGTATCCTTTATTATAATAAAGGATGTTAAAAAACAGTTCATAACTAAAAGATATATAACCATATGTAATATAATGTTATCTGGATTTATAGAAAATATTATTTACGATTAGTAAAAATATTTTAAAATTAAAAACCATGTGATATGCGAAATTATTAAATCACGATATTTTATATTTAAATTTAATTTAACCTCGATTAGTAAATTAGAATAAGTATGGTAAATAATAAAAAAATTGTATATGATTGATTGATTTAAAGTTTAGAAGTAAATTCTAATTGTCTCTAAAATAATTTTAATTTTTTGATTGGTACTTTATTCACCAACCGATAATAATACTATTATAGCGTATATTTAATAATTAAAATAAATAATATATATATATAGTGTTCGTTTATATGAATTTATTAACTATTTTATTACCAAATTGTGAATAAATGTATAATTTTGAACCTTTAAAAAATCGATTTTTTAAAGATATAAATTTTATCCAAGCTATTTAAAATTTGTTCAAATCTGATTTTGTAGTGTTGGCTTATATGCGTTTATTAATTAATTTTATTAACAAATTATGAATAAATATATTTTTTGAGCTTATAAAAAATCAAAATTTTGTAGATACGGATTTTATCCAAGTTATTTAAAATCTGATTTCAAATTTGATTTTTTTAGATTTTTAGTTAAGTTGGATTATAATGATTTAATATCGATTATAATTGTACAATGTATATTATAAAAATCATATGATAATATGATTGTGATTGACTTTACATTAAAAGAGTGGTTGATTAATGAATGATAAATTATAAAATTTAACTTAAAATATATAATACTATATCGTGATTGATTTCAAATTAAAATTGTGATTTTCTAGTAAATATTTTTTTGATTTAAAAAATATGTATTTATGGATATGTTTAATAAAATCAATATTGTATTTAAATTCGTTTAGATGAATAAATATATTTTTGAACCTTGCAAAAAATCGAGTTTTTGAAAATATGGATTTTATCCAAGCTATTTAAAATTTGTTCAAATCCGATTTTGCAGTGTTGGCTTATAGGCATTTATTAATTAATTTTATTAACAAATTATGAAAAAATATATTTTTGAGCTTATAAAAAAATTAAATTTTTGAAGGTATGGATTTTATCCAAGTTATTTAAAATCTGATTTCAAATCCGATTTTTTCAAAATTTTAGTTAATTTAGATTATAATTATTCAATATCAATTATAATTGTACAAAATATATTATAAAAAATCAATTTATAATTTATGATAATATGATTATAACTGGCTTTATATTGAAAGAGTGGTTGATTAATAAATGATTAATTATGAAATTTAATTTAAAATATATAGTGGTATATCGTGATTGATTTCAAATTAAAATTGTGATTTTCTAATAAATATTTTTTGATTTAAAAATTAAATATTTATGGATATGTTTAATAAAATCATTATTGTATTTAAATTAGAAGTGTTAATTACTAATCATGGTTAAAGAGGTAGGGTGGAATTGTAAATAAGGAAAATTCTAAATTTCAGGAATTAGCTCTGATTGGTTCTAAAATAATTTCTCGATTCTAATTGGTTAACTAACATTTAATTTTATTAACAAATTATGAATAAATATATTTTTGAGCTTATAAAAAATCAAAATTTTGAAGGTATGGATTTTATCCAAGTTATTTAAAATCTTATTTCAAATCTGATTTTTCCAAATTTTTAGTTAATTTAGATTATAATTTTTTAATATCAATTATAATTGTACAATATATATTATAAAAATCAATTTATAATGTATGATAATATGATTATAACTGGTTTTATATTAAAAGAGTGGTTGATTAATAAATGATTAATAGTGAAATTTAATTTAAAATATATAGTGGTATATCGTGATTGATTTCAAATTAAAATTGTGATTTTCTAATAAATATTTTTTGATTTAAAAATTAGATATTTATGGATATGTTTAATAAAATCATTATTGTATTTAAATTAGAAGTGTTAACTAACCATGGTTAAAGAGGTAGGGTGGAATTGTAAATAAGGAAAGGTCTAAATTTTAGGAATTAGCTCAGATTGGTTCTAAATTAATTTCTCGATTCTGATTGGTTAAATAACGTGTGGTAGACTCGGGTATTATAATAAAGCATAAATGAATGCTGCCTTTTTGTAAAAAAAAGAAAGAAAGAAAAAAAAAAGGCATACTCTACACTTAAATTAAAAATTATAAATCAACAAAAAAATAATGAGGCTTTTTGTATATTGCGTTGAGAGTTCGCTTTTGCACCCTTATTGCACTCTCTAAAAATTAGTATTTGAGAAAAAATGAGGGAAGTTTTTTTTTTTTTACAAAACGAGAAAGATTTCATTACTTCAAACAATCAGACAAAAGAGTCTCCAACAAACAACTTGGAGGAGACATAAAATCAACATGATCATAAATAGCACAAGGAAATCGAGCTAACAAATTAGCTGTCTTGTTTGCTTTTTTTTGACAAATCTAACTACAATACGCGACATATGCTTCAACTTCGAACAACAGTCATCAATCAAGTCCCCCACCTCTAACAGATTCAAGGTCTGGCGATTAATAGAATTAACAGTTAATAAAGAGTCTGTCTCAACCTGCACTCTTTCCCCCTCCATTTGCAAATTCGCTATCCAAGACAGGGCTTCTTTAACTCCAACAACTTCTGCTTCGAACACTGAACCAACAACTGGAAATTTCATCGTTCTCCCTGCTACAAATGATCCAAGATGGTCTCGAATTACCAGGCCAATAGAAAAGGTATCCGCCCCTGGTAAAAGAGATGCATCAACATTAACTTTAAACGCACCTTCCCCAGGAGGTAACCAGTGCACTTCTTGTCTGGGCCCTGACTTACTCTCTGCGTGGTTGACAGCTCCATACATTCTCTTCGCTTCCTTCCACTCCTTCACAGTTCACTACATTCAGGCTCCCCTCTACTGCAAAATCAAGAGTTACACTCTTATTATCCCATGCCCTCTTATTTATATTAGTAATTCATATTATAAAATCTTTTAAGTATTTATATAGTACATAACTATTTCAGAATCTAAAAAGGAACTTTTGAATTTTTATATAATTACAGAGGAGCTCTAGATTAAAATATAAATATGATTCTTATTGAGAACGCACCCTATATAAGAAGATTAAAAAAGGAACCCTATATCTCAACAGCGCAGCGTTGTCTGTAATATTAATACGTATATACATGCAGAATGGGCTTGGAAGCAGGACCTTATTTGCCGGAACATGTCCTGATAGCTGAGGTGCTTCACAGATTGCCAGTCAAGACTCTGGTGAGATTCCGGTGTGTTAGCAAAACATGGCATCATGTTATTGTTTCTCCTTCATTCGTTAATGCCCATCTTACGTATCACAAAGACTCCTCAGAAAATTATATACTATTTGAAAGCCATTGTTTGTGATATAAATATAGAAAGTCAATACAAAAATTAGTGAAGTCAGCCAAGTCACCTCAGCATCTTTTCAGCATCTTCTAGAAGGAATGTCTGTTGAGAGTTTGTTACATTTTCTATATTCTCTGTTTTAGATATAAATACACAACTTGTACCTATTGTTCCATATGGAAATGTATTAATACTTTGTATCTTTTCTTCTTCATGAATAACAAACAAAATGTTCTTCATCTTTAATTAGTTTTATGCTCCATTTATGGAGCTGTCATGGTATCAGAGCGATAGTCTCTGTTAATACATATTTCCGTTGTTTCTTCGTTGTTCTTCAGTTACGTCTTTTCTCGTTATTATATCTTTCTCTATACTCTCTTTTTTTGAGATCTGTTTGAGAGTTTTTTACGGTACTTTAATGGCGTCTTCTTCGTCTTATCGGGATGTTGCAACTAGCAACAATAATACTGGAAATGCAAATTCATCTCTGTCTTCAACAACTATCAATGCAAATCATCCGTACTACCTACATCCATCCGATCATCCAGGTTTAATCTTACTTACTATCACTTTGACTGAGCAAAACTACAATCAGTGGTTTAGATCTATGAAGATAGCACTTTCTTCGAAATTAAAACTAGGTTTTGTTGATGGCTCATATACTAAACCTGTTAATAATGCAAATTTGTTGCTTCACTGGACTCGTTGTAACGATATAGTGATCTCTTGGATCTTAAACACTGTCTCTACTGAAATTCGTCAAAGTGTGTTGTACATGTCTGTTGCTAAAGATATTTGGGATGATTTTGCTATCCGATTTTCTCAAACAAATGTTCCTAAGCTGTTTAATTTGCGTAAAGAAATTGCATCTCTTACTCAGGGAAACTTGTCTATTTCTGCATATTTTACAAAGTTTCGAGCTCTAAATGATGAATTGGATGCCTTATCTGAAGTTCCACACTGTGCCTGTGGCAAATGTACTTGTGATGTGAATGTTAAACTTGAGAATTTTATTAAGAGCACAAAGCTATCTCAATTTTTTATGGGACTAGGTGAACAATATACTGCTATTCGAGGTCATTTGTTGCTAATGACTCCAATCCCTAGTCTTAGTGCTGCTTACAAGTCTTCTAATGCAAGAGGAAAATCAACGTGAATTTGGTACTGGTACTTCTATGACAGACTCTGTAGCTTTATCTGTTAAGACTAATGAGTCTCAAGCTGGAAATTCATGTTCTTATAATAAGCCTTTTGGATATTCTAGTCGACTGAACAATAGTAAAAGGTCTGTAGCAGATAGTACCGTGATTTGTGAAGTCTGTAATATGTCTGGCCATACCAGAGATAAATGCTTTTGTGTTCATGGTTACCCTCCATGGCATCGTCTTCATGGGAAACCTAAGCCACGACCAAGAACTCAAGTGAAGTCTGCTCATGCTTATAATGTCATCTCTGAGTCAAATGATTCAATTTCTGGAGGTAAAGATAGTGAGTCTGCAGGTGGATTTACAACTGCACAATGTCAGCAATTAATGACTATGATACAGAGTGGATTTAAGGAGTTGTCAGCTGCTTCTAATTCTGGTCCCTCTTCTAGTTCAACCTCTCAGTGGACCACACCTCATATGGCTAACAGTGCTACATCTCCTTATGCTCATATGGCTGGTAATGTCTTACACTTTTTATGTCAAACAAATAGAAAACAAGCTTTAAGTGCTGATATGTGGATCATAGACTCTGGGGCTACTGACCACATCACACCTCATTTTAATTTGCTAACTGATGTGCACAAGATAAATTCTATGTTACATTTACCCAATGGTCAGCATTCTATAGTCACACATGTTGGTACTGTGCATCTTCATGCCAATATTGTGCTGACTAATGTCCTCTATGTTCCCACTTTTAACTACAATCTTTTGTCTATACCAAAACTTACTTCTACAAATTCTTGTGATGCCTTTTTCACTAAAGATGCTTGTTTTGTTCAGGACCATGTCTTGAAGAGGACCACGAATATTGGTGAACTTCAAGATGGCCTATACCTTCTGCATCATCCTCTTTATAGCTTTGAGAAATTACCTGCTATTCCTAGATGTTCTAATAATATTTCTCAGTTTGTCTGTAATAATGTTACAAATTCTATGATAGTTTCAAATTTGTGGCATGACCGTTTGGGACATCCTTCTGTTTCATCTATGAAATTTCTACCAAACTCTATGTATCATAACTCTGTTACTTTTAATGAATGTGATACTTGCCATTTGGCCAAGCAGACTAGATTAAAATTTTTTGATAGCTCTACTTCTAGTTCTACTTTGTTTGAGCTTATACATGTAGATGTGTGGGGTCCTTATAAATATAAGACCCATGGTAATTGCAGTTACTTTCTAACCATTGTTGAGGATTTATCTCGTGCTACTTGGGTTTTTTTTATTTTCTGATAAAACTCAAGTCTCTGGTCTGCTTCTTCACTTTATATCCTATGTTCAAAAACAATTCTCTTCTCATATAAAAATAGTGCGTACTTACAATGGTACAGAGTTTTTAAGTTCCACCTTTCAATCTCAGATAGCTTCTCTTGGTATTTTGCATCAAAAGAGTTGTACTTACACTCCACAACAAAATGGGGTTGTGGAGCGCAAGCACAAGACATTAATGAATACAGCTCGTGCTCTTAGGCAACAAGCCTCTCTACCTATTTCTTTCTGGGGTGACTGCATTCTCACAGCCACCTATCTCATAAATAGAACTCCAGTGCAGAGTCTTAAAGGGTTATCTCCATATCAAGTTTTGTTTTCCAAACCACCAGTTTATGAGCACTTGAAAGTCTTTGGTACACTTTGTTATGCTACAAACGTGTTACCACATAAGGATAAATTTGCTACTCGTGCTCACAGATGCTTGTTTATAGGTTATCCATTTTCTCAAAAAGCCTATAAAGTTATGGATCTTGACACTAGAAAAGTGTTTGTGTCTCGAGATGTTATTTTTCATGAAAATTGTTTTCCTTTTAAAACAATGGATAACACACCTACTTCTCCTCATTTGTTTAATTCCAACATTTTCTTTGCTGATGATCCTTTCTTTGACTCTCAGTCCATTACTTTATCTACTGAGTCATCTACTGTACCTACATCTGTTTCTCCTACTCAATCCTCTACCTCTCATTCTGATCACATGTCTCCACTACCATATCTGTACCTATCTCTACAGAGTTGTCTCACGTACCTTCTCAACCTGTTAGACAAAGTACTAGAGTTAAGTCCATTCATAATAAATTTCAGGATTTTGTTGGACTTCCTTCAACTGTTACACATGCTGTTAACTCTGTATCTGTGTTTAAACCAAAATATCAGGCTTTTATAGCAAATATTGTTCAAGTTCCTGAACCTACTACTTATAAAGTAGCATGTCAGCATTCAGTTTGGTGTGAAGCAATGACTCAAGAACTTGTAGCTCTTGAAGCAAATAAAACATGGCAGATTGTTCCCCTCCCACATGGAAAGAAAGTGGTTAGTTGTAAGTTGGTTTATCGTGTTAAATTTCATCCAGATGGTACAGTTGAACGGTATAAAGCCCGTTTAGTAGCACGGGGATTTACTCAAACAGAAGGTTTAGACTACTTCGAGACGTTTGCTCCTGTAGCCAAAATGTCAACGGTTCATGTTTTACTGTCTTTAGCTGCTGTTAGCAAATGGTCAGTTACTCAGTTAGACGTTACAAATGCGTTCTTGTATGGTGAGTTACATGAGGAGGTATATATGGCCATTCCACAGGGTTATACTTTACCAGCTGAGTTTGCTACGTATTCTTCTCGAATTCCTCTGGTCTGCAAATTGATTAAGTCAATTTATGGCCTTCGTCAATCTCCAAAAGAGTGGTTTACAAAGTTTAAAATAGTACTACTTGGCTATGGTTTTAAACAAGCTAGTTCAGATCACAGCCTATTCATCCATGCTACTCCTGTTAGTTTTATGGCTATTCTGGTGTATGTCGAAGATATTCTCCTTGTTGGCAATTCTCTTCCTGCTACCAGTCATCTTAAAGCTCATCTTGCTAGCCATTTTAAAATTAAAGACCTGGGAGCTGTGAAATATTTTTTAGGAATTGAAGCAGCTCGTTCTGATAAAGGTATCTATCTAAATCAACGAAAATACAATTTAGATATCATTAAAGATGTTGGTTTTGAATATGCTCGAATTGCTATCATTCCTATGGAGCAGAATCATACATTACTTAGCAACACAACGTCTCCCTTCTTGTTTAATCCAGCTCCCTATAGACGTTTAGTTGGTCGTTTGATCTATTTGACCATCACTCGTCCAGACTTATCATATGCTGTTCACGTTTTATCTCAATTTCTATCGTCCCCTAGACAATGTCATTTGGATGCTGCATATCGTGTTGTTCGATATCTGAAACACACTATTGGTCAAGGATTGTTATTGTCAGCCACTAGTCCTCTGGTTCTTCGTGCTTATGCAGATGCAGATTGGGGAGGGTGTCCTCTCACTCGACAGTCTCTTACAGGGTACTGTGTTACACTTGGTGATTCTTTATTGTCCTGGAAATCTAAAAAACAACCAACTGTGTCTCGTTCCTCAGCCGAGGCTGAGTACAGAGCTTTAGCTGATGTTTGCTGTGAAGTAACTTGGATGCTCAATCTGTTTCATGAACTGAGAATCTCTACCTTAAAGCCAGTTACATTATATTGTGATAATAGGTCAGCCATGTACATTGCTGCCAATCCTGTTTTTCACGAGCGAACAAAACATATCGAGATTGATTGTCATCTCGTTCGTGAAAAACTTCAGAAAGGTTTTATTACTACTTCCTACATTGCTTATAAGGATCAACCAGCTGACTTACTCACTAAACCTCTGCCTTCTCATGCTCTGGAGTACTTATTGTCCAAGCTTGGTGTGCTTAATTTGTTTGCAACTCCAATCTTGAGGGGGGATGATATAAATATAGAAAGTCAACACAAAAATTAGTGAAGTCAGCCAAGTCAGCTCAGCATCTTTTCAGCATATTCTAGAAGTAATGTTTGTTGAGAATTTGTCACATTTTCTACATTATCTGTTTTAGATATAAATACACAGCTTGTACCTATTGTTCCGTATGGAAATGTATTAAGACTTTGTATCTTTTTTTCTTCATGAATAACAAACAAAATGTTTTTCATCTTTAATTAGTTTTATGCTCCATTTACGGAGCTGTCAATGCTCCATACTTACAAATTCTGACTCTATTTTTGATTTACGCCAAATCTCGAAACGATACATCACTCCCAATAAGTCATGGGCCTACTGGCGCCCTGATTGGTTTAGAGGATCAAGAGTTTACGGGATCTGTAACGGGTTGTTATGCTTTTCATACAAAGACTTCCGTATAGGCTATACGATGATATACTTTTATGGAACCCAACTTGTTACAAAATCAAGAAGCTTCCGGAAATTGATACGGATTGTGTCCGTTCCACTAGGATTGCTTCTGTGAGCTTTGGGTATGTAATATATATGATTTTTAAATATTTTATTAGTAATAATAATAATAATAATAACCAAACAAGATTTTATCACAATTAATCAACTAACCCTTTTTTTTTATCCAATTGTTCATTCCCATACAATCACTTGTTTCCTCCAAACTTAAGGGGTGGTATTGTATTATGACTTTTAATGATAATTTTTGTGATAATGACTTTTATGGATTTTACAGACTTTTAATGACTCTTAATGATTCTTGTTGAGTCATTAAAGATTTTGAAATACTTTTGATGACTTCTAATGAAATGACTTCTAAAAACTTTCATAGACTTTTTGATAGATTTTGTGGTTTACTAGACTAACTACAAAGATCATATATTAGCCTATGCTATGAAATCCTTTAACCTTTTTTTTTTACCGCAATCCAATTTCGATCGTGTGTTTCTGATTAATTCGGCCACCAAAAAATTGAGTACAAGGTATATTTCTTGCTAAATTGAGTATTCATTGCATATTTTTATCTGAGAATTTTATATTTGTCACTATTCATAACTAATGAAAGTGAAGAGCTATGTCATTAGCCAGCAATATTTTTATGATGCAAAGCTATTTAATTGGTGTTTTATGTGAATTTTGCGAGCATGATATTTTTATACGCCCATCAATTACTATAATGTTTGATGGATTCTTATTTTACTTTGTGTGTTATGATCTAGTTTTACAAAATTGTAAAAGATGATCTAGTTTTACAAAATTGCAAAAGATCGCACCCTCAATAATATTGTTTATTAAAATGAATATAAATATGGAAATTGAAAACCAAGAAGAGGAAGAAAAATAGATGGAAGAAGAGGAAGAAATATAAGAAAAGCGACAGGAAATTTTAAAAAAATTATTATACTGTTATAAGCGAAACATGGTATATTTGGTTATCGGTTTGGTACACTTTTTTTGGTACACTCAATAACAACCGTTAGATTTTAAGATAAATAAATCAGAACCGACGGATTTAATGCTAAAAGAATATTCCTTTTCTAATATTTAAAATACTATTATAGGTTTTAAGTTCGAATCCCACCAACAACGTATCTTTATTAAACATATATATTATTTTATAAACTACTGTCACGAGTTCAATTTTCGTCAACAACATATTATTAATTAAAACACTATCGTTAAAAATACAATGAAACAATTTTATTCAAGATGATTTTTATGGAATTATTAGAAGTCATGTGAAATCTTATCAAAAAGCTCATGACTTTTTTTCTTAGGGATGTAGTTATAATTTTTGTTAAAAGTCATTAAAAGTCATTGTCATTAAAAGTCATTGACTTTTTGAATAACACGATACTTATAAAGAGTCTATAAATGTCTAAATTCAATACCACCCTACTTTTAAATATTTCTTAAAAGTCTTAATTGAATAACACCATACTTTTAAAGTCTCTTTAAAAGTTAGAATTGAATACCCCATGACTTTTAAAATCATTAAAAGTTTTTAAAAATCTTGATACAATACCACCCCTTAGTGTTAGCCCCTCCTACATTTAAAGCAAAGATGCTAATTAACCCTCATCTTACAAGCTGAATGTATATAACCTAGTAAAAGTGGCAAACACACAGCACTTGCACATAGAATCTGAACCAAATACAAAACCAAAAAACACATATTACTGCGTATCCAAAACAAAACATCACACAAAAATATAACAATAACAAAATAGAAGAAAATCAACACAATCATGAATTAAAGAAAAAGGAATCCTTTATTACTAAATATCAAATCTGAATTTTACAATGCGTTCCAACGGAATTAATATTAACAGAATTAACGGAATTTTAAATGCAAAAGACAAAACATGATCATTCCAAGCTACTAGGCGTGATTTTTGACGACGCACAATTTTGATGGAATTAGATGTGTGTAGATAGGATAGAAAAGATCCGAAACTCTTAAACTTTAATTTACCATGAATTCTTCTTCTTCTATCACCCATAAACTGAAAATACGCCTTTTCATGTTTCTCAACTACATCCCATAAATTGTACAACTCTTTCCACGTCCAGCCCTTGGGTAAATCCTCAACAAAATTCAAATTATCGGCAGCGTCCTTAACTTTATTACAAAACTCATCCCACGCTTTCTCATCTACATATGTACCCCCCTCGTGAATTACTAATTGCCTATTGTTGTTTAATTGCGCTCGCACGCAACTTGAATATACAATATTCTTCAACCACAAATCATCGGAAAAACACTTGTTCTTCCACCACCAATCATTGTTATTCACCAACTGCTGCCATTCTGAATCAACACACTCCAATTTCGCTAGATCCTTGCTGCACGATAATCTTCAACTTCACTTCAATCGGGCATGATTTTATGTAACAGAGACCATTTTTTACACGTTTTCTCATCATAACTCGATCTATGTTAACCTCGTTGTTTGCAGTCTGCCCAATCTATAAGCGTGTGTGTATTTATAACGTTTTAACAAACCAACCCAAATTCAGCGAGTCCCTCAAATAATAAAAACCGCAACATTATATCCTTAGTAAATAAATTTATACAATCTTTTTTAATTTATATAATATAAATTGCGGGATAATCCTTTCCTCAGGTTCGGGATCCATATTCAGGTTTGATAGATATCCATAACCCATTATAGTAGTAAATTATATGCTTAGGATTAGGTTCGGGATCCGTTTATATTACCCATCTAGATATATGATATGATCCATATTTTAAAATATATTGACCCGACAAACCACTCTTGCCAAAAATTATTTCATTATAATACCAAAAAAATTTAACAAATGATTTTGATTGGTTATGATTATAATGGGTCGCTAGGGTCATCCAATTAAAATATACCAAAATGCCAAATAATTATTTCCTTCACAAAACACAAATTATTTTCGTGCCAAACATTATTTCCTTTCTAACAATTGTCAATTTTTCTTGGCAGTTGTTATTATTAATGTCAAATAATTGGCTATAATTATAATCCATATTTTAAAATATATTGACCCGATATTATATAAAATACACATCATGACAAACCACAAATTATTTTCTTGCCAAAAATTATTTCCTTGATAATACCAAAAATTGTTAACAAATGATTTTGATTGGTTACAATTATAATGGGTCCGCCAGGACCATCCAATTAAAATATTCCAAAATACCAAATAATTATTTCCTTCACAAAACACAAATTATTTTCTTGCCAAACATTATTTCCTTTCTAACAATTGTCAATTTTTCTTGGCAGTTGTTATTATTAATGCCAAATAATTGGTTATAATTATAATGGGCCCGCCAGGGCCATCCAATTAAAATATTCTTGCCAAAAAAAATTTCCTTGACAAAACACGAATTATTTTGTTTCCAAAAATTATTTCCTTTCTAAAAATTGTCAATTCTTGGCAGTTGTTATTATTAATGCCAAATAATTGGTTATAATTATAATGGGCCCGCCAGGACCATCCAATTAAAATATTCTTGCCAAAAAAATTTCCTTGACAAAACACGAATTATTTTGTTTCCAAAAATTATTTCCTTTCTAATAATTGTCAATTATAATTATAATGGGCCCGCCAGGGCCATCCAATTAAAACATTCTTGCCAAAAAAAATTCCTTGACAAAACACGAATTATTTTGTTTCCAAAAATTATTTCATTTCTAACAATTGTCAATTATAATTATAATGGGCCCGCCAGGACCATCCAATTAAAACATTCTTGCCAAAAATTATTTCCTTCCACAAATTTTAAATTATTTTAAATTTTGTTTAATGATAACAAATTACTTAAATAAATTATTTTAATTTATTTAAAATAAATAAATAATTTATTTTAATGATTTTGTTTAATTTTGTGAAAAATTATTTTGTTTAATGATGTGTGTCGTTGTTGGTAACAAATTTTGGTACCCAATTTAGTACTTTTAATTACTCAAATAATTGATATTACATAAAATACACATCATGACAAACCACAAATTATTTTCTTGAACCACAAATTATTTTCTTGCCAAAAATTATTTCCTTTCTAACAATTGTCAATTTTTCTTAGCAGTTGTTATTATTAATACCAAATAATTAGTAACAAATTTTGGTACCCATTTTAGTACCTTTAATTTCTCAAATAATTGATATTATATAAAATACCCATCATGACAAACCACAAATTATTTTCTTGCCAAAAATTATTTCCTTGATAACTTCCTTAATACCAAATAGTTGGTAACAAATTTTGATAGCCATTTTAGTACCTTTAATTACTGAAATAATTGATTTTATATAAAGTACACATCATATGACAAACCACAAATTATTTTCTTGCCAAAAATTATTTTTTTGACAAACTACAAATTATTTTCTTACCAAAAATTATTTACTTTCTAACAATTGTTAATTTTTGTTATCATGACAAACCACAAATTATTTTCTTGCCAAAAATTATTTCCTTGATAACTTCCTTGACAAATCACAAATTATTTTCTTGCCAAAAAGTATTTACTTTCTAACAATTGTTAATTTTTGTTATCATGACAAACCACAAATTATTTTCTTGCCAAAAATTATTTCCTTGATAACTTCCTTGATAAACCACAAATTGTTTTCTTGCCAAAAATTATTTACTTTCTAACAATTGTTAATTTTTGTTGGCAGTTGATATTATCGTCAACTGTTTCCTTTTTTTAATAAAAAGATTGCTTTAGATACCTTTTAACATCCATAATTCAAGTAATGATATGGGATCGATTAGCCACACTAACTATTCTATTCCATATTTCTCATATTACTGTCACCACCTCAACTGTATAAAACCTAATGTATTACTTAGTTATGATTTAATTGTTTTAATTTATTCTTTTTATCTACTACAGTTATAAAACATGATATAGTTGACACTACTAAAATAATGTTACAATGTTCAATTTTTTGATCTTTCTAAAATTGATTATTGTATTAATAATTTGTTATACTAATTGTAATTTAAAATATCAAAACACCTCATGTTCATCAAGAAATTAACATATTTAACTATTAAAGTAGGCAACTTTTTAGTACTACTATCATTTTTCATTTCTACATTAAAAAACTAAACATAATTTATTAAAATTTAAAATAAAATTTATTTAAAATATGAACTCCCGTGTGCGAAGCACAGGCATTAAACTAGTGTAAAACAAAGTAAATAAATTTATATAACTTTTTTAATGATATCCTGTTTAGACATTAACACCTAGAAGCAATAAAAAAGAAGTAAATAAATTTATACAACATTTTTTAATGATATCCTTTTTAGATATTAACACCTAAAAGCAATAAAAAAGAAGTAAATAAATTTATATAACCTTTATTAATGATATCCTTTTTAGATTATAATTTTCTTATTAATATGATATAATCTTGATCGTCTATTTTTAAAAATATTAGATTCGACGGCTGAGATTATTTTGGTAGTAAAGTGATATACTTTTTAGATTATAATTTCCGTTTTAATATGATATAATCTTGATCGTCTATTTTTTAAAAAATTAGATTCGACGGTTGAGATTATTTTGGTAGTACAGTGATATCCTTTTTAGATTATAATTTCCTTTTTAATATGATATAATCTTGATCGTCTATTTTTAAAAATATTAGATTCGACGGTTGAGATTATTTTTGTAGTACAGCGACCAAATTTATGGATAAGATCGCTTTTACGCTTATTATATATAACTAGCTTATAACCCGTGCAACGCACGGCTCCTTTTTAATATCTACAATTATATTACTTTTATGAAATTTTATAACTTATTAATTTACATATCAAATTGGTGCTTAAAAATTGATATATATAAGATTTTACATGTTCGATTTAATATTTGTACTCTATCTTAAATTTTAAAATTTGATTTGGACGTTTACAGCCCACATGAAATTAACAAAATAATTTTTAAATTAATGATGGTTTAATATAATTAAATCTACACAGAAACAAAAAAGAGAAGAAATTGACGATTTTTTAAGTTAAAAATTCTTTTTGATTTATAAATTCTACTTATAATTCGTTTTGATTATCAAAATATCCTTATAATTATTTAAAGATAGTTCTACTCGCAACCAAATACAATTTTAATAATAAGTGTAAGAAAAATTTTGTCTGAAATTTTGATAATCGGTAGTCTATTCCTCTGTATGACAAAGATCTTAAAATAAATAGATGAAAACCGTTGGATCTAATATAAAAAATGTTTTATATTTTAATATGTTATAAACTAAAAAGTACTCCGTATATTTATATAAGATAAATTTTGTCCAAAATTTTGATAATCATCTATTGCTCCGTACGACAAAGATCTTAAAATAAATAGATGAAAATCGTTGGATTTAGCATAAAAAATGTTTTATATTTTAATATGTTATAAAATAAAAAGTATATTTATATTGAAATACGAAAATGTATATGTCAATGATTTAAATCATATACAATTAGGTTTTCTACAATTGATAGCATTATCAATGTAGAACTTCTACATAGATTATGATTAATGTAAAAATTCGTAATTATATTTTCTCTTGATATTCTGAGTGTTTCTGTTTGAATAATAATTATTAAAGCGTCACTAAATTAAAGATAATTTTATGAGGTTTGCATAGATTGTAAAATCATTCAAATCTGATTTCTAGATCTCAAGATAGAGGCCAAATAGAAAATATGAAATTTTTTAATACTAACAAATAAAAAATAAAATTCAATTCTAATACAACTTTTTTTAATTATATCCTTTTTAGAATATAATTTTCTTTTTAAAATTCAATTAAAATACAACCTTTTTTAATTATATTCTTTTTAGATTATAATTTTCTTTTTAAAATTCATTTCTAATACAACATTTTCTAATTATATCCTTTTTAGATTATATTTTTTTTATGTGATGTAATCTTGATCGTTTAGTTTCAATCCAACGGATCATATAATTTTGGTAGTACAGCGACCAGACCAAAAATTTGGATAAGATCCCTCTTATAAAGATATTTTTAAATTAAATTTAGTTCTAATGATGAAGAAAAAAACAAATCGATCAAATCGATGAAGAAAGGGTATTATAGTAAATTAATAAAATGAAAATTATAAATAAATATATAAGGATATAATTTATAATCCAACGGATGACTTTTAATCCAATTTTTTAATTCAACGGATCATATGCTTTTGGTAGTACAACGACGACGACCAAAAATTTGTATAAAATCTCAATTATGCTCATTATATATAAGGTATTAATGATATAATACATATATATCTCAAATATATGCAAACTTATCTTGTTAGAAAAAATAATGTGAACTTTTAATAATAATTATTGAAGTTGTATTTTAAACATTTAGTTTTTATTGTTTTTTTATTTTAGTACATTATATATTATGTTAGTATTATACAATAGTAACAGTTGGAACTCTATTACAATAGTAAGGTAATGCATTTTTGATATTTACAGCTTAAGTACTAATAGTTGGAACTCTGTTTGTCCTAATTTTCATCACCATATTCCTTTTGATACTGATGATGATAATAAGTCTATTTTTGAGTATACCGGATTTGTAGATTGCACTGCGTTTATGACAACACGATTCAAGCTCACCTGTTTTGACTTGAGCGATGAGACCTTTCAAGTGATTGATTTTCCACAAGGAATAATTTTTATATGTGGGGCAGAAGCATATGGAGAAACAATAGCTGTTTTTGCACTTGATTGGCAGGCATATCCTAATCCTTGATCTTTTAGTATGTGGATATTGAAAGACAGAGCCTCATCCACATCGCCATAACATCGCCATATTGGGAAAAGAAGTTTGTCTTCGAGTACGAAACGAAATTTAGGAATGGCCATCATCTCATTAGTTACAATTCCAGCATTGTATCTTATATACAGTATTGAAACATAGATAATAACATACCTGCAATCAAGAAAACGTATTATTCAATAATATTATATGGAAAATGATAGACATTCGAATACAAACATAATCAGTTATGTCAGAAAGCAGGGATTCTTCCCTAACCCGCCAGAATCCCTAACCCGCCGCACTGCGCACTACATTAAAATGAATTAGTTGTGTAATCAAGTAATAATGATATATATTATGAAGGACAATGAACTTATTTAGTTGACTATTTAGTTTAATTTAAAGAAACTACTGAAATATTTATATAATAATTTTTTCTAATACTTTAATATTTGACGAATCCCTCCGCACACGCATCCCCAAATTTTTAGATTTGTCAAATTTCCGTATCCCCATATTTTTAGATTTGTCAAATTTCCGTATCCCCATATTACGCATCCCCGCACCCATGTTTCCTAGACTTATTATGTGGAAATAAGAAAACGATATGAAAAAAAATCTAAAATAATCCACAAAGGCTATCTTCGTATCCAGGCAAAGTCATCATCGAGACTAATAATGCTGCAAGATTTAACCAATTTATTTCCGATGTGAATATATGATGGTCAGATTAACTATAACCGATGACTTGGACATTAATCTAATGGTATGTTTGGATACTAGAATTTTGTCCAAATGACATGTTTGGGATTTCGGAAAAAATTGGATAGTTCCATAACAAGGCAATTAAATATAAACCCGAATTTAAACCGGAATCACGATTGTTACGATACGTTTAACAATTTAAACCTGAATCACGATTGTTACGATACGTTTAACAATTTAAACCCGAATCACGATTGTTACGATACGTTTAACAATTTAAACCCGAATTTCAGTCATTTAACAAAGAGTCCACACATTCTTAGCCCAACTATAAACCGGAGCCTTGAAATGAGTTTCATATGTCCACTTGGAACTCTAAACTAGTATTGAATACGTCCACAAACACAAAATCAGCAGCATTATCGACCTCTCAACACTACTCTATGAGATTCTCAGAATTCGTAAATTTTATAACTATAACCGCAACAAAACAGTAAAGCAAAGCTCAGGCATTGTATTAAAAACAATACACACAGTTGAGTAAACTTCAAAGTGGTGGCCAGATTTTACACTCATTTTCAAAAAAGTGGCCAGATTTTCAATTTTACAAAATGGTGGCCAGACTTGCCTTTTTTCTTTCAAAAAGGTGGCTACAGACGATTTTCAACTTTTTGGCAGGGGTAAAATGGGAAAAAAAATGCTAGAGATCCCAAAAATTGCCCACAAAAATTCCCAAAACTGATATGTGTCACCATATGATTGATTATATTCGTAATAATAATAATGCCCCCATGTATGCATATCAATTCACCAAAAATCCACAAATATGAGTTGTCAAGATTTAATTAGTCAATTTATGTGCATGCATGGAGGGGGGGCATTATAATTATTATTATTACAAATATAACCAATCATATGGTGACACATATTAATTTGGGGATTTTTTGGATAATTTTTGGGATTTTTAGCATTATTTTTTTAGTAAAATAACATATTTTCCCATTTTACCCTTGCCAAATAAGTTGAAAATCATCTCAAGCCACTTTTTTTAAAGGAAAAAGGCAAGTCTGGCCACCATTTTGCAAAATTGAAAATCTGGCCACTTTTTTGAAAATGAGTGTAAAATCTGGCCACTTTTTTGCAATTAACTCCACACAGTTTAAATACACACTAGTAGTGCAAATAATGTTACCCAAAAGTATTGAGTTGAGCTAAAAAGAAAGGATACTCCTTCATAGGCACGAGTGCGAGTTTGTAAAGCACTCGATTCGATATCGCTAACGCAATCGTGATTGTGGAGCATATCAAAATCAACTTATTTTGAGTATTCCTATCACTGATTGGAAATGGATTAGTTTGGTGATCTGGTGAAGTACAATTTGGTTGAATTCGGGTTATATTGTGATTGAATTTAAAGATGTTCTTCCGAATGTGAATTGGAAAATGTTGGTTTCTAGGGTTTGGAGAGTGTGAGAATAGATTGATTGGGATCGTGGTTGTGGCATTGATGAGTTTAAATTTGTTGTAGAGAAACTAGCTTATAACCCGTGCAATGCACGGTTCCTTTTTTAAATTTTAAAATAATTTTACTTTTTTTAATTTTATATGTTATTAATTTACATATAAAATTATTGTTAAAAAGTTGATAATACATAATATTTTACACTTTCGATTTAATATTTGTACTCTATCTTGAATTATTAAAATTTGATTTGAAAGATTTTACAGCCCACGTGAAATTAACAAAAAAATCTTTAATTTAGTGATAGTTTAACAATTATTTTCCGATTAAACCTACTCAGAAACAAATAAGAAAAGAAATTAGCGTTTTTTTACATTGAAAATTCTATTCGATTTATGAATTATACTTATAATTCGTTTTAATTTTCAAAATACCCTTGTTATTATTTGAAGATAGTTCTACTAATAATAAAATATAATTTTAATAATAAGTGTATGAGAGATTTTGTCAAAAACTTTGATAATTGGTAGCATGGTCAAAATAAATAAGAACCGTTGAATCTTAAAATAAATAGATGAAAACCGTTGGTGTTTCCATTTGAATAATAATTATTAAATCATCAATAAATTAAATATAATTCTATAAGTTTCGCGTGAATTGTAAAATCATCCAAATTTGATTTATAGATCTCAAGATAGAACCCAAATAGTAAATATGAATATTTATTTAATAATAAAAAATAAATAAAATTTAATTCTAATGCAACTTTTTTTAATTATATCCTTTTTCAAATTATAATATTTTTTTTTAAAATTTAGTTCTAGTGCAACCTTTTCTAATTATATCGTTTTTAAATTATAATTTTATTTTTAAAATTCACTTATAAGGCAACATTTTCTAATCATATCCTTTTTAGATTTTAATTTTCTCTTTTAATATGATATAATCTTGATCGTCTATTTTTTAAAAAATCGATTCCACGGTTGAGATTATTTTGGTAGTACAGTGACAAAAATTATGGATAAGATCTCTATTATGCTTATTATATACAAATAGCTTATAACCCGTGCAACGCACGACTCCTTTTTTAATATCTTTAATTACATTATATATATTTTAATTTTATAAGTTATTAATTTACATAACAAATTATTATTAAAAATTGATATATATATATATATATAAGTTTTACACGCTCGATTTAATATTTGTAGTCTATCTTGAATTCTTAAAATTTAATTTGGACAATTACGGCCCACGTGAAATTAACAAAATAATATTTAATTTGGTGATGGTTTAATAAATTTTTTCTAATTAAATCTATGTAGAAGGAAAAAAGAGAAAAAATTGACGATTTTTTATGCTGAAAATTTTATTTGATTTATGAATTCTACTTATAATTCGTTTTGATTATCAAAATACCCTTATAATTATTTGAGGATGGTTCTACTAACAACCAAGGGGGTGTTTGGCAAATCGGCTTAGCAACTTATAAGTTACTTATTTTGAAAACAATTTCGTATTTAAATAATTTTTTTTAGAGAAAAATGTGTATCGAGAGTTTAATATTCGTTATCTTGCAAAAATAAGTTACTTATTTAAAAAAAAAGTACATATTTCCTAACTTTTTTCCAGAATAAGTAACTTATTTCTGAAAAATAAGATTTCCCAAACGGACCTCAAATACAATTTTAATAATAAGTGTAAGAGGGATTTTGTCCAAAATTTTGATGATCGGTAGTCTGGACCTCTATACGACAAATATCTTAAAATAAATAGATGAAAACCGTTGGATCTAGCATAAAAATTATTTAAATTTTAATATGTTATAAACTAAAAAGTGTATTTATATTGTAATACGAAAAAATATATATGTCAATGATTTAAATCATATATAATTAAATTTTCTACATTGAATAGCATTATCAATGTAGGAATTTTACGTTAAATAGGATTAATGTAAAAACTCGTAGTCATATTTTCTCTTGAGATTCTTAGTTTTTCCATTTGAATAATAATTATTATATCATTACTAAATTAAAAATAATTTTATGAGTTTCGCGTGGATTGTAAAATCACCCAAATCTAATTTCTAGATCTCAAGATAAAACCCAAAGAGTAGTAGATATGATTTTTTAAAATACTAATAAAAAATAAATAAAATATAATTCTAATTTAACCTTTTTTAATTATATCCTTTTCAGATTATAATTTTTTTTTAAAATTCAATTTTAATACAACTCTTTCTAATTATATCCTTTTTAGAATATAATTTTTCATTTTAAAATTCACTTCAAATGCAACATTTTCTAATTATATCCTTTTTAGATTATAATTTTCTTTTTAATGCGATCTAATTTTGATTCCTTTTTAGATTATAATTTTCTTTTTAATGTGATCTAATCTTGATCGTCTATTTTTAATCCAACGGATCATATGATTTTGATAGTACAGTAACGACGACCAGACGACGACCAAAAATTTGGATAAGATCTCCCTTATGCTTATTATATATAAGGTATTAATGGGGGTTTGGTGAGAGCTGATGAGAGACATGAACATGATGTTGCCATTTTGACTGTCCTCATTTTTATGTGATTTTCACTGTGTATATATGTATATCGGAGTAAATTGCAAGTCCAGGAGGATTATTGCATTTATATACGTAAAATATTTGAATTTGGTTTAATAATAATTTATATCTTAAATTTTCGTCATGCCTGAAAATTAGAAAAATGATAGACACATGTTAAGATTTAACTAATAATTAATTATAAAATATGAACCCATCATATATGTATGTGTTCATGAATTATTATTGTAATATATATATTTTGCAAAATAATTTGAGACAAATTCTGAAATATGTAACATTATTCTCAACTAGCGTAATTGATGTAAACTTGTTTATTTTTACGATTTAAAAAATATATATTGACATGTATATTTTCCGTTAAAACATGTTTGTTATAATATCTCAATTTTGTTTTACTGGAAAATTTGATTTAAATATTCAGATAAGCACTCAAAATAAAATATTTCGTGGTATTTAAATGTGTTCGATATAAAATAACACATGTACACCAATTTGTACAAATTTATGTTACAAGTAGAACATCTAGTAATTTGTTAATATAATAAATTTGGGTACGAGAACATAAATTTTAAATAATAAGGGGGGGTTTTCTTTTTAATTCTCCTTAGTGTTTTTCATGATTATAAATCAATTTTTAGAGTGATATATTTTAATATTTTATCCTCATTTTTTTGTCATTCTTTCATAAAGAATCTAGTCAATACATAAGAGGGAGAAATAAAGTTATTTTGATTTCTTTCTCTTTCATGGTATATTTAAGAATACAAACATAAAATAAGTAAGTCGTACACGAATGACATATTTATTCATATTCCAGTTATAATTTTGACAACTCAAGAAACTTGTTATTTACCCATGTAATATTTCACAATAAAGATGTTGTCCAAGCAGTATATAAAAAACTAATTACATAATTTAAAATTTTATTTTTTAGGCAAATAATTTTAACTACCTCATAGTATATAATGTGATTGATCGATCATAATATTTGTGTATGTGCATGCTATGCAATATACTAATTTCTAAGATATTTGTTAACTTGACTGTATTTTTAATCCTTTTTACAATTTATTTTGAATTTTTTAATATTCTTTCCAACCAAAATTTCTCTATGTGTATTATACGACTTTTAATCGATGTACATATGATATAAATTGATTCCTATATTTTGTATTATTATATATTATATTATCTTTTTTCAAGAAAGTTTATATTTCTCAACTTATCTACAAGGTTCATTTTTTTAACTTTTGTACTATCTGACATTTTTAAGGATCTCATCTTTTAATTATATACTAGTTTAAAACCCGTGCGATGCACGGGTTTTTTTATAAATATTATTTGAATTTTTTCATTAATTTAATTAATTTTTTTTAAAACATGAATTTTGGAAACTTAAATTTTTAAATGAAACGATGATCATAATTATATAAATGTTATCCTTGATATTTCTAATTAAATGAGGAATTTTAGTTATAAATATAAAAAAGGAGATAGGTTTTAATTGAAAAAGCTAATTGGTTAATTATTAGTAATTATAAAATTATAATTTTATTTTATTAAAAAGAACGCCCGTGATATAATTGGAAAGAAAGATGACTTAGTTAGAGAAAATTTAAAAGGCACCATATTTTAGGTGAAAAAGTTAATTGCTTAGTCTATAGTAATTATAAATTAATTATATTATTTTAGTAAACAAAATTGCTCATAATGTTTTTAGAAAAAGAGAAATTAATGTTGCCCGTGATAGAGAGGGATTTTAATTAGAAAATATAGAAAAGATAATACGTTTTAGCTGAAAAAGTTAATCGATTAATTATTAGTATTATAATATTATTATTTTATTTTATTAAATAGAACTGATAAGTGGATTTTATATCCACTTGGAGCGTTCCATATCGGCTTAAATTGATAGTCTTGGACTCAAGTTTGTTATAGTTTTGATGTATTTTGTGTAGATGTGCAGGTTTGCAAGAATGTTGATTAAGGTGGATGCTTATGTCGTTTTTGGAGATTAAATTGATTAAAATTCGGATTTTCCGGGACGGTTGCGCAGTCTACACTGTTTTGGCCATATCTGGAGTTCTATAAGTCCGTTTTCAGCGATCTTACTGCCCACGCGAAGCTTGAGAGATTTTCTACAACATGGAACAGGTGTTGCACGAGCAGGCTGCGCGTGGTGAGAGCAGACAGCACGACAAGCAGACTGTTGGGAGCAGGGAAATTACTGTTTTGCCCTTTTCAAGTTCTAATTGTATTTCGGGCAGTTTTTAGTACCTTAATTGAATTCTAATTGTAATAGAAGGCAATTTCTTGCTGGGCAAGAATTATAGAGCCTATATAAACACATCCTAGCATTGTAATCATCATCAGTTTTTTATTGTAACATAGCTTAGATCTGCAAGGGAGAAAAGGAGAGAATGATTCAACGCTCGTGACAAGCAACAGATCTAGATCTACTTCATCTTTTGTGTTATTCTGGATTATAGATTTGTTTTCTCAACTCTTTATTTTAATAATATTATTGCTTCTTTCTTCCATATCTTGTTTATTATCATGTTTTCATTAAATCCCATGAAGATGAACGGTTCAATTATGAGCTAATCGTTGTCATGGGATTCTAACGGAGTTATCTATGTAGCTTAGTAGTTTGATGATTTAAAGATTACGTGTTGTGAATTCTTGATATCCTCGTATGGTTGTGTTTCATGTATTTAGATGCGTCGCGAACATCTAATTTGTTAATCTCTTGCGAAACGAGAGTAGATCTTGAGATTTAGAACTTGCCATGCTACCATAGGATAGGTTGATGTTTTAACATCATGATTTGTAGCATCAATAGAGATATTATGCTGCCCTATGTGATCTTAATAGACAACTTGTTCTTCAACCGTTATGTTTTCAAATCTCATAGAGATATAGGGTCTAAGCATAATTGGTGTCTATTCATCTTCTATCTCTTTTGTGGATGTATGTTTAGTTTGGTACTCGTATACTGAGAAGTAGCGTTTACTTATTTCGTGTTGTCTGATCAGATATCAAAACCATAACGTACATTGATTAAAGGCGTCAACTCTAAGTGAAGTAGATAATGAAGTTAGAGTCCCATGTTTATTCTCATATAAGTAATTCGATTCAATTCTCGTTAGTTAATTTAATTCTTAGTTTAATATTTTGCATCTTAGTTTTAATTAGATAATCAAATCTCAATTTGTTATTTGTCTTAGCAGTGAGTTAAAACCATACATTGTTGCATAGGTACATCGACTGATTTAAAACCAAAACCAGATCTCTGTGGAACGAACTTGATTTCTATCTGTATTACTTGTGACCACGTGCACTTGCGTGATTTTGTGTTAACAAGTTTTTGGCGCCGCTGTCGAGGATCATCGGTGTTTTATTTTTAGTTTATGTGCTTGTCAATAGTGGTCGTTAGCGTTCACTGACTCGGATTTCTTACTTAGTTTGTTTGTTTCGTGGTGTTTGCAGGTACTTAGGTTTGTATGCAAACACGTTTGCAAGCTCGTTTACAAAAACTGGCAAAAGACGATCTTGTAGAGAATTTAGAGAATAAGAACGAGGAAGCTGAAACTACAGTAGCGATGGGTGATGCAGCAGCAGCTAAGGCTTTGAAGGAATATTCTCAGCCAAAGATCAATGATATCCAGTCTAGTATTATCAGGCCGGCTATCACGGCTAATAACTTCGAAATCAAGCCGGGCACTATTCAGATGGTACATAATTCGGTTCAGTTTGGGGGTGCTCCTACGGAGGATCCTAACATGCATATTCGGGACTTTATCGAGATCTGTGATACTTTCAAGTTCAATGGTGTTTCGGATGATGCTATCAAGTTGAGACTTTTCCCATTTTCTCTGAAGGATAAGGCTAAGGGCTGGTTACACTCTCTACCAGCTAGTTCCATTACTACATGGGAGGATCTTGCTCAGAAGTTTCTTACTAAATTCTTCCCTATGGCGAAAACTGCAGCAATAAGGAACCAGCTAACTCAATTTCAGCAGCAACCTGGAGAGTCTTTGTGTGAGGCATGGGAACGATACAAGGAGATGCTTCGTAGGTGTCCACATCATGGCATGCCTGACTGGATGGTTATTAATAGTTTCTAAAATGGGTTGGGAGCACAATCTAGACCTATGCTTGATGCAGCATTAGGAGGAGCTCTATGGGCTAAGAGCTACGATGAAGCTTATGAACTTATTGAGATGATGGCTGCCAATGAATATCAGAATCCAACCAAGAGGCTTTCTCAAGGCCAGGTAGTAGGTATTTTTGAAGTGGATGCAGCTTTAGCTATTGCATCTCAGTTGAAGGCATTGACTATGAAGGTGGATTCTCTTGCAAATTATGGAGTCCAGCAGGTTGCTAGTGTTTGTGAGCTATGTGCGGGCACAGATGAGACGAATCAGTGTGCTATTTCTCCTGAATCGGCACAGTTCGTGAGTAACTTTCAGAGACCTGTTGCACAAGTTCCAGCCACCTATCATCCAAACAACAGGAATCATTCCAATTTCAGCTGGAGCAATAATCAAAGTGCACAATAACCTTATCAGCAGCAGTTTCAGGGACAACAAGCGAAGCCATTCAATCAGGGCTATCAGCAGCCATATGCTTCGAGGGCACCATATCAACCTCCGGGATTTCAGCAGCAACAACCCCAGGCTCATGCGGGGCAATCATCTAATGAAAAATAAGAAATGGATGAGTTGAGGATGATGATGAAGAACCTGCAAGCTTCTCAAAAGACCTTGGAAAACCAGATGGGACAGATTGCAAGTGCTTTACTTAGTAGGCAACCAGGAACTCTTCCTAGTGACACAGAGGTGAATCCAGGCAAGAGGGAGGTCCATGAGCAGGTGAAGGCTGTGACTTTGAGATCGGGAAGGGTTACAACAGATCCAAAATCAGCAACTAAGGAAGATGAAGATGTTCAGAATCAGCAGGTTGAAAAATATGCAGTGCTAGAAATTGAGAAATCTGATTTAGTGGCTGATCAGCTTGATGGTGAGAAGAGCAAGAAACCTGTTGAAAAGTCTACTCCGGAGCAATCTTCAAAGAATAATCAGATCTATCCGCCGCCTCCTCCATTTCCTGGACGCTTGCAGAAAAGTCAAGAGAAATAGTTTCAAAAGTTTATGGATGTTTTCAAGAAACTGTCCATTAACATTCCTTTTGTTGAAGCATTGGAGCAGATGCCGAGATATGCAAAGTTCATGAAGGATTTTTTATCACGGAAGAGAAGGTTGGAAGAATTTGAAACAATGGCTTTGACAGAGGAGTGTAGTGCCGTTCTGTAGCAGAAGTTGCCACCTAAACTTAAGGATCCAGGAAGCTTTACAATTCCATGCACCATTAGGAAGTTGTCTTTTGACAAATGCTTATGTGATTTGGGAGCTAGTATTAATCTCATTCCCTTGTCTGTTTTCAAGCAACTGGGTCTACCGGAGCCGAAGCCAACTAACATCTCTTTGCAGTTGGCTGATAGGTCGATCACTTATCCGAGGGGAATAGTAGAGGATGTCTTAGTGAAGGTTGATAAGCTCATATTTCATGCCGATTTTGTGATTCTGGATTTCGAAGAAGACAAGAAGATTCCCATAATCTTGGGAAGGCCTTTTCTAGCTACGGGTCGTACTTTGATCGATGTGCAAAAAGAAGAGCTTACAATGAGGGTGTAAGATCAGAATGTCACCTTTAATGTGTTCAAGGCCATGAAATTTTCGACAGAGGATGAAGAGTGTTGCAGTGTGGAAATAGTTGATACGGGTCAGAGAAAGAAGTTTGATCAATTGTTGAGCGAGAAATCGGACACATTCGTGCTTAAGCATCCCATTAGTGATTCCACTGACAGTTCTTCGGTTCGCGATCTCTCGACTGTCAAGCTTGGAAAACTTCCACCACATTTGAGGTATGTCCTTTTGAATAATGAGCTAGTGATTTTTGAAGAGGGGCATGATAACGTGTTGCGAAGGTGGAAAACCGATGATAAGGAAGAAGAAATTTTTGTTCAACCGGTTGAGTCGGAGAAGCACCTTAGAGGTGTGAAGAAGAAAAAGAAGAAGATTAGGCCGTTGGGTAGTAAAATCAGGTTGAAGTCTGATGGAAAAGATTTGTGGAAAGCAAGCAACCAAGATGTCAACGTTCGTATGAATGGTTTATCTGTTGAAAACGGTTCAATTATTCTTTTGAAACCTCAATGATTTGAGGAAGTAACGTCAAGCTATTGACGTTAAAGGAGCGCTTCGTGGGAGGCAACCCGCGCATTAGTGTAGGGAAAAAAATCGAATTTTTGAGTGTAACGCAGGCTGCGCCTGCGTTTCTGTCTTTCGGGCAGGTTGCACCCCTGTAACGCAAGCTGCGCCTGCGTTACTGTCCTTAGCGCAGTCTGCTGGGCTGATGCGCAGCCTGCGCCTGCGTGTCTGCATTGTGAGCAGATTGCACCTGACGCGCGCAGGTTGCACAAATTACTGTTCATCCGATTTTTTTCAGCAGTGTTGTGTCTTATAAAAAAAAAAAATCTTTCCACCCCATTTTTTTTATACTCTCCTCTCTAAACCTATTCTAATCCTATATCAATTCCAAAACCTCCCATCTTTTCTTCAAATTTCTAAACCTATTTATATTCTAATTCATATTTATTATTATTATTATTATTATTATTATTTATTTATTTATTTATTTTTTATTATTTTTATTTTATTATTTTTTAAAAAAATCCTAGTTCTATCATACATCAAATTTCATACCTTCTCAAAATTTTCTTTTACACATTAAAATTTATTTTCATCCTATCCATCATCTTATATATACTCACCTATACATAAAAATCCAATTCCTCTTCTATTTATTTAAATATCTAAAAATTCAATTCTAAAGAGGAATTAATTGCAAGTTCACCTTTTCGATTCGTATTGGGTAAATCTTTTTCTCTAATCTTATTTTTATTACGAATTTGTGTTCTTGTCAATTGGGGGTTTTGTAGTATTCAGGCAAGGTGGCCAGTCTACGGAGCTCGTTCGCAGTATCCACCGCATGATTCATTCGAGGAGGGTGATAATTCAGATGGTCAGGTATGTTTTCTGCTATCCCTCGTATTTACTTTCATTCAATGAGGACATTGAATATTTTAAGTTTGGGGGTGGTTTGGGGGATTAGTAGTTGTTGTTGTATTATGTGTTCATGTAGAATTCATGCTTTGCATATTAGTAGTAGTAAATTATGCATATATGTTCGTGTTATCTACGTTTGTTTCATATAGGACATTTTGTTTTTATTTTCAATACCATGTGAGTTTATTTAGTTGCATTTTCATGGCATGCATAATTCATGATCCCTTAGGACGAGCTGATTCTGATTGGTAGGTAGATGTTTAATTGAGTGTGGTGATGATGAGTAGAGGGCTGATTTATAGTTCCTAGGAATTGACGTGCATGTTACGGGAACAAAACTTTTACACAGTCTCATTGTTTGCTTTTGGGCTAGGTTGAGGTTATGCTTGTTTGGATGTTTTGAGATTTAATCACTTGATTATATTTAAAATTTTCGTTATTCCCTTGATGGCGTAGGAGCACTAAAGTCTAAGTTTGGGGGAAACCAGGGATTTCATGCTAGTTGTTAATATTTGTTAAATAATGGCTAGGTGTCAATTGGCTAGTAGCCAGCTCATATTTATATGAGTAGTCTAGGGTTGGAATTGAGAATTCTCATTCCAGATTGCATGAAAAAAAAAGGAAGAAAAAAAAAGAGTCAAAAGTCCAATTGTTAAATGCAAAATTAACCACGAGTGAGCTCTTTAATACTCGAGTAATTAAGTCTGAGGGGACTTAGTCCTAGTAACCTAAAGCCCTTGTGGTTTGGGATTGCTGACCTAACACTCGCTACATGGGTATTATTCTATAAGCCTTTTGGGGTCTCATTCATTGCACGGTTAAATAAGCATGTGTATTGTTTGTGGTATTATGTGTCGTAGTGTAGTAATAAAGCATGAATTCCTGGCTAACTTGAATGAGGATGGAGGTGTTTCTAAGTTATGAAGTGTCTACAGTCTATTTTTTTTATAAACCTGTGATTTTCTTGGCGAAGGGCATGTATGATTTTTGACCTAGTTTTGGGAGTATTTCTGATGAGCATGCACACACTCACGTTTCTGTCATGTATTGTTAGTATACGGGGACTTAGTCGAGCTCTATTTGGATTTAGTTGCATTCTTTGAGATGTTTGCTCGTTAGTTGGTTTTGGTGAGTTTGAAGGGGATCGTTGCATTTTTCATATTAGTTGCATTCATGCATTGCATTGCATTAGGTTAAATGGATTTTTTGGGTACATTTACTATAGGCCCTCACGAGACCTTACTCGTCCACTAGGGCTGCCTAGGGGTTTAAAGGGCTTGTTGCATATGCCAAATGCAACCGTGATCACCTACGGAAGTGGTACTAGTTAGTTAGATAGTGTAATTGTTTATGCTTGAGAACAAACATCGGTTTAAGTTTGGGGGTGTGATAAGTGTATTTTATATCCACTTGGAGCGTTCCGTATCGGCTTAAATTGATAGTCTTGGACTCAAGTTTGTTATAGTTTTGATGTGTTTTGTGTAGATGTGCAGGTTTGCAAGAATGTTGATTAAGGTGGATGCTTATGACGTTTTTGGAGATTAAATTGATTAAAATTCGGATTTTCCGGGACGGTTGCGCAGTCTACACTGTTTTGGCCATATCTGGAGTTCTATAAGTCCGTTTTCAGCAATCTTACTGCCCACGCGAAGCTTGGGAGATTTTCTACAACATGGAACAGGTGTTGCATGAGCAGGATGCGCGTGGTGAGAGCAGAAAGCACGACAAGCAGACTGTTGGGAGCAGGGAAATTAATGTTTTGCCCTTTTCAAGTTTTAATTGTATTTCGGGCAGTTTTTAGTACCTTAATTGAATTCTAATTGTAATAGAAGGCAATTTCTTGCTGGGCAAGAATTATAGAGCCTATATAAACACATCCTAGCATTGTAATCATCATTAGTTTTTTATTGTAACATAGCTTAGATCTGCAAGGGAGAAAATGAGAGAAGGATTCAACGCTCGTGACAAGCAACGGATCTAGATCTACTTCATCTTTTGTGTTATTCTGATTATAAATTTGTTTTCTCAACTCTTTATTTTAATAATATTATTGCTTCTTTCTTCCATATCTTGTTTATTATCATGTTTTCATTAAATCCCATGACGATGAACGGTTCAATTATGAGCTAATCGTTGTCATGGGATTCTAACGGAGTTATCTATGTAGCTTAGTAGTTTGATGCTTTAAAGATTACGTGTGGTGAATTCTTGATATCCTCGTATGGTTGTGTTTCATGTATTTAGATGCGTCGCGAACATCTAATTTGTTAATCTCTTGCGAAACGAGAGTGGATCTTGAGATTTAGAACTTGCCATGCTACCATAGGATAGGTTGATGTTTTAACATCATGATTTGTAGCATCAATAGAGATATTATGCTGCCCTATGTGATCTTAATAGACAACTTGTTCTTCAACCGTTATGTTTTCAAATCTTATAGAGATATAGGGTCTAAGCATAATTGGTGTCTATTCATCTTCTATCTCTTTTGTGGATGTATGTTTAGTTTGGTACTCGTATACTGAGAAGTAGCGTTTACTTATTTCGTGTTGTCTGATCAGATATCAAAACCATAACGTACATTGATTAAAGGCGTCAACTCTAAGTGAAGTAGATAATGAAGTTAGAGTCCCATGTTTATTCTCATATAAGTAATTCGATTCAATTCTCGTTAGTTAATTTAATTCTTAGTTTAATATTTTGCATCTTAGTTTTAATTAGATAATCAAATCTCAATTTGTTATTTGTCTTAGCAGTGAGTTAAAACCATACATTGTTGCATAGGTACATCGACTGATTTAAAACCAAAAACCAGATCTCTGTGGAACGAACTTGATTTCTATCTGTATTACTTGTGACTACGTGCACTTGCGTGATTTTGTGTTAACAAGAACTGTCCGTGATATAATTGAAAAAAGATAGATTTTAGTTTGAGAAAATAAAAAAGGTAAAGTGAAAATTAAAAAGATGACATGCTTCAGGTGAAAAAAGTAATTGATTAGTTTATAATAATTATAATTTAATTGTTATTTTAATAAATAAAATTGTTCGTAGTGTTTTTAGAAAGTGAGAAATTAATGATACCTGTGATATTTCTAGAAAAAAAGAATTTAATTAAAAAAAATAAAAAGATGATACGTTTTAACTGAAAAGGTAATCATCGATTAATTATTAGCATTATGATATTATTATTTTATTTTTATTAAATAGAATCGTCCGTGCTATAATTGGAAAAACAGAGGTTTTAGGTAGAGAAAACAAAAACAGCAGGTCTAAATTTGGACATGAGGGGGGTAATTTCTGCAGAAAACTGGCTCATAGATAAACTGAAAACAGATTCATATGGAAATTTGATCACCATCACTAAGGTGTTAACAGCTATCTTGTATGCGAGAAATAGGAAAGTCTGGGAGGGGAAGGTGATGGAAGCAAATATAGTCCTAGAGATGAGCTCAAAGCAAATTACAGATTGGCAAATAGCAAATAAGAAAACACAACAGCCTATGTTACAATCGAATGTAGAGGTTGTAAATATAGGAAATTGGAAACCTCCAGAAACCGGATGGCTGAAACTCAACGTAGATGCTTCAGTGAAAGAGGGTGATTCACACTTTGGAGTAGGAATGGTCATTCGAAATGAACATGGTCATTTTATTATGGGACGGAACACGAGGTTGGCAGGTCAATTTAGGGTGTTGGAAGCAGAAGCTTGTGGGGTTTTAGAAGCTATTCACTGGATCCAAGAATTACATCTTAGTCGGGTGGTTATTGAGAATGATTCTAGCCTGGTGATTCAAGCATTGCAGCAAGGTTCTGAGTACTATGCAGAAGTTGGAAACATTCTGAATGGTTGTCTCAATGTTTTAAAAAACCAAAATGATTTGGTTGTTTGTCATGTTAAAAAGCACGCAAATAGGGTAGCACATAATCGGGCTAGAATTCCCTGTTTGCTAGGTTGCTTTAATGTGTTTATATCTCCTCCTTATTGTGTGTTGAAGACTTTATTGTATGATTTGCATTATCTTTAATAGAATTGGTTTGGATTTCAAAAAAAAAAAAAAAAAAAAGGTAATGTGTTTTAGCTGAAAAAGGTAATCCGTGATATAATTGGGAAAAGAGATAGTTTAGTTAAAGAAAAGGTAACGTGTTTTGACTGAAAAAGTTAATTGATTACTTCATAATAATTATAATATACTTTCTAATTAGATAAAATATAAAAATATTATATTTTACCTGAAAATGAAATTACTTAGTTATTGAAAAATAGAAAAGTTAATATGTTTAACCTGAAAAAGGAAATTGATTAATAAAGGAGAAATTTTAGTTAGATAAAATATAAAAGATATAAATTGATTAGTTAATAAGATGGATTTTATCTGTAATTAAGAAAGGCTAATATGTAAAATCTACAGGTATCGATTGTTTAACCTGAAAAAAGAAATTGATTAGTAAAGAAGAAATTTTAGTTAGTAAAATATAAAAGATAAAAATAAAGGAAATTATTTGGTTATTTAAAAATTGAAAAAGTAATATATTGAACCTAAAAATGGAAATTGATTAGTAACAGAGAAATTTTGTTAGATAAAATATAAAAGATATAAATTGATTAGTTAGTAGGATAAATTTTATCTGTAATTAAGTAAGGGTAAATAAGTAAAATCAATAGGTACCGACCAACCAACTTTTAATGTTTCGGTTTTTATATAATAGTATAGATTGTTATGTAAAAATATAAAATATATTATAGTTAAAATTATATGTAAGAAATGTTTAATTATTTGAAAATAAACCAATTTACATTGCGTGATATTATTATCAAATTTTTAAATTAGTTGTATATATAATCACGTACCATGTTTTGTAAACTAAAATACAATATTTTAAAAGTAATGTGAATAATCACCAATATCTTTTGGTCAAAAATTAAAGTAGCACTAAAAATAGAATAAATACGAGGTCGAATTTATCTAAAAAAAATTAACTAAAAACCAAAAGTATATGTAGTACAACGATCGGAAGGATGAATTTTTTGAACGAGGTTAATGATTCAATTCACAACAAAAATAAACTAACTCATTTAAAATAAGAGCGTTAAATAAAATTTTGAAATTAGTGTATATAATTACGTACCATATTGTTGAAAAGTAAAATTTCAAATTTTGAAACTAATATTTGTCATCACTATTTTTACTCATAAATTAAAATAATAGTAAAATCATGATAATATAGAGATCAAACTTATGTAAAAAGAGTTTTAATTACATACCAAAAAACATAATGTAGCATAATGATTTGGAGGAAAAAATATATGGAGGAGGTTGTGAGTTCAATTCCCCACAAACACAAAATAACTTATTTTTTCTTTTCAAATAAATAAGTAAGTGGCAAATCAATGTAATTTTGTAATATATAAGGGCAAATTTGTAATATATAAGGGCTCAAAATGCCCCTATGTGTACTATATTGTGAAACCTAAAATGTAATATTTTTAAAATAATGCGAATCATCATTATTTTTACTTAAAAATTAAAATAATAACAATAGTAAAAATAAGATAATGGAGAGATCGGTTTTATGTAAAAAAAATTTAACTCAAAATAAAAAAAAATCCATATAGCACAATGATTAGTAGGATAACTTATGTAGTGAAAGCTCTAGATTTGATTCACCATAGATTAATTGACTCAATATCCCTAAGTTAATTGCTCTATTATATATATTATATATAGAAAGAGAAGAGAAGATAAGAGTATAACCGGTGGAATTATCAAACTCAGACAAATTTTTGTTTTGCTCAAGTCGATCATCTTACACTTATGAGAAGCACTTAAAACTCCTTTGACAAGTTGACTTATCTTGAAATCAAACTCCATCTAATCTATCAATATATAAAATCAATATATAAAATCATGTTTAATGGCAAAATATTAAATTTGATTATCCTTAAATTGATTTTCGATTCTTTTTGATTATAATTACATAAATTTTAATTATTTATGTTTCAAAAAAAAAAAATTAATTATTTAATTTAATTTTTTTAATTTCACCACGTATTTGATTAGTTATAACTACATAAATAACTAATATTTTTTTGAAAAACTAATGTTTTTTTTATATATTTTTATCATTCAATTCTCTACAAATTTATATTTAAATAATACATATTAATTACATTAATTAATTAATTTATTTTAATTTCTTTAATTTTACCCGTTATCGATTCCCTATAACTATGTAATTTAATTGTGTTTGTTTATTATATATTTTTATTATTTAATTCTCTACAAATACATATTTAAATATTACTTATTAATATATTTATTATTGATAATTTTTTCATATTAATATTTTAATCTCGGTTCCCAACTAGTTTATTATTATAAAAATATTGTTTTGAAATTTTTAATTTACTATTTCAAAAAATTATTATATATTTAAACTACTTTTAAGTTGAGTTCACGCATAAAACTGACTGATTAAAAATTGTTAGAAAAATATACTCCCTTCGTCCCAATGGTTTCTATACATTAGAGGACGGAGGCGTGACACACATTTTAAGTCTTCTAATTACTATAGTCTATAGTTACATAACTGTTGTAGGGAGAATTTCGTTACAACACGAAATTGGAGGTTGCTGGAATCACGGAGCAAAATACGGATATTTTGCTAAGAACACGAAGAACACGAGAGGAGATTGGTGTTTGTTTGTGGCTGATCTTGTTGATAGATAGTCAGGGGTGAGCTGAGGCGTATCCAAACAAGGTGCCTACGTACCCTATTTATAGGGATCAAGCCTGACGTAGTTCTTGGAGAACAAGTTACCTAGCCGGGCTAGGGTTTTAAGAGATAAGCCAAAGTCCAAGCCCACTTGTTTAGGGCTAATGTGGCAGTGAGTCATCAACCCTATCCGTGATCCATGGCCCAGCTGTGGAAGCCTATGGTCTCGCACGAACAGAGTTGGCTAGTAGAGAAGTAACAAGGGCATTGCATGCGACCTCGAGGGATCTGGCCTTGCGAAGCGAACCCTAGTGTCCAACTACTCATGTGACCTCGAGGGATCAGGCCATGAGCCTTCCAGAAAAGAGTGAGATAGCGATCCCGTGATGGGAGCCAAACGAAGCGATCCCCGGTAGATGCGACCCCGAGGCTGAGCTAGTATGATAGCATAAATGTGATCCCGAGTCCGAGCTAGCATGAGAGGCGCAGAGGCCTAGCGTGAGAGGCGCAGAGGCCTAGCGTGAAAGGCGGAGAGGCCTAGCGTGAGAGAATAGACAAGGTGCTCCTGTAGCGAGGTGGCCTTGTTGCTAGAGGTGGCCCTGTAGCGAGGTGGCCCTGTAGCGAGGTGGCCCCGTAGCGAGGCGACCTTGTAGCGAGGCGGCCCTGTAGCGAGGAGACCCCGTAGCGAGGCGGCCCTGTAGCGAGGCGGCCCTGCAGTAGCGGGGTGGCCCTGTAGATGCGACCTCGAGGCCGGGCTAGCATGAGACGCCTAGAGGCCTTGCGTGAAAGGACACCTTGAGTAGCAGCAGGAGGTCATAGTGAGGCGACCCCTAGGGCGGGATCATGTCTTCGAGAGATTGTCTTCAAATAATATGATGAGATAAAGGTAAGGCGATCCCTGATCGGGACTCACGCCTTGTTGATCCTTCTTCCATATTTAAGCCCATTAGTAGATAATTGAGCCCATTAAGAGAGGTGGTTGAGCCCATTAAGAGAGGTGGTTGAGCCCATTAAGAGAGGTGGTTGAGCCCATTAAGAGAGGTGGTTGAGCCCATTAAGAGAGGTGGTTAAGCCCATTAAGAGAGGTGGGCCCCTTGTATAGTCGTTTGAGCATGTTTAGGATCTATGCCGAGATTCGGGCATAACAACTACCCCCGATTCCATATTGCCATTATGAATGCGATGTGGAATCAAGTAAAGTGGTGTCTTCCAATTGATGCAAAGCCAAGTACATGTAAGTGATTGTGACCTCGAGGGGTCCTTCCAAGCGCGATGTGATCCCATAGAGACTTTGAGAGGCGGCCCCATAGGGCCTTGAAGTCATGAATTGTTAAATATGTCTTCTGTTTAGCTAATATATGAGCTCATATTTCACTTGTGTCTTCAAGTTCTTCTTAGAATATGATGAGAGGACTCTCCTCCGAGCTTACTCCTTGTTATTATGATGAGAGGACTCCTTATATGATGAAAAGACTCCCTTTATGTTGTGGACTCCGCATAAGTTGAGAGGACTCCCTATATATGGAGAGGTATTCTCTTTCTGATATAATGAGAGGACTCCTCATAGCCTCCTATGTTGCGAGGCCTCCTTGCAACCTCATATGTTGAGAGGCCTCCTCCACGCAGCCTCAGATGTTGAGAGGCCTCCTCCTCGCAACCTCACATGTTGAGAGGCCTCCTCCTCGCAGCCTCGCATGTTGAGAAGCCTCCTCCTAGCAGCCTCATATGTTGAGAGGCCTCCTCCTCGCAACCTCATATGTTGAGAGGCCTCCTCCTCGCAGCCTCATATGTTGAGAAGCCTCCTCCTAGCAGCCTCATATGTTGAGAGGCCTCGCATCACAAGATGTCGCGTTGCTAGAGGCTGGACTTGTAATTTTTTAAATGTCTTGTTGGAAGAGATGTTATGTAATACCACTACCCCCGAGTCCTCATTCTCATTATAGATGTGATGAGGAATCAACATGTTTCAGCATCCTTCTTGTATTATTTGAGGTTGACACCATTTGTAATGAAGAGAATTATGTGTGATTCCGCTATAAGCATACTTGACTTTTTAAACCCTATCCCAGAGCACTTGTATTCTTCGTTGTTGTGCCAAGGCACTTGGCCTCACCATCGCTATCCCGGGGCCCTTGGCCTCGTCATGTTATCCGGATGCCCTTGGTCTCATCATGCTATATCGAGGCCCTTGGCCTCATCATGCTATCCCGGGGCACTTGGCCTCATCATCGCTATCCCGGGGCCCTTGGCCTCGTCATGTTATCCCGATGCCCTTGGCCTCATCATGCTATACCGAGGCCCTTGGCCTCATCATGCTATCCCGGGGCACTTGGCCTCATCATCGCTATCCCGGGGCACTTGGCCTCACCAACGCTAAGCGAGACCACTTAGCTTCTTCAATGTCATAATAGGCTTCCCTTTGTTGCACATGTAATAAGATATTGAGGTCTTGAGCTCATTTTGATCTTCAACTACTTTGGATTCTCTCCTTTCATCTCTAGTGCGATCTTGAGGCTAATTGATGAGGGCCTCGGGCTTAGCCTCGTTATTTGTTGCTTGCTCTTCCCAGTGTCTTGAGATAGTCGATGACCTCCTCATTGCCGGTGAGGATCAGGGGCGTCCCCCTCTCCCCGACAAGGATCAGGGGCGTCCCCCTCTCCTCGACGTAGAGGTATTTCACCAAGAAGAAGCATCTCATGTAGAAGTATCTCATTAAAAGGCATCTCACTAGGAGGCATCTCGCTAGGAGGCATCTCAAGATCTCGATTGTTACTCCATATTGGGGCCTCTCGATCTCGACGAGGAGATGGGGGTCTGTCGTCATGACGATGGGACCACTCACGATCTCCACAAGGAGAGGGGGTCTGTCATCATGACGATGAGACCGCTCACGATCTCGATAAAGAGATGGAGATCACTTAGAACCTTGACCCTTGCCTTGGCCTCTATCATTTATCCTTCTCGAACCCGGCCTCGCTACGCTAGGTGTAAGCATGGCCTCGCAACGCTAGGTGCAAGCATGGCCTCGCTCCTATGGGGTCGCAGTCCGGGGTCATGTGCTATCCCGGGGTCTCGCTCCCTGCAACCCGGGGTCATGTCTATCCCGGGGTCTCGCTCCTTGGGGGTCGCAGCCCGGGGTCATATGCTACCCCGGGGGCTCGCGCATTGGCCTCTCCGTTCTTCTTGTTCGAGTTAGTCATCGTTCTCCCAAATTAATTACTAGCCCCTCCTTCTAGCGCCAATTGTTGTAGGGAGAATTTCGTTACAACACGAAATTGGAGGTTGCTGGAATCACGGAGCAAAATACGGATATTTTGCTAAGAACACGAAGAACACGGGAGGAGATTGGTGTTTGTTTGTGGCTGATCTTGTTGATAGATAGTTAGGGGTGAGCTGAGGCGTATCCAAACAAGGTGCCTACGTACCCTATTTATAGGAATCAAGCCTGACGTAGTTCTTGGAGAACAAGTTACCTAGCCGGGCTAGGGTTTTAAGAGATAAGCCAAAGTCCAAGCCCACTTGTTTAGGGCTGATGTGGCAGTGAGTCATCAACCCTATCCGTGATCCATGCCCAGCTGTGGAAGCCTATGGTCTCGTACGAACAGAGTTGGCTAGTAGAGAAGTAACAAGGGCATTGCATGCGACCTCGAGGGATCTGGCCTTGCGAAGTGAACCCTTGTGTCCAGCTACTCATGCGACCTCGAGGGATCAGGCCATGAGCCTTCCAGAAAAGAGTGAGATAGCGATCCCGTGACGGGAGCCAAACGAAGCGATCCCCGGGTTGCGACCCCGGTAGATGCGACCCCGAGGCTGAGCTAGTATGATAGCGTAAATGCGATCCCGAGTCCGAGCTAGCATGAGAGGCGCAGAGGCCTAACGTGAGAGGCGCAGAGGCCTAGCGTGAGAGGCGCAGAGGCCTAGCGTGAGAGCCGCAGAGGCCTAGCGTGAGAGAATAGACAAGGTGCTCCTGTAGCGAGGTGGCCTTGTTGCTAGAGGTGGCCCTGTAGCGAGGTGGCCCCGTAGCGAGGCGGCCCTGTAGTAGCGAGGTGGCCCTGTAGATGCGACCTCGAGGCCGGGCTAGCATGAGACGCCTAGAGGCCTTGCGTGAGAGGACGCCTTGAGTAGCAGCAGGAGGTCATAGTGAGGCGACCCCTAGGACGGGATCATGTCTTCGAGAGATTGTCTTCAAATAATATGATGAGATAAAGGTGAGGCGATCCCTGATCGGGACTCACGCCTTGTTGATCCTTCTTCCATATTTAAGCCCATTAGTAGATAATTGAGCCCATTAAGAGAGGTGGTTGAGCCCATTAAGAGAGGTGGGCCCCTTGTATAGTCGTTTGAGCCTGTTTAGGATCTATGCCGAGATTCGGGCATAACAATAATTTTTTTTTACAATTTTCTTTTTTTGTATAAAAATAGAACAATCCTACTTTTATACAAAAAATAAATTTTAAAAATAAATTTTAAAAATAAATTATAAAATTATAATAGTTATGCACCTATCCGTGTCAAACATTTTAAAAAAATGTATAGAAATGAAGCGTACGAATGAAGTAATCAAATAGGAGTACTAACAACGAATTAAATAGCAATAGACCCGACGGACCGAACCGAAGGGCGTAGGCTTTTAAAGTATGAGACGGACCATGAGTCCGATCATCCAACACCATATGTCCAATTGTCCATATCTATCTCTTGACGTAAAAGGAAGAAAAATCTTAGTAGAAAAAAAAAATCGTACTGGAATTTGGTAAAAGATCATTTTATACCATGCCTACAAATTACAATACGAAAAAAATTAAATACTTGACAGGATATATAAAAAGTAGAGAATGATGTACCTGAGATTACCTCAGTATTTTTCCTGAGATACTTCCATAAAATGAAAGAAAAATCTCACAGATAATCTAGATTTCACAAAAATGTCCTTGCGGGACCACTTATTTTATAAGGAGATAAGACAAGTATCTTAGGTAAGTTCCCGAGGTAATCTCAGGAACATTATTCTCTAAGTAATACTATGTATCTCGAATATATTTTTCAAAAAAAATTTCGAAATTTCGAATGAAATGACATAGTAGATGATTGATTTTGAATTTATGGACGCATATAAATACATCCGAGATCCCATATTATTATCGGAAAGTTACCAATTATATAAAGAAAAGTGCTAGAGGTATCAAAATGGGTACCAAAAAATTGTTACCAAATGATGTGTTATTTTTTTATTGGTTATAGTTGAAATGGGTCCTCCAGGGCCATCCAAATAAAAATATTTCAAAATGACAACTAACTAGTGCCATGTCATTTGGTACTCAATTTTGATACCTAATTTGGTACATGTAGCACTACTCTTATATGAATGTCATATCAATATTTGGGAAAAAAAATTGGGAATATGTATCTAGCAATTCCCATAAACAAAATTAAATCAACATTACCATATTATTAAGTTTAAATTACCTTAAATAAAAATCGAACCAAAGCCAATCTTCTAGAATTTATTTTTCAGATCTATCTTGGTTTTCGGTCCGATTCCAAAAATAAAAAATACCTTGAGTTTCAAATTCTCCTCCTTAACATCATTCCATAATTTGGTGTTATTCCGAGGACTTTGAATTTTTGGCTTTTCGTCTCGCCTTTTGGCGTGTGTCTCTCCTTTTGGAGTGGTTTTGAAGTGTTTTTATGTATTTAGTTAATTATGTTTTTCTATGTTCGTGGTTGGATCTACTGAGAATAACTTTGTTGATGTCTTGGGGGATCTGGAAAGACTACATCGAAGATAGGACGGTGAAGATTATTGCAAGAGCTCACCACTCACAACCAAAGATGGTTCATCATATTTTGGAGGTTTTCACTTTCGGCATGTCTATGGCTGGTATCCGGCATGTAGATAGCTGGGGTGTTACTCATCCTTTGGGGGTTTCCATGTTCGGCATGTCTATAGCTGGTATCCGGCATGTAGATAGCTGGAGCGAGGATTCTGAACACTGGGTATCAACGGTTCTTATGTGATGTGGTCAATTGTGATATCGCTGTTTTCAGGAATTTTGGCGCAGTTTGGATCGCTTGGGATGTTTTCGAATTTGTTTTTAGTTTCAAGAACTTTTATGTTCATCTTGTTGAACGATCAGAAAACAATTTATTTGTTTCTCAATCTGGTCGTGTTGAAGTCGGGGATTTGTCCCGCTGTTATATTCAGTTGTTTGATCCAGTAATATAATCCAATGCATTTTGTCAAAAAAAAAGAAGTTTAAATTACCAATAATTTTTTGTTTTATAATTTAACTCAACTATTATTTGTAATCGTAGATGTAGATAAAATAAATGTATTTTTTTTGCAAAAAAAATTAATGTATTTTTAAATAAAATAAAATTATAAAATACCAAAGATCAATTTATACCATGCCTAGTGCCTACAACATGAAAATTTGAAATATTACTTGGCACAAAAAAATAATGTATTAGGAGAGTTCAAACTTGTGCTGTAGCATTATGTATTCTAGAAAGCCATACCTCGTGATTCACCAAATACAATCAAACTAATGTTGTCATGCTATTTTTCTTTAAGTTCAAGTGAAGTTAAGCAAACCATTACCTAAATATATATGTGTGGGTGTGTCTTTACTGAAGATACAGATTACAGAGCTCCTGGGAGCATCATGTCTTCTGATGATGGCGTTCAGTTATATATTCAAGATCGACATGTATGCGTATAATATATCCTAGCTCTTTGTTTCGCATATTTGTTAGAATATAATATAAGATCCATATCAGGCCTTCCTCTAAGTATTTTTGTCTCCTAATTTATTTCAATGGCGCAAGTTTAATTGATATGTTCTACCTGCATGTTTTAATTAGGTGACAATGGATAATGGAATAGTACAAGTAACAATTTCAAAACCAGCAGGATTGGTTACAGGAGTTTCGTATAATGGTATCGACAATTTGCTAGAAGTGCGCAATGATGAAACTAACAGAGGGTATGGAAATGGATAATTTTATTACGAATTTGCGATATAATTAAATTTACAAGGTATGTTCGTGGGGGGAAGGTGTTGAAGAATTTAAAAACACTTGCTTTTTTTTTTTTAAAAGGTACTGGGATGTTGTATGGAGTCCTCCAGGGAGTAGTGGCACAACAGGAAGATTTGAAAGGTTCATTTTACTTGTAAATTTGTTTATAGAGTAAATTACAGAGTGGTGGCCATATTTTACACCGATTTTCAAAAAAGTGGTCAGTTTTTCAGTTTCTCAAATTAGTGGCCAACCTTTCACTTTATCTTTCAAAACAGTGGCCAGTCTTTCAATTTCTCAAATTAGTGGCCAACATTTCACTCCGCGTTTTTAAAAAGTGGTCACTTTAGAGATAATTAATCTACTATTGGTCACTTTTTTGAAAGACGGAGTGAAAGATTGGTCACTAATTTGAGAAATTGAAAAACTGGCCACTCTTTTGAAAGACAATGTGAAAGGTTGGCCACTAATTTGAGAAACTGAAAGACCGGCCACTTTTTTGAAAATCGGTGTAAAATACGGCCACGACTGTGTAATTTACTCTTGTTTATATCAGCTGTTGCTTCTTGTCGGAACGGAAGCTGTGCATTGCAGGGATGGGCTGTACAGATTTATGCACATACCTTCATTAATTATAGGATCTAATCATGTTGAAGATTGAACTGATTGAAAGTGCAGGATTGACGGGAAAGAGTTTAACGTTATCGTGGAAACTGAAGATCAGGTTGAGCTCTCTTTCTCAGGAACATGGGATGCCTCCCACGAAAAGCTTGTGCCTTTAAGCGTTGATAAAAGGTTCACACACAAACAGTAGCTCCGTATATTACCCTGTAATTCTGAGCAGAAAGAACAGACACAAGTATAAGGCCGTGAGCCTGTGACAATGGAAACGTATTTATACATGCATATTACATTACAGGTTTGTAATGCTACGTGGTTCATCAGGATTTTACTCCTATGCTATTTATGAGCATTTAGAGGAATGGCCAGGCCTAAACCTTGACGAAACAAGGATTGCCTTCAAACTCAGAAAGGACAAGTAAGCAAATTAACTTTCATCCTAGTTTAACTAGTTGTATATTTACAAGTAACAACATGCGCGCGCACACATATCAGAGCCGGTCCTGAGCATGTGCGACATGTTCGATGGAAATAGAGATGCGCGCACAATGCTCAATTCCGAAGTGTATAGAGATGTAAATAGTATTGGGATCGAAATGCAGGTTTCACTACATGGCAATGGCAGATAATAGGCAAAGATTCATGCCACTGCCAGATGACAGATTACCGCACAGAGGGGTTGCCTTAGCCTATCCAGAAGCAGTCCTCCTAGTTGATCCGGTGGAACCTGAGTTCAAAGGAGAAGTACATCACTTAATTTGAATATATACGTAAATTGCATAGAGAAACAACATAAAACAACAGTTTTTGGCTTTTTTGCTTTACTGGTATGCAGGTGGATGACAAATATCAGTACTCTTGTGAGAATAAAGATTTGAGAGTTCACGGGTGGATCTCTACCGACCAATCTGTTGGCTTCTGGCAAATCACGGCCAGTGATGAGTTCCGTACCGGGGGACCTGTCAAACAGAACCTTACTTCTCATGTTGGTCCCATTACACTTGCTGTAAGTCCTCATCTTAGTTCTTGATTCTTATAAAAATTAACCATTGATATATCTCGAAGAACATTCTCGATTGTTCTCTATCATGTTTTCACTCAAACAGAGATCATAGTACAATTAATAGACTGACATGTGCATTTGTGAGAAATATATAATGGACAGATGTTCACAAGTGCTCACTATGCTGGAAGTGATTTGGTGCCCAAGTTCAAACAAGGGGAGCTTTGGAAGAAAGTGTATGGCCCCATCTTCATCTATCTTAATACAAATGATGGTCTTGACCCTCTTGCACTTTGGAACGATGCCAAAACACAGGTGCGCATAAAACTATAAATTTACATACCTAAGGAGAAAAGAAAAATTAGTTCTTGTGTATATATTGTGTGTTCATACTTGTTGCATATATGCATTTATATTTTCTTTCAGATGTCGACGGAAGTAGAAAGCTGGCCTTACGGCTTTCCTGCTTCCGAAGATTTTCCTTCAAAGGACCAACGGGGCAATGTACGTGGAAGGTTGCTAGTCCGTGACACGTATGATTTCATACATTCAGTTCCATCATCTAAGCTCAAGAAAGTTGTACGTTACAATGCTTGTACACAAATTAATGCACCTTTTTATAGAAGTAGTGCCTGCTTAACAGGTACATCAGTGAAGTTGATTCATCAGCAAAGGGTGCTTATGTGGGATTAGCCCCACCAGGAGATGTTGGTTCTTGGCAAAGAGAATGCAAGGTTTCCTTACAGTATAGTACTACAATACCTATAATCAAGTTATAATCAACCTCATATAGAAGTAATAATTTATTAACCTCGATCAGGATTATCAGTTTTGGACCCAAGCAGATGAAAACGGTTATTTCTCCATCAACAACATTCGTGCCGGTGATTATAATTTATATGGATGGGTTCCTAGTATTCTCGGAGATTACAAATATGATGATTATGACATAAACATAACTGCAGGTCTTACTGTTACATTTACGGCATTATATGATTTTGCTTTAACTCGGTCCAGAGCTTGTATTAAATCTTTATTTTTACACTGAATTCAACTACATTGTCGAGATGATAATGTATTAAAACATTTGTACGTGAAACTAGGTTGCGACATTGATTTGGGTGAGCTTGTATTTGAGCCTCCAAGGAACGGACCAACATTGTGGGATATAGGCATCCCTAGCCGTTCAGCTGCTGAATTTTATGTTCCTGATCCTAACCCCAAATATATCAATAAGTTGTTCATAAATCACCCCGACAGGTTTACTTGACTGATAATTCTGTCACTTCAATTTTTTTGTCTCTTGTTCACCAATTGTTTTCTGGAAAGTTCTGTGCCTATGAACTCATAGTTGTACATATATTGATTTGATAATAAAATGAATAACAATAATGAATTCATGATATTATTTTTTGTAAAGATTTAGACAGTATGGATTATGGGAAAGATATGCAGAGGTATATCCAGATGAGGACTTGGTTTACACAGTTGGCGAGAGTGACTATACAAAAGACTGGTTCTTTGCTCATGTTACTAGGTACTACTATCATTTAACGGTCGTATCTGACACTATGATTAAGTTTTGTGCACTGGTTACGAACCTTTCTTTTTGTTTATGTGTGATTATGATAATTCAAGTGATCTGCAAACTGACTTCTAATTACTTTAATAAATGCTGAATGTAGAAAAGAAATATACATAATACGGATCCATATGAATTCTAATCCTAAATGTCAGGAAGAAGGATGATGAAACATATAAAGGAACCACTTGGCAGATCAGATTTAATCTTGAGGAGGTGAAAAATGAAGAGATTTACACACTGAGGCTCGCATTGGCATCTGCAGCTCAAGCAGAATTGCAGGTACTTCTTCTCTTGTCATTGTGAAATTTTTTAAAACTTGTGCCATCATTGATTAATTTTCCGAAGATCTTACAACGCTTAAACATAACTGATAGAAGCATTTTAACGCGTGATTTAATCAAGTTACGCGATGAATACTAACAAACCAGAGTGACGGATTGTTGTAGGTAAGAGTAAACAATCCAAGTATGGAAGCAGTGTTTACAACTGGGATGATAGGAGGAGATAATGCAATAGCAAGACATGGGATACATGGGTTGTATTGGCTCTACACAGTTGAAATACAGGGGAATAATCTTAATGAAGGAGAAAATACAATTTACTTGACACAAGCATCATGTACTAGTCCTTTCCACGGCATCATGTATGATTATATTCGTTTTGAAGCACCCCCCGAGGTCGTTCCACGGGACTTTGTATAAATTTGATTTGGTTATTTCCAACATAAATGGATTTTGTTATGTATATATAACAACCAACATAAATGGATTTTGTTATGTATATATAACACAGTATATTTCTTTATCCTGAGCACTTCATTCTAGAGGCTAATGAGTAATGTCAATGTTGTATGAGTAATGATACGCTGAGTTGGATTTCACTAATGTAAATTTTTATTGATTGATATTCATATGAATGCAGATGAATTCATTATAATTAATTGAATATAACTAATTAAATTAAAATACACGTGATTTTGTGAAACTTTTTATATCCAATTTTGTAACTTTAATATTTTTCATGATATATTTAGGATTTTACTATTTGCTATGTTAGATTATTAAAATACATCAAGACCAAGTATTGGCAAACTTATTCTCTAATTTTTAACATTCAAAAGAAAATTTTAAGATTCGTCATAACTGAATCTTAACTTTCGAAAAAAGTTATACCTCATTCAAAACTAATATTTCTATGTTATTGTCGGTGCAATAGAAAATGTTTTCGGTTAACATGCAAAAAAAAAAAAAAAATGAATGAAGAAGGTAAGAGGAAAATTAATCAATGATGGCACAAGTTACATGGAATAACGATAGAATTACCGAATTAGATATCGAATATTGTTACAAAATAAAAAATCAAATATCGATGAAATGCACGTTGATCTATTGAGATAGGAGCCAATTAACATATAACACGTGATATTTCGTAAACAATTTTGTATCCAATTTAATACCTTTAACATTTTTGAATTGCATATCAGCCAAACCAAACCCTTTACCAAACCAAACCCTTTTCCTTTAGGGGTGCCCACTGAGGCAGTGACCACAATTAACTTTACTCATAATTTTGCGAAAATTTAGGAAGGACAAGGGCAGAAGTCACAGCAACCAAAAAGTTGTGAGGGGTATAAAACAAAACAGGTCACAGGGCAGGTTAAGTTCAGTTGACAGACCCTTAAACTGTCCTTACTCTTCTCTTTGGTTGTACTGCACTGCACATGACTTGCCTATACATGTACTCCCTCTGTTCCACGAAACCTTTCTGGTTTTGACTTTGAGCATTGTTTATTATAAGCGATTGATTACTAATTTATATATAATTTATATGATAAAATATAGTCATGAGTGATCTTGTTGGATTCGTATTTATTAGTACTTTAATAGAGTGAAATTTTTATATTTAATACTAATACAAAATTAAAGATATTAACGATTAAAAGTATGTATTGGCAAACATGTTCAAAATAAACAGGAAACGTTTTTAGGAACGGAGGGAGTAGCTTTTAGCCTTTTAGTTCTCCGTCTCTGTATATTTACATACACATACACCCTACAAGGGTCCTGGTCCCTGATAAATGATTGTCAGGAACCCCCTGGATAACACGTAGTTTTCCAGCCATTGGATCCTTGATCCAACGATGGATCCAACGGCTGGGAATCTATAAAAATATTTTTTATAATCCGCGGATAGGGTTTTTAACGTTCCGCGAATAGGCCTTTTTACGTTCCACGGAAAATATCCGTAGATCATAAAAAATATTTTTGTGGATTCGCAGGATCCTGACAATCATTTGTCAGGTACAGGACCCCACTCTACAATACGTATGTTTCCTTGTAAGCTTTCTTCATTACATAAAAACATTCAAAATCATATGTACTCTAAATCTTTAAAGTTTAACGTAAGGGGTCCGGTCTGGTGCAAACGTATGTACCAGACTGTTTATGAAATATACGGTTCCAGAGCCGCTGGATCGTTGATCCAACGGCTCTGATTTAAAAAAAAAATTTCATCGTACCGCAACAAATTTCCACGGTACAAGCAATTACCAAAATGCCCCTACTATTCAACGATCCAACGGCTCTGGAACTGTATGTTCCGTAAACAATCTGGTGCATACGTTTGCACCAGACCGTTTGCCTTAACGTAAAGGCATTCTTTATCTTTCTTCTCCTTCTATCTAGCAGCTCCTTTACAAACATTCTCCATTCAAGACTCTGCATCAACAGCACCACAGGTACACATTGCTTCCATCTTATACCATCTTCACACAACACACACACAAAATATCATTTTCGTTAATATTGATATGGTTGTAGTATCAATTAGGACTTTCTGTTTTTGGTAGTGATTCGGCCGAGAACAATTGTTCTCGGACTAAAACGTGTTCTTTGTGCGACCCTATTTATTTCTAATCTTGACAATTTGGCATGAAGAAGTATGTAGAATGTTTATTACTATGATTTGTTTTGTTTAGCTAACCTTTAAAATGTTCGTGTTTTGTGATTACAGATTAAGTGCCCGTAACATCAATGCCTGATTCGGGAATGCTGTTACATGCTCAAGATGATTATGTAATTATATCACTTGTTCATATCTGTATTTGATGTTCAATTTGTTTTACTTTTTACTAAAACAAACCCTACCTTTTTTAATTGATGCATGGTAGATTCAACTCTAATGTTTCTTTCGAATTAGAAAAAGGTGCATTTAGATTTAATAAAATTACTCATTCTTCTCACTAATGCAGAATTTCTCAATTTAATAGACTCACCGTAAAAGTGCATCTAATGAAGCCTTTTAATATTGTAAGTTATGTTATTCTTCCCCAATATTATTTATTTATGAGAAAAATTATTGTTTTCCTTGCAGATAGTGATAGATAATGGAGTACTCCAGATCACATTAACCAACCCCGGAGGAAATCTAACCAGAATACAGTACAGTGGAATTGATAATGTACTTGAAACGCAAAATAAAGATTTGAATGGAGGGTATGTACATTTTCATATTTTTCTGGTTTTAAATAAATGTTATAGGATGAATGGAGGTTTCTACGGTACTTCTACAGTAGCAGCAAACGGTAACAAATGTTTGCTGTGACCGGGAGCCTTTTATGAATAGTCTTTATATACGGCATTGTATATGCAGGTTTTGGGACCTCAACTGGAGTGAAGCTGGAAGCCAAAAGAACAGGGGCAAATTTGATACGTATGTCCTCTGCAATTGTATTCGTTGTTTTGAATTGTTATGAATTACATTTATTCTTATCAAGGATAGTATAGTTTATAGCACCTCTAGAGAACAAGAGTATAAAATTATAAAATAGGATTATGTTCATCATACAGGAAGTGCATGATCAATTCACCATGAATCCCTGTGAAATGTGTAGCACAAAAAAAAAAAAAATTAATTGAAGTGCACGACTAAACATGCCTCTGGACACTTTTCAAATAAGATTTTCTTCTTGTTTTGCTTGTGGCTCATCCTTTGCAGAAACTACAATGGGAATAGTACTTGTTCGCATGTTTATTTTGCATCTTAAATAGAAAATGTAAATGTTTCAGAATTGTGCTTTTGAACTTAATACACCATTTATTTGTATTTTTTATGTTTGTGCAATAATATTGGTAAGATATTTCCTTGTAGTCATACCAGATTTATTTAAATCTGAAAATCTTGCAAAAATGCAGGATTACTGGCACTAGTTTTAGGATTATAGTGGAAAATGAGAAGCAGATGGAACTCTCGTTTACAAGAACATGGGATCCTTCAGATCAGGGTGAGCATGCCCCCTTGTATATAGACAAAAGGTACAATGACGAAGACTTAAATCCATTTTTCTTTGAGACAAGAATAAATGTCCATGGTAAAAATGATGTTAAATTTGTAGGTTTGTGATACTGCGTGGCGTCACAGGATTTTACTCCTACGCCATATATAAACACTTGAAGATTATGCCAGCCTTTAATCTCAATACGAGCAGGATAGCCTTCATGCTCAGTAAAGATAAGTATGATATCTGCTTGTTATTTAACAAATATTGGTATTATGCTTAAAAACCTTGGTGCATATGTGAAAATAATACGAAAATTAAACAATACGATTAAGGTCCATCCAGGCTTAGGAGGCGTAACATATCTCTCCCTTTTCCTATCAGGCTTGCCTTGTCATAAAGGCTGGCCAGGCATGCCTTCTAACTGCACAATCATTGCATGCCAGACTAGGGTTCTTGTGCAACTTTGTATCATATCCACTATATCATAAACCATCAAATAGGTGGAAATGTAGATGCACGTAAGTGGGTGCGATGTATGATGTCACCTCTTAAGAGTTTAAGTGACCTGCTACCTTTTTTGTACCTTAAGAAAAAAATATCTAGAGAATATATATGTAAAGATAGGAAATAAGATGCATAACAATATGTTGGTATCTTACTGTTAGGTTTCACTATATGGCTGTAGCAGATAACAGGCAAAGGTACATGCCACACCCAGATGACCGCCTACCAGGTAGAGGAGAACAGCTAGCCTATCCTGAAGCAGTTCGACTTGTTGATCCAATTGAGCCAGAATTTAAAGGGGAGGTACTTTACATTGTTTTCCTGTAAAAGTCAAGCGGTCTACATAATTAACAAATGAGTAAAGTACATAGTGGTGGCTGTATTTTACACCAATTTTCAAAATAGTGGCCAAATTTTCAGATTCTCAAAAAAGTGGCCAACTTTTCTTTCCGATTTTCAAAAGAGTGGCTGCCGTCAACTTCCGTTAAATTTTCACCGTTAACTAATATATTTAAAGAATAAGTTACAGAATGGTGGCCATATTTTACAATGATTTTCAAAATATTGGCTATTTAATGATTTTCACCGTTAATTATTTTGAAAATCATTGTAAAGTATGGCCACCATTCTGTAATTTACTATTTAAATATATTAGTTAACGGTGAAAATTTAACGGAAGTTGACGGCAGCCACTCTTTTGAAAATCGGAAAGAAAAGTTGGCCACTTTTTTGAGAATCTGAAAATTTGGCCACTATTTTGAAAATTGGTGTAAAATACAGCCACCACTATGTAATTTACTCTTAACAAATTTGGAATCCAGTTTTCTGTAAACCTTATTAAAAAGATGCTATGCAATGGTATGTTAATATAATGATGAAAGATGACAAAGAGAAGAAGAATTAACAGTATTTTACTATTTTATATTTGAGGTGACTCCAATCCAATATATACATGTAAAAAACTTTAGCATTGTAGAAAAATTATCAACTGAATTATTAGCAAACAAAATAAAAGAGTATTAACTGATTTTCTCTAATGCGTAAATTTTAGGTTGATGACAAGTACCAATACTCCATTGAGAACAAAGATAATCGTGTTCATGGGTGGATATGCTTTGACCCACCAGTTGGATTCTGGCAAATCACACCAAGCAACGAGTTCCGGAACGGAGGGCCATTAAAACAAGATCTAAGCTCTCACGTGAATCCATCCACCCTAGCGGTATTTTGCTACCTTCACGTTTTTACTAATTTTTATCTTCAACATTCGCACAACGTCAGTTCATGATTTCGAAAGAACATGTCTAGATAATTTTCAGCTCTACTGTAACCTAAAAATTTATATCTAGGCCAATTAAAGAACATGTCATGTCATTTGGTAACAATTTTTGGTACCCAATTTGGTACCTCTAGTATTTTTCTTTTTCGTCTGGTGGTAATTTATACTGTGAAACAATTTCATATAGATATTTTTAACTTCTCATTATGGTGGTCAAGATCTTCTGGTAAAACTTGGAGCAGGGGAAGAGTGGACGAAAGTTCTTGGCCCAGTTTTTATCTATCTAAATTCTGTACCTAATGCTGCTAATGCTCTTTACCTTTGGGAAGATGCAAAAGAACAGGTACTACTATATGGGACAATTAGAAATATAATTGCAAGATAAATAATCATGTCAAATGCTATAACAACAAGACGATTTGATATCACCTTATCCGGCAATCAACTCTTCAGATGATCAAAGAAACCAGCTGCTGGCCCTATAGTTTCCTAGCCTCAGATGATTTTCCCAATTCAGATTGTAGAGGCACCATGAGGGGCAGATTGCTAGTTTATGACAGGTTTTATGATAAAGATTAGTTTCCGTCATTTCGTTACCCTTGGTACCTACATGTGCTGATAAACCTGGTTGCTAGGTTTATTACCAAATTCAATGTTCCAGCAGCCCTTGCATATGTGGGGTTGGCTGCACCAGGAGATGCTGGTTCATGGCAAAGAGAAAGCAAGGTTTAGTTATGCACTTTAGTAATTTTGAGCTATATAAGTTGTTTAAAAGATCTTGTTAGTTTATAATTGTGGTTAGATCAAAGAGTAACAAGAAACATTGTATTTTTTATGCCATCTCAATCTTGTCAGGGTTACCAATTTTGGACTAAAGCTAATGAATGCGGCGAATTCACCATTATGAATATACGTGCCGGAAATTATAATCTTTTTGCATGGGTGCCTGGTTTTATAGGGGATTATCGATGTGACGTTGAAATTTGTATATCATCAGGTTTATCATCTTGTTCTAACCTAAATCTTGTACCCGTAGTTGTAGCTAATAGATTTTGCTGTTTGTATGTTGATCAAGTGTTCACTAAATGCAAAAGCAGGTTGTGATGTTGACGTGGGTAATTTAGTGTATGAACCTCCAAGAGATGGTCCTACGATGTGGGAAATTGGTATTCCTGATCGCTCTGCAGCAGAATTTTACATTCCTGACCCAAACCCAATGTATATCAACAAACTTTATGTCAATCATCCAGACAGGTTAGTTTACTTGTTTCAAAAGCCTGCATCAAAGAAAAAGTAGTAGTGCCAATTGACAGTGTTCTTGATTGGTACTTGGTAAACAAATAAAAGCAGATGCTTGATCATCAAAAGACAATTAAAAAATCTACTGTATATTTTTTTCCGGCAGGTTTAGGCAATATGGCCTTTGGGAACGATATGCAGATCTATATCCGGATAAAGATTTAGTTTATACAATTGGTGTTAGTGACTACACGAAAGACTGGTTCTTTGCTCAGGTCAATAGGTAGCATTCTCCCTTTTTGTTTTGTTTTAAAATATGAAGTCTCTCATTTTCAGTTCTAGTAGATTAGTTACCTATTACGTCAACAAATTTGATGATAATTCAGTGGTTGTATGACAGGAAAATAGGAGATGGCACTTACAAAACAAGTACATGGCAGATTAAGTTTGAAGTTCTTAACGCTGAAAGATTTGAAAACTACAAATTACGACTGGCACTTGCAGCTGCACATCATTCTGATTTACAGGTAATTGGTTCACGGTCTTTAAGCCAACAGATAGAAACTATTTGGGTAATGTATAACTTCAAACTCAAAAGTTTATTTTACGATATATACAGAACAATTCTTTCGGACAATAAAAAAGTTCGTAATTTCTCAGTATTCATACATCGTAATAAATAACTTAATTTATATACCATCTTGAACCCCTTTCAAAAATAAATTTTAAAACAAATTCAGCACTTTAGTTGCATTTCCTGCCAAGTTTATCTGGCTTATCAGCATGCACTTTTTCCTTCTTTCACCAAAGGTAAGGATTAATGATCCTGACGCCGATAATCCTCTGTTTTCAACTGGAGAAATTGGGGATGACAATGCAATTGCAAGACATGGAATCCATGGGATCTACTGGTTGTTCACTGTGGACATTCCGGGTGATCAACTGGTGGAAGGGGACATCAACACCATATATTTGACACAATCAAAGAGCAGCAGTCCTTTCCAGGGGATTATGTATGACTACATCCGTTTGGAAGCTCCTTGTCCATAAAATGTTAAAGCTACATCACACTAGCTTCCTTCCTGTTCATGTTTGATATCAGTGTATTGTATGATCCTGCATCCATTTATGTACTTGCAAAAATTAACTTGTTTCAGAAATGGAGCTGGGCACAACCCCTGGCAGTACAATTGTTCTGTGACAAGTTTCTTAATATATCTACCTTTGACATCTTGTAAATCTTATTCCAAAGTTTGGTCACACACACTTGTTGAGTAGTAACCCTAATGTTCACAGTGAGGAACTATTCAAATCTTCCCAATTACTGTAATAAGAAAATTTTATCTATTTTGTATGGAAAATAGGGCTTCCGAAAACCAGTGGTTATTTGTTTAAGCACCAGCTAAATGTTAAGAATTAGCGAAACAAGAAAATAGAAGTTAAATATGTTTTCAGAACTCAGGTGGAAATTTTGAGTTGAGAGAATGAGCAGCACCAACACAGATAACATGCAATTCATCGTTGAAACATAAACCTCAACAAACTCCCCCCGTCACCATGCTTTAGTACAACGTACATTATGTTAGAATATTTCGAAAAACCGATGTTGTTAAGGAACCTACAGGCAAAGAAAGAAAGTGTAGTAACTACTCTTAAGTTAAATAATTCAAAGATGGTGTACACGTAAAGAGATCTAGTGGAAGAGAATTTAAAAGTGGATGACCTTGTCTTACTTCACGTGTTCATAACTCAAACAAGCACAACAGTTCAAAACCTACACAGTTCCCTTATCTCTCTGTTCATAAACTCAAAACCTACTCTCCCAATCTCGATGCAGAAGTTTAATTTTAGCTTGTATTTTTTTTGTATATACTTGAATGCCTTGGTGTCAAGCACGGCAGTGGAATTGCAGATTTCAGATGATCAAGTAAGTTTTTCGTATTCTTATTACTTTGTGGATATTGTTATTTACATTAAGTTTCATATAGAATTTAAGTCTCCAGACTCCTGTGTCCTTAAATGAGTGCAGCAAGTGATGCTTTCATGCAAATTTATCAAGTATGTCAGATTTTGTGAGTGTAAAATGCTAGTGTTTTAATATTGATTTTTTTAATAAAAAAGGTTTTAATGTTGTTTGCAGAAGTGTGTATATATTATATAGAGAGAGTAAGAGCATGCTATATTTGGAACTAACCACAAATTTGTAAGCATGGCCCTAAAAAACTATTAAATGGTTGTGCTTGCAAGTACAATAATGGGTTCCAGAAAAGGGTCTTGATTCTTAAACTAGTTCTTGCTTGATATTTCTTATATTTTGGGTTTGTTATACTTTTCTATTAAAAGATTGAATGGCCCATTTCATGATTTTTAAAATAAAAAAAAATAGAAACTAAAAAATTAACATACAATGAGACAGGTGAGTCAGTTTGAGCGGAAGAGAAGTGGTTGCATTTGGTAAAGTAAAGCACTCATTCTGCATTTGGTAAAGTAAAGCACTCATTCTGTAACTTTTATATCCATGGTATGCATAAAAGCGAAGGTTGAGGTTAGTGTGATGGTCAATTGGTCGGAAACAACATATTTATAGAAGTTAGGGTGAGGTTGCGTACATTTAGACCTTCCCAATCCATTATGTAAGAATCTTTTTCAGTGAGCAACACTTGCTTTATCGCAAAAGAAGATTGGCGAGTATAGTGATGATTTTACATAATCTGCATTTTAAGGTAGCTTGAAAAATAGGAATCCTAAACATTGATCATTCTTGTTCAGGTGGTGATGTATAATGGCTTGCTTCAACTCACATTTACAAAGCCAGGGGGTCACATCATTGGACTTCAATATAATGGACTTGACAATTTGCTAGAGCTTCACAATCCAGAGTTGAATGGAGGGTACAAAGTTCTGAAACTGCATCACAGTCTGTGCATATCCTAGTCTCATGTCTAAAAAATCAATAGAAATATGCCTTGCTGTGCAAAATGATTTAATGTAAATTAAGGTTTTCCTTTAAACAAGTTACGCTACAGGATAATAAATTTGAGACAGATGGTGTAGGAATCATAGTTTCTGCATATGCACTTCACTATTTACTATATAGTGTTCTAAATATTTGGTGAAAATTGCAGGTTCTGGGACCTTAATTGGAGCGATCCAGAAAGCACACAAACAAGAGGAAAATTTGATATGTACTCTCTTTCTATATATTTTATATGTTACATGAGTAATTACATGCTGTCAGTAACTTCAGAGTTGTTATATCATGGCTTTGGCACCAATTTGGTAGATTACTAACATGAATCGAATGTTGGAATGTGTAATCTCTCTCTATTTATATGTCATATGTGCAATTGCATGCTATCAGTAACGTCAAAGTTGTTATATCATCGCATTGTCACCAATATGTTATCCTAATATGTATTGAATGTTGAATGACTGTTTAGGATCAACGGAACAATCTTTGAGATTATTGTGCAGAATGAAGTACAAGTAGAACTCTCATTCAAAAGACCGTGGGATTCCTCATTAAAGGACGAGCATTCCCCTCTATATATTGATAAGAGGTTTCTTTTTAAGTCTATATAAAGAAGATGGAAACTATTTTGGCAATGATGATTCTTGCGACTAAAAATGTTGTGTGGATGTTTTAGGTTCATTATGCTTTCTGGTTCTTCAGGCTTTTACTCTTATGCCATATATGAACATCAAGCGGACATGCCTCCCTTTAGCCTCAATGAAGCAAGGCTGGTCTTCATGCTCAAGATAGAAAAGTACAACTTTTACCTTTGAATTTTAATTATGATTTTTAAAGAATTTGATTGATATTAAGTCGATGGATTCTGGCTATGTTTATGTAACTCATTAATGCTTTTATTCCCATGCAAGAGAAGGCTGATCTCTTCAAAAATTCAAATTAGCTTTCAGTATTATTTTGATAGAAAAAACAAATCAGTTGGTCTGGATTCCAAAAGATTCATTGGATAGGTACCACAAATTTGCAATTTCTTTTATTTCCTTGTATTAGTATTTTCTTTACCTTTGGGTTTGCATATACCTGCAAAAATTACTAGTATTCTATGCAAAACTATTTGATACTGATGTGAAGGTTAGTTTCATAAATCTGATTCTGCATGCAGTTGTCGTATGAGTCAGACTAGCTGAACTTGCAACAACCCTTTAGTATTTTCTGTAAAAGAGCTAAAGCAGAGAGTTTCTTTAAAATTATCGTCCTGCAATTTAATAATAAATTACTAAGGTGAAAACCTAATGCATAGGTTCATGTAAATCAGAGTTCCTCTGTAAAATGCCTAGCAATCTTTTATTAAATAGAAGTCAAGTAACTAAAATAAGGATGCTGAGGTTATGTCTGCATTCTAGGTTTCGCTACATGGCCATGGCAGATAATAGGCAAAGATACATGCCTCTTCCATATGACAGACTACCAGGAAGAGGTCAAGAATTGGCCTATCCAGAAGCTGTTCTTCTTGTTGATCCTGTGGAGCCAGAATTCACAGGCGAGGTACTTTTAACTTTTTTCCATTCCAAGAATATTTATATCAGTATATGCTGTTAGACTGCTTTTCAGATAGTACTTGAGTTTTTGGTAGCCATAGATTTAATAACCCAATTTATTGGTTGTTCATGAGAGCAGGTGGATGACAAGTACCAATACATGTGTGAAAACGAAGATAACAAGGTCCATGGGTGGATATGTCTTGACCCGCCTATCGGATTCTGGCAAATCACACCCTCTAATGAGTTCAAAACATGTGGACCTCTCAAACAGGACCTAACCTCTCATGTCGGCCCTGTGACTCTTGCTGTATGTAACTAGTTTACTCGCATATCCTTCCACAATTCTATTACCAGTACCACTCAGTTTGCAGTCATTACTTCCATCAGTTCTTTTTATTGCCTAATTCGTATATGATTCTGAAACTCCTAATGATTGTGTTGAAGGCTTGAAGCTAAGAACTAGATCCTTTATTTATATATTTTCAAATAAAGTTGAATGGAAATGTAGCAAATAAAGGAATGATTCTCGTGTCACATAGTTGCTGTTCGCAGATATCATAAGCTAACTAACTTACTCTTAGTTTAATTGTATCTCTACTTTCTTTCCACATATACTGCAGATGTTTGTAAGTGCTCATTACGGGGGTGTGGATGTAGTGCTAAACTTCAAATCTGGTGAACCATGGAAGAAAGTCTTTGGTCCTGTTTTCATTTATCTCAACACCAATTCAGATAAAGAGAATGCTGTTTCAGTACTCTGGGAAAATGCCAAAGAACAGGTTTCAGGACAGCTTCATGCAAATTTACTTCAATAATTGGCGTAAACTTAACTAATACTCCTCTACTTCTTTTTCTCTTAACTCCAATATTTTTTATACTTCAGATGAGAACTGAAGTCCAAAGCTGGCCATACCATTTCCCACTGTCGGAAGACTTTCCACAATCTGATCAAAGGGGTAGTGTTAGCGGCACATTACTAGTTGATGACAGGTAATCTATTAAATATTTACAACAATTTACATTCATCTTGTTCTGTTAATTATTAATGATCATAATATGGTTGACCCTTTTAGCTATGTCAGCAACCACCCTATACTTGCAGTTGGTGCTCACATAGGATTAGCTGCACCGGGAAACGTTGGGTCTTTTCAAAGAGAAGGCAAGGTGGCTCAACAATTCCATTAGCTCTTTCCTTTTCTAAAGCTGAATACAGTAACATTACATGTATTCTAAATTTATGTTTATTAAGCAGGGTTACCAGTTTTGGACCAACACAAATGATGAAGGTCACTTTTTTATTGAGAATATTCGACCAGGAGATTACAATCTTTATGCATGGGTCCCTGGTTTTATTGGTGATTTCCGATGGGAAAAACTCATTACAGTAACACCAGGTCTAATACCTTCTTGAGTTTACATCAGATTTAAATGTTCCTGTTCATGAAAATATATCCGCATCTTTGCAGGTGGAAGCATTGATGCTGGCACACTAACATACAAACCTCCAAGAGATGGACCTACCTTGTGGGAAATCGGCACTCCATATCGTTCTGCTGCTGAATTTTTTGTTCCTGAACCTGATCCAAAATATATAAACAAACTCTATGTCAATCATCCTGACAGGTTAGTCATCATATATGAATAACATGGACAATTTTTTTTGTAGTATCATTACTTGCAGAAGCTCTTGCTGATTCTTTGTCCAATAAATTAGATAAGGACTTTAATGCGTAAAAATTCCTATTTACTCGACCCTATATATTAATAACAGGTTCAGACAGTATGGTTTGTGGGAGAGATACACAGACTTGTATCCAGATAAAGACTTGGTCTACACCATTGGTGTCAGTGAGTATCACAAAGACTGGTTTTATGCTCAGGTGACCAGGTATGATTTATTGAAAATATTCTTTTTGAAGTATTGTAACTAATGAAATACAGTTGCTTATTCTCTACCATTGGAAAAAGAGGAAGTAATGACAAAAGTTAACACATTATGAGAAATTTTGATCTAAAGTACTATGATCCTGAAATAGGACCCATTGACCCAACATAGCACTGATAAAACTGTCCAATGATCCGGAAAATGAACAAAGAATACAAGCATACATAACGCTGTCCTATTGATTCCAGATCACTTGCAGATAGAAATATTACATGGTGTAGACAAGTACTGTTAACCTTGTTCAAGATCTGAGCTTATTCCTTTTGTCTCAACCGAGACATTGGAACTTAACTAAGATTTGATTGGCTTATAAGTGTTTCTATAACAGGAAAGCTGGTAGTGACATGTATACTGGAACTACATGGCAAATTAAGTTTAAACTTGGAAATGTTGATCACACCGGGATCTACAAACTTCGAGTGGCTATTGCATCAGCAACAATGTCCGTACTAGAGGTGAACTTCAATAAAATCCTAGGCCCCTCAGCGCATATAATCTATTTTCTTTGCACACAACATAAGGATTTTCTTTGCACACAACATAAGGAATTTGTCCAAATTTTTCCAGGTACGAGTGAATGATGAAGCAGCAAATCCACCAATCTTCTCCACTGGTTCGATAGGGAAGGACAATGCAATTGCTCGACATGGAATTCATGGACTTTACTGGTTATTCAATGTGGATATACATTGTACTCAACTTGTTGAAGGTGAAAATACCATATTTTTAAAGCAAACAAACGGAAGTAAATTTCAGTTCGGGGTTATGTACGACTACATCCGTTTGGAAGGCCCTCCATTGTCCCAAGAATATTGAATTTTCCTTGTTCATATCATTCCACTTCATAAGTTCATAGTGCGCAATGCTGGTTAATAATAATCATTCATGATTCTACATATATATATTTACTTTAAGACTCTAGCAAGAAGATATATGCATGTATAAAGGCTGTAACTAACTTTGCAGAGAGGGATCATATGTTAAGATCCAGAAAATTTGTTTCTGCAACTTTCTATTTAGAACAAACAACAGCACACACAAGAAACACAAAACCAATATTAAAGAACATCTTTTTTATTCAAGAAACGAAATGAAGTTCAAGAAAACATTAATTTAAGATTCTAACTTTCCTTTCTTCAATTTACGAGCATTGATGAACACATAAATCGCAATCATACCCTTTCAACTTTTAGAAACCTTGATTCAAGATCATCTAACGAGCCAGAGAAGAAAATATGTTAACAAAACCGCATAAATACAGAAGATCAACATGATGACTACGATTTTAAGATCGACTTCATAACTAAATTTAACGCGTGACAAAATCATTATGATCTTCAATCCTTCTTCGTTGATCATCGATCTAGCAATTTAAATATCATCAAGTCTTCCACTTAAGCAATTTAAATGCCGTATCTTTTGTAGAACAACACTCTTTTCTTTTCTTTTTTCGGAAAATCGCAGAACAACACTTTTTCACAATGTACTCATTCATGGTTTTTTCATCAAGTAGAACAAGGCTCTCCACAAAATAATCTACTCCTAATGCAGTTCCCCAAGGCTCTGAAGTTCCAAATTGCTGTTGAAATTTCAACTCTGTAAATTGTCCGGTCTCGATGTTGAACAACATAAACTCATTTGTATAGTAGGTCCTTACCATTAATTTATTATCATCAATGAATCCCAGTGGGTACTTATTTTCTAAAGGAACACTGAAAATCTTCCCCCAAGTAAATTTGCCACTGCAACTACGGCTCAGTATCCACATGACCAGATCAGTACTAACTGCAGTCTGACAATATTCTAGAAGGGCTATTGATTTTCCATTTGCTTTCATAAAAAAACTCGAATCTGCCTTAGAATGTTCTGGAAAATCAACTGCCTGGATTCTCTCATAACTGATGTCAAAACATACAACTTGACAAGGTTCTTCTTTTAGAAAATATGCAACACCGTTCACTAACATGGTGGCATTTGGATATTGCATGTATTTATCATAAAATACATCATCGTGAATGTTATCCAGAAGATTAAAAGTTAAAAATTCCCATGCATTAGTGCTCATACTATAAACACAGACAAGATATATATCTCCATAACGAGCAATCTTTATTACCTTGTAATCATCATCGTGATAACCAAAAGCCAAACTATGTGCAGCTCCGAGGCTAGTTTTATTCATATGCGAGTCCGGAATATTTTTTTCCTCTTCTGGCAATAGGATTCCATAGATATATGGTACTTTTCAAACGCAATTCTCCATCAGATAAACATAACAACCCATTACATATTCCATAAATCTTTAAATAACAGCTTTCGTATTGTTCAAGACCCGTCTCTGATAAATTTGGTCTGTAACACCCCATATGATTCGTAGTCTGAATATCATAACATGATTCAGTACCGTCGATAATATGTGCTGAGTAAAAATCTTCGTGCTCAAATAATAGGTATTTTTTTGTGTTTGAGGAGCTTTTCTTATTAGCGAGATAGGAATAAGAGAAAGACTTGCTACTGAAGATTTTATTCCACAATTTGCATACACACTTAAATCGCAATAGGGACTTGACGGGTAGGTTTAAGAAAATTGGTAAACATAATTCTTCGGGCACATATTTCTCCATCGATGGAGTGAGAATAGTTGAGTTATGGTTTTTGAGGGTTGCGATTTATGAGGTTGAATGTGTTTATGTAGGATCCATTATTAAGAGAAAGAGCTTGAGAAATGTTTCTGTGTATTATTTCTTCTCAATGTAGCAAATATATTTATACAATTTTGAGCTATAAACAAGGCCTAAATCTGGAAAATTACAGAAACAAAGATCAGATAACTATTATGATATGTACAGTACATAACTAATCACATGCTACAAATTATCTAGTCATTAACCGTTTCTACCAGCAATCAACAAAACCCTATATTTAGTTTCCTTTTAGTTTGCTAAATAATTAGAGTGATCCATGGTATGTTTGACAATTATATCCTATTATCAATATCAATCAATCAATATCAATCAATCAATATAAATATCAATATCAATATCAATATCAATCAATATCCATATCAATTCAATATATAATCCTAATGTCTGCTAGTATTACATTTCAAAAATTACTACTATTGTCCTTCAATTTTTTAATCTTCTTTATTTATTTGATGTCCTTTTTTGTCATTACACATCATTTGGAGCGACCCAATTTAGATTGGATCGACCCAAATCAAAACCTCTACTTTTTTTTTGTCATTACATAGCATTTGGAGCGACCCAATTTAGATTGGATCGACCCAAATCTAAACTTCTACTATTATTCTTCATTTTTTTTATCCTCTTTATTTCTTTGATGCTTATTTTTAAAAAAAAAAAAAATTAATTATGGAGCCAAAACATGAACAAAATAACTAAAAAATATATTTATTTATAATTTATACACGGCATCATCTATGATCATTGTTTTGAAAATTTCGGATTTAATCGATGAAAGCACCGTCTGATTACTAATCAAAAATTAATTGATATAATAATGGAAGATAACTTTATATTATTAATTATATAAATTTAACACATATTTATATATATATATGGAGGTGCTCAAATGAGAACTTTCTTAAAATGAGAATTTAGTTCACACTAAAAATATATATATATATTTAATTTATTCTAAGGGCCCCGCCAGGGGCACCTTCACTTCTACCATCTTTCCATTAATAAAAAAAATTTTAAAAAAACTTTGGCCACATCATCATTTTTAAAAAATATATTTTTTATTTTTTTAATTTTTATTTTTCTGTTTTGAAAAAATAATTATTAAATACAATGAAAAAGAAAAAAAATCAACAACCGTCACATCTGCTTGGCTTGAAGTACTAAAATGTATCAGTGCATGTGTTAATAGAGACAGTAAAAGATACTCCTCGCTTCTGTTATTGGTGGCCTGGGCCTGACTCAGCTGAGCAGTTCCATTAAATTGTACTCATATATTTACAAAAGTTTCTCTATCAAAGTTTTCTTTGATTTGTCTTGTAATGAAGGGTATGTGCTTCATATTAATTACATAAAAAAGATTAATTACATAGGAGTATCAATTTTTCCATGTAGATTAATTGGCACCAACTTACCGTCGTCGTGCTCACTTGGTAACCAAGAACTAAGAATTACAATGGTGAAAAAGAGATTGATATTATTCGGAATATTCTTAATTGTTTCTTGAATAATATACATGATTCAATTAAGAACTTGTTTTATTACTTTAAAGTACTTTTAACAGATGATCATCCAAAATAAGATATTAGGGTTCCATTTCCATCCATCAACCACCTCCAATTGTTTAAACAAGACATTCACCTAACACTTGATTATAAACCTTGAGTTTGGATATTCCCATGCAAGTACCTAAGACATCTACCATGCACTCCAAAATAAACCAAAATCTGTTCCTCTTCCTTTCTTTTGTGATATCTTCCTCGTTTTTTTAAGGGGATATTGACAAAATGGGTGACGGAACAAAGTTGAAGATATAGCTGTGTAGGATCTCATCATGGATACATACAGATTTGCCCACTAGACACTAGCTTCACTAACTTCACCGTGAAGAGCGCATTTGGAAAACTGCGATCAGTATCGTCAAAAATGGCTATTTCTTTTACAAATGCAACAGAAGTGGTTCATGTACAAGAAAATGATCCACTTTTGGTGATGAACAAGTACGAATGTGTAGAGTTGGAAGATTTAATGTCATTGGAAATAGAGACGTGTCCTGATGAGCCTACTTATAAAGATGGAGAACCAGAATTTACATGTGGTATACTTGAATATATATTTTAAGTAATACTTTAATTTTATTTATATTCGTCCAATATATTGTAATTGTAAATTAATATTTATAAAATATAAAATTAGTCATTGAAATATTAATTATTATTGTAATGTTGCTACGCAATTTTTTATTTTTTAAAAATGATTTCACTAATTTTAACATATTTATCTATTCCGAAAACCGATGTGCTCATGATGTGATTATATGGGAAGATCTTGCATGATTGCATCATCAGTTAAATGGATGATTGATGCCGATGATTCAGAACAAAATATTTTAATTCTAGCCAGTACGAAAGTCGTGACTTGGAAAGGTATGCAATAATAATGTCATTTCATTTATTATTAGTTATATTATAACAGATTATTTAACATGAATTTCTAACAATTGTCAGGTGTTGTGCAAATTAAATCATTGTCATCCACTAAAGTATATTTGAATATTGATGACGATACCACTGAAATAATGAGATAGAGGTATTTTTATATAGCATATATGTATTTCCATTTACATGTTACAATGGGAAAAACAAATTACTGATCATATTTTTTAACATTAATATAGACTTGAAGAAGTTGGATATGTGGCATCTCAATCTACAATCATTGAGGAACAAGCTTACAACACTCAAACTGAACTTTACACTTTGAATGGTCTCTGTAATTTAAAAGATGTCGAATTGATCGATGTTGTGTTATAAAAATTTGAATTTCAGTTTACCTTCATTTCAATATCTAAGTTTTTAATATAAAACATATTCTATGTATGCATCTAAAAATTTATGCGCATAAAGAAGTTATTTGTCGTGTCAAGATTAACAAGGTCAATGAGGAGTACAAATGGTATTACACTCTTAGTGTGAAAGGGAAGTTAATAAGATTGATGCCACATTTAAATGTCTACTTTGTCCAAGAAGTTTCCCTATTCCTGATAAGAGGTATTTATAATAATTCTAACTCACCACTTGCATCGTATGTATGTTTATTTTTTAGAAAAAATCTATATATTCGCTTAATTATATATTTAATATTATAAACCCTTATAATTAAACTTCAGATTTAATGTGCTAATGTTGGTAGATGATGAAACTGCAACATCAAACATGATCCTCATTGATCTACCTGCAAAAAGAATTCTTAATACCACTGCAACGAATTTAAGTCAAGCCTTGGAAAATGTATAATTTACAAATGAATTCTTTTGTTGTAATACAGACTCTATTAATGTCATCAAATAACTTTTAAACTTAACTATATTTGTCTTCATATTTGGTAGAAAAAAGCAGCTAATACATTTCCGGAAGAGTTCAAAGATATTGTTGGGAAAGAATTTACCTTCACCATAATTCTCAATAAAGAAAATATTTTGAATAATTCTGTCATTTTTTATGCATCTAATCTTCATCAACAAGTATCTAACCTTGATCCAGAATCTCAATCTTATGTCACAATCAATCTAACAAAATTTCAAAAATATTTATTACTTAAATTGCAAATTTTGTTGGATAAAATAAATTTTTAGCATTGTCAAAATAGAATTGTATGCTACTCTTTATATAATTTTTTTCATAACACTATTTCATTAAATAATTATATAATTGAATGGAACATGTTTGTAGGTCATCAATCAAACTCTTAAAATTATTTAAAATGATATTTTAAATTAAATGAATGTCGTGTATGAAGTACGGACAAAATGCTAGTATAATAAGCGAGTACTATCATAGCTAAGAGTTCGACTCTCACTAACAACATAATTAAATTTAATATTTATAATTTTAAATAGAGAAAAATGGGCCTGAGGATGACCTCAGGTAACTCCCTTGAGGTTATATCCTTCTCCCATATATATTCAATGGCATTTTTGTAAATACTAATTATATATCTTGAATTTACAAATCTACCCTCCTGCATTTACATTAGAAATACTTATAACCTCAGGGTACTACCTGAGGTCAACCTCAGGTACATGTTACCCTTTTAAATATACTAATAAAACATATGATAAAATTCATTTTTCAGAATTCATTAATCATCTTAAATTTAATATTAAAAACTCATTAATCATCTATTAAATTTGATTTTGATATTAGTACACGTCAAAAATTTTGTTTACAATCTAGCATTGAAAAATTGTGGGTACATAACCAAGAAGCAACCTTCATCTCTTCTATGGAAAAATACTACGCATGGCTTTCATGAAAACAATCCAAAATAAAACATAAGATAAAATTCACTTTTCAAAACTCAATAATCATCTATTAAATTTAATATTAGAAATTGATTAATCATCTATTAATTTGATTGTTTGACTGTAGCTTTGACTTGAGATGCTAATCCTTTTCTTTTGTCTTCTTTCCGGCTGAGTTAGGTATGACTTGAATCAATCTATTCTTCTTTGATTATACATGTTGATCTTCTTCGTTGTATTGACGCCTAGTGCAACTGGTCTGGTTCACAGACCACTAACACTGAGTTGAATCTTCATGTCTTCTTTTCATTTCAATTAATAAGTTCTTTGATTTTTCAGGTTGCTTCAAGGTTAACTCACTGGAATCTTCTGGTACTATTACTGAATCATGAATATTTCTATAATTATGAATTACTGACACTTAATGTAAATGAACTTCTTTCAATGACCTTGAAACGAATTTTGAAGTTACTTCTCGTATTTTGATTCTTTGTATTTACTTTGTCTTCTATTCTTTTAAATTCATGTACTTCTGGGAATATTATTCTCTATCTTGATCCTGTAGTTGAGTTATAGTTATTTATAATACATATTACGTTACATTATGATTTACAGAAAATTTCTTTCCGAACTTACCAAACATGTTATGCAGTAGCAATTTATAATATGTAAATATAAATAACTATGTCATTAACCATTTCCTCGTAAAATGAATATATTTATATTTAACACTTCTTTTCAAAAAAAATAAATTTAGTTATATACTCTCTCTGTTTCAAAATAATAATCGAGTGAAAGAATGCCCTAAATACCCAAAAATTGGGTACCCACCTACCAAAATATCCAGATTTCAAAACACGAGAGATCTGGAGAAGATGACAAGTGACGTCATATACGCCGATGTGTGATGCGCGTCTGCTAATACGCCGTTTCAGTAAGCGTATGTGTTGTCAAATGCGTCTCTTCCAGAGGCGTATGTGGACCAAATGCGTCGCTACCAGAGGCGTGTTTATCTGATGTGTCGCTGCCATTGGCGTGAGACCATATACGCCCATGTCAGTGGCGTATGTGGTGGGTATTTTAGGTGGTAATTCCCGAATCTGGGCATTTTGGTGAGAGAAACTAAAGAAATGGGTAAAAAGGGCACTCACCCTAATCGAGTAATATATAATTTAAAGTGTACTGACATTAATTATTTTTAATAAAAATATGTAATTGTATTATCAATATATTTAAAATAAGAAATTAAATTGGACTATTATTTAGAAACGAAGAAATTAAAGTGGACTATCATTTAGAAACGAGAAGCACCAATTTTTTTTTCTAATTTCCAGAAATATTTATTTATAAAAAGTACATTTTTTTTTTTGAGAAATATAAAAAGTACTTAAATCATGAAAAAAAGGAGTTAAATTAATAATTGGACGGCAGGTAGGGACGGGATTATACTTGGGTTCCGCTCTGTTCTGCCAATGGACTTGTGGCCACTCCTCCCTCCGCAAGTGGATGATCCAAACCGCCAAAAAAGATAGTGTCAGCCCTCTTTTTATTTGCGAATTAATTGAAATTCCATTTGATATCATTGTACTTTTGGTTTTTTCAAATAGTACCACCCAACGTTTTGGTCTTCCAAATGGTACGCCTAAACTTTAGGCTTCACCATTTAGTGACACTCCCTTTTAAAAACGTTAAACAAACGTTATTAATTTAACAATTAATAACGACCACAACAGCTAGCATCCACACAGTCACAGTTCACTCACTACACACCTACATCGACCAATCCGAACCAATACAAACAGCAGCCACACTGAGACTAACAATACCACAGCAGCAAAAATCATCTCAAAAACCGAACTCACTCACAATCATAACAACAGCACCACTGCATAACCCCTTAACCCAGTTTAATCATCACGAAAATCAGCACCACAACTACACAACAAGAAATCCAAACTAACCAATTTCAATAACCCAGCTTTCCCCCTCCCCGAATCATCTCAACTACAAACCCCAGCCTTCACACAGCTTGTTCACACACACCCACACACGCGTTTACCATACATACACGAACTGTAATACATATATATATACACCACAACGCGCACATGTTATACACACACACACCTCTGTTTTGAAAGAAAAGGGAGGAGAGTCACAGCAAGGATTCGTGAAGAGCGCCAGACATGGAGCTTGTATAACAGAGGGAGAGAACGAGAGATTGATTGAGAGAAAAGAGAGAGAGATGTATTGATTAGTGTTTGGGGGAGAGAATTCTAGATAAATCCCGAGAGATATAGAACCGAGAGATTGATGTTTTAATTTTGGGGAAAACTGATTTAGGGGTTTTGGAACCGAGAGATGTTTTAATCATACTTAACAGTAGGATTAACTTTTGTTTAACGGAGTGCTACTGGATGGTTGAAGCCTAAAGTTTAGGCGTGCCATTTGAAAGACCAAAACGTTGGGTGGTACCATTTGGAAAGACCAAAAGTACAATGGTACCAAATGAAATTTCCCTTAATTGAATCCTCTTTTAACGATTTGTTGTTGCCTCGTATAATTGTTTGTGTTGAGTGATTATTATTCACTAAATTGTTTTAGATAGCTTTGTACATTTGACCTAGGTAGACCTTAATTGTATTGCACTCTGCCCTAAATTAATTAGCCTTAATTGTTTAATTTTATGATTTAGTTTTAATCAATAGGTGTTATAGTGTGGAAAAGGCATTGTTTGCTCCGCTGTAGTTCAAACCGTAAATACATCTTCATTACGGTTGATAGCTCTGAGAATTCTTGGGTTCTTGTTGCTTCTTTCATAAGTCCATCGAACGTAATATACGAGTATCTAATTCGACATTAGTAGACGTTAATCATGTCATTTAAATTATTTTTCATTCCATTTGTAGTTACCATTGGTTCAAATGACTTGGAACAGAATATATATGTATAAATGCAGCGACTAAATCTTTTCAAGAGAAAAGCCAAAAGGGATGCATGGAGTTGGGGAATTAAAGAAAAGGTGAGAAAGCATTTTGCTTGGGAGAATGATATGAAGTTACATTGTAAATTTTTGTCCTATCACAACAGAAAGATAGTAAAGTTAGTGAATATGATGTTTAATATTTTTGGGTATTTAAAAACTTACATTTTAATACATGAGATCTGTGTCTTCTATCAGTTTAGTTTGTGGTTTTAATTTTGGTATTCTGATCAGCAGTGCTTTTGTTTTAGTTTGGGAAAACATTTGTATGCTTTATATGTTAAAATAGAGGGCACGGTTTATATAACTAATGTCTTTGAAATTCTGTGTTATATACATTTTTTAGCAGTGCTTTTGTGTTAGTATACATTTTAGGGCAACTTGGGTTTTTGATGGATATTTATTCTGCTTGAAATGTCTATTCTTCCCTCTTTTCCTATATTAGTCATTCAGTTTAGTAGGTTTTAAACTGATAATTTCTGATGTACTAAAAGACTGTCTTAACTTCACTCGTGTATGTATACAGAATTACATATGTCTTCTGGTTAAACTCTTGGCTTTTCCAAAGTCTAGTTTGCCCAAAAAACAAGCTCTCGAAATATAACTGTGTGTCTCTCTTCTTGTCATACACCCAAATAGGCGGCACATCTGCAGAATGGGGAAACACTCCTGAACGAATTCTTCTTTATATGCGCTCAGTCGAGATTAATAGAGGGTGTTTTGACATGTAAACTTGCATTTTTTATTCTTATTCATTTTTGATAGACACAAAGTCGGCGATCTTGACTTTTTGAGATCTATGTATCTATTAATTAAGTTGGAGGGGTAGATTATTGGATGATTTGGAAATTTGTCACGTGAAAATTATTAATATATATTCTTCTAGCCCATTTTTTTCAAATCTAATTCGTAAATGCATCTATTTAGGTGGATTATGTATGTAATACAAGCATTGTATTGGTGAACATGTAATCTCATCATTTTCTTTGGTCTTTGAGCATTGGTTTTAGCACCAAGAAAACCTTAGTTATGATTATCACAATTGATAACATATTGTTCTTGGGTTGTCCACATGAGCTAACTTCTCATTGCCACATAAAGCAAAGCAGTTTGATAGCTTGAATTCTGAACTTATTGTTTTTAGTTTATACATCATTAGCAAATCTAACAATTCTGAAATTCCAAGAACTAATAGAATATGCTTGTGTGTATTATATTTGATGTATAATATGTAGAAGTGTAGGTGTCCAGTATCACTGCTTACATTTTCTTATTGATGCTCATCCAAACTTTTTGCTGTATTTGACTTATTCTACATGTAGATCCTACCTCAAGAGTTTTGAACTCGGCAAATCTAAATGCATGCTTGTGTATTCTCTCTCCATCTAGACTTTGGGGTTGACATCACTTCTGAATTTAAATAGTGCTTCATTTCCTAGAATGAAGTAGCATCACTATACTATACATACTTACCAAAGGAAACTTTGTGAATAGTGCAAGGGTTAGAGGGTTTGGTGCCAAGTTATGCAAAGTATGGTCCTTTTAAATGTACCAATATTTAGCATAGGTAGATTCTTTTGATTTAGTCTGTTGACATATTCTACCTTTTTAGCAAGGTCATTGTTATTGTTTTTATTTACAACTCTGTTCAGGATCTGTGATCTTATAAATTCATAGAATGCTTCTATGTGTATTTGTTTGTTCATCTAATGTTATATTCAATGTTTTGTTTTAGAAGAGTAAATACTGGAGTTTAATTGTCTATGTGTACCGTCAGTGGTTGTGTTCAAGTCATCTGCTCATGTTGATAAGCTCATAGATCATATGGTTATTGATAAGAAGAGAACACACACTTCGCCTGTTGTTTTTTACGACTTTATGTAAATGTATAATCATGCATCTTATCCCCAATCCTCGGTCCCCATGTGACAGAAGGTAGTTGATGTTAATGCATGATATGTATATTTGATGAGACTATCTGTTTATTCCCGCTTTATATTTTAGGTAGGCAGTGGTGTGATGTCATAGAAATCGATGTCGGTTTATACTTCCAATAAATTAAGCATGTCTATGCTGGTGCATTCACAGGATCCCACTCCAGTGGTTGACAGAAGGCGTTTGTGTCCTGATGAAATGGAGGCTGCTTAAGAGGTTTCCGTTACACCAGTTGCCGATGGCATTTTTCTTTTATTTTAATATTTGTATTCATTACCTATTTATATTTACCGGTAGATATTTTGTTTTAATTGTGTTCTGTATACAGCTAAAGGGAAATTATAACCATTTGAGAAAAGTCAGGGAGTTTATGCAATTCATGAAAACATAATTATAATCTTAAGTACGAAAGTCCATTGTGTAGGCTTCTTACAGTGAGAAAACAGCAAATTACTTTTTTCTTCTCAACTTAAGAATGCTCTTTACTTTATATAGCTGGGGAGGCCCAAGAAATTTAACCTAAAAGAAAATATTATGATTAAATGTGATTAATAATATCCAGGCACAACCTCTGGGCCCTAAACCACAACGGGTAAATTACCGCTTTAAATCAAGACCATCGATTTTTGATTCTTGTCTTGGTATATTTTGTATGTAACTATGTATTAAGATGGAACTCTCTGTTTCTTCCCCTTTGATTTTTAGGTAGACAATTGTCCCACATTGGAGCATTGTTGGTGGCTGCAGGTGTTTTTCCAGGTCCACCATCACGTGTTTACGCATTTCCTATATACTAATGGCGAGTTGAAACGATGTGCTTGCATAGGTTTTTAAACTAGATTTTTAGAGTGCTCTAGTGATTTGATCTATTGTTGTAGAAGAGAAACCTGACTTAGTAAAGCACAAATGATTTTATCTACACGATAAAATAGATGCTGCTTACCAGTAGCTGATACTTTAAAATGGAAGGAGTTTACTATACTTTAAAATACTATTCGAATCAAGACATACATCACTACCATTGAATTGCAAAATATGCAGTTTAGCAGCGGGAAGAAGTTCAGTGTTTCTTCAGCTTTACAGATAAATCCTCAAATCATATTCGATTAACAAAAACTTAGAACTGCTTTAGACTTTCATACGAATATGTACCCTTTGACTTCACTTCTGTACTTCCTCTGGTTATGTTGGTTATGTAGGTACTGACTTTACTTTTGTATCCATCCACCTTCTATTTCTTTATCTTGTCTCATTCTTCCTGGTCATAATATTGTTCAAACTGTGGCAGATATCGTGAGTTTCCCCATGATGGAGAATGAAGTCGTATTCGAGTTCAAAACTTAGACCACGCACACGCTCTTCATCCGAAAGCTGCAAGCCATCATGTTGGGGAAGCCAATCTGAAAAAAGAAGTGGAATTAGAATTGAATTTGAATGCTGAAACGCCAATTTAAGTAGTAGTAGTATATATTAGTTCACATGTACCCTCTCCAGCGATGTGTGGAACGTTTGCAGGAATCTGGATGTGTGGAAGGTGGTTTGCAGGTTCGAGGACTGAAAGTGAGATTGTAGGTCCACTTGCACTTTCGGAATGCTCAGCAGAGTCTGAGGCTTCACTTTCCTCTATTTTGGTGCTGCTGTTTGGGCATGCTGTTGAAGAGTCCTTACTTTTTTGGGCATTTATTAGTGAAGAAAATGACAAGCAAGGATAAAAGTACTTTCAGTTTTTCTGCTCAGAATATTTCCAATGCAAGAGCACCAGATGCAGTTCATGATATGCACTCATGTACAAAGGCAGCACCTGAGAGCTCCTTGCCAAACACAGAGGGAAGCAGCTCCAGTGAAGCAACATTGTACTTATCCAACAAGAATGACAAAAAGACAACTGGTGCGGATACAGAAAAAACCGAGGACCCTTTAGCAGCAGGCCCAAACAGCAAGGGCAAGATAGTGCAAGCTGAAGCCACAGAAACTGTTCAGCATTCCGAAAGTGCAAGTGGACCTGCAATCTCACTTTCAAATCTCAAACTTGACAGCCATAAACACATCCAGACTTCTGCTGACGAGGATATAGGTGCGAACTAATATATTTAATTCACTTTTTGGACCGGCTGTTCAGGATTTAAGTTGAATTCCATTTCCACTTCTTTTTTCCAACAGAGATATTAGTGAACAAAACCACAAGCATGGAGACAAGTGATATGAGTTCTTCTACTCAGAATATTTCCAATGCAAGAGCACCAGCTGCAGTTCTGGATATTAACTCATGTACCAAAACAGCACCTGAGAGCTGCCCACCAATCACAGAGGGAAGCAGTTCTAGTGGGGCAACATTGTACTTCTCACCATTGATGAGGACTCTTCATTAGCAGGCGTAAACAGCAGCGGCAAAATAGTACAAACTCAAGCCTCAGATATTATGTGTCTGTGTGTGCGCATGTGTCTGTTCTTTTAATAGAATTTGCATCAAGGAATTCAAACCCAATGTACCATGTCAGCAGTAGTGTCATTAGATATATTATGTTTGTAAATTATCCAAAGGCAAAGTTTTACAATTGCTTTTTTTTTTCCTACCAACAGATAATGGACCGAAAAAGGCAGAAACTTCTAGAAAGCGAGGACTTAACCAGGATTATCTATGGCAGTTTGACTTCCACCCCTGATAGAAATTCACGAACACCAACACTACAAGCAGCAGCACCACCACCACCAACACCTGAAGAAGCACCTGAGAGCTGGCCAGAACTTATGAGAAGCAGCAGCAGCAGGGCTACACTGTACTCCTTCACTGAAAAGACCGAGAAGAAGGTTCTTACTGAAACCAATCCTGAAAAAGCTGAGAATTCATCAACAGCAAACCTAAACAGCAGTGACCAAATTGCGCAAACTGAAGTCTCAGAAACTTTTCAGCATTCTAAAAGTTCTAGTGGACCTGCAATCTCACTTTCAAACCTCGAACCTGATAGCCTTCAACACAGCCATAGTTCTGTTGATGAGGATACAGGTGTGGACTAATATTTCCACTGACTTCTTGACTGGCTATTCAGTATTTAAGTTGAATTCTATTTCCACTTTATTTTCAGCAGAAATATTAGTGAAGAAAATGACTTAAATACTGAATAGCCGGTCAAAAAGTCGGTGGAAATATTAGTTCACACATGTATTCTCATCAGCAGAATTCTGGATGTGTTGAAGGCTATCAGGTTCGAGGTTTGAAAGTGAGATTGCAGGTCCACTTGCACTATTGGAATGCTGACCAGTTATTGAGACTTCATTTTGCCCAATTTTATCACTGCAATTTTGTGCAGAATGAAGAACAAGTAGAACTCTCATTCAAAAGACCGTGGGATTCCTCATTAAAGGACGAGCATTCCCCTCTATATATTGATAAGAGGTTTCTTTTTAAGTCTATATAAAGAAGATGGAAACTATTTTGGCAATGATGATTCTTGCGACTAAAAATGTTGTGTGGATGTTTTAGGTTCATTATGCTTTCTGGTTCTTCAGGCTTCTACACTTATGCCATATACGAACATCGAGCGGACATGCCTCCCTTTAGCCTCAATGAAGCAAGGCTGCTCTTCATGCTCAAGATAGAAAAGGACAACTTTTACCTTTGAATTTTAATTATGATTTTTAAAGAATTTGATTGATATTGAAGTCGATGGATTCTGGCTATGTTTATGTAAATCACTAATGCTTTTATTCCCATGCAAGAGAAGGCTGATCTCTTCAAAAATTCAAATTAGCTTTCACTATTATTTTGATAGAAAAAACAAATCAGTTGGTCTGGATTCCAAAAGATTCATTGGATAGGTACCACAGATTTGCAATTTCTTTTATTTCCTTGTATTAGTATTTTCTTTACCTTTGGGTTTGCATATACCTGCAAAAATTGCTAGTATTCTATGCAAAACTATTTGATACTGATGTGAAGGTTAGTTTCATAAATCTGATTCTGCATGCAGTTGTCGTATGAGTCAGACTAGCTGAACTTGCAACAACCCTTTAGTATTTTCTGTAAAAGAGCTAAAGCAGAGAGTTTCTTTAAAATTATCGTCCTGCAATTTAATGATAAATTGCCAAGGTGAAAACCTAATGCATAGATTCATATAAATCATATTTCCTCTGTAAAATGCCTAGAAATCTTTTATAAAATAGAAGTCAAGTAACTGAAATAAGGACGCTGAGGTCATGTCTGCATTCTAGGTTTCGCTACATGGCCATGGCAGATAATAGGCAAAGATACGTGCCTCTTCCATATGACAGACTACCAGGAAGAGGTCAAGAATTGGCCTATCCAGAAGCTGTTCTTCTTATTAATCCTGTGGAGCCAGAATTCACAGGCGAGGTACTTTTAACTCTTTTCCATTCCAAGATTATTTATATCAGTATATGCTGTTAGACTGCTTTTCAGATAGTACTTGAGTTTTTGGTAGCCATAGATTTAATAACCCAATTTATTGGTTGTTCATGAGAGCAGGTGGATGACAAGTACCAATACATGTGTGAAAACGAAGATAACAAGGTCCATGGGTGGATATGTCTTGACCCGCCTATCGGATTCTGGCAAATCACACCCTCTAATGAGTTCAAAACATGTGGACCTCTCAAACAGGACCTAACCTCTCATGTCGGCCCTGTGACTCTTGCTGTATGTAACTAGTTTACTCGCATATCCTTCCACAATTCTATTACCAGTACCACTCTATTTGCAGTCATTACTTCCATCAGTTCTTTTTATTGCCTAATTCGTATATGATTCTGAAACTCCTAATGATTGTGTTGAAGGCTTGAAGCTAAGAACAAGATCCTTTATTTATATATTTCAAATAAAGTTGAATGGAAATGTAGCAAATAAAGGAATGATTCTCGTGTCACGTAGTAGCTGTTCGCAGATATCATAAGCTAACTAACTTAGTCTTAGTTTAATTGCATCTCTACTTTCTTTCCACATATACTGCAGATGTTTGTAAGTGCTCATTACGGGGGTGTGGATGTAGTGCTAAACTTCAAATCTGGTGAACCATGGAAGAAAGTCTTTGGTCCTGTTTTCATTTATCTCAACACCAATTCAGATAAAGAGAATGCTGTTTCAGTACTCTGGGAAAATGCCAAAGAACAGGTTTCAGGACAGCTTCATGCAAATTTACTTCAATAATTGGCGTAAACTTAACTAATACAAAGCTGTATGAATTTAATACTCCCTCCGTCCCCATCGTTTCTTTACATTTTTTTTCACTGACACGCATTTTAAGACTCCTAAAAAGTATAATTCCATAACTTATTTTTAAAATTTTCTTTTTTTGTATAAAAATAGAACAATTCTATTTTTATACAAAAAAAAAAAAAATTTAAAAATAAGTTCCGAAACTATTCACAAAATGCACCTTAAAATCCGTGCTAGAGTTACGTCCCCCAAGGTAAAGAACCAAGGGGGACAGAGGGAGTAGCATGCAAAGTACTCCTCTACTTCTTTTTCTCTTAACTTCAATATTTTTTATACTTCAGATGAGAACTGAAGTCCAAAGCTGGCCATACCATTTCCCACTGTCGTAAGACTTTCCACAATCTGATCAAAGGGTAGTGTTAGCGGCACATTACTAGTTGATGACAGGTAATCTGTTTAATATTTACAACAATTTACATTCATCTTGTTCTGTTTAATTTTAATGATCATAATATGGTTGACCCTTTTAGGTATGTCAGCGACCACCCTATACTTGTAGTTGGTGCTCACATAGGATTAGCTGCACCTGGAAACGTTGGGTCTTTTCAAAGAGAAGGCAAGGTGGCTCAACAATTCCATTAGCTCTTTCCTTTTTCTAAAGCTGAATACAGTAACTTTACATGTATTCTAAATTTATGTTTATTAAGCAGGGTTACCAGTTTTGGACCAACACAAATGATGAAGGTCACTTTTTTATTGAGAATATTCGACCAGGAGATTACAATCTTTATGCAAAGGTCCCTGGTTTTATTGGTGATTTCCGATGGGAAAAACTCATTACAGTAACACCAGGTCTAATACCTTCTTGAGTTTACATCAAATTTAAATGTTCCTGTTCATGAAAATATATCCGCATCTTTGCGGGTGGAAGCATTGATGCTGGCACACTAACATACAAACCTCCAAGGGATGGACCTACCTTGTGGGAAATCGGCACTCCAGATCGTTCTGCTGCTGAATTTTTTGTTCCTGAACCTGATCCAAAATATATAAACAAACTCTATGTCAATCATCCTGACAGGTTAGTCATCATATATGAAAAACATGGACAAATTTTTTTGTAGTATCATTACTTGCAGAAGCTCTTGCTCATTCTTTGTCCAATAAATTAGATAAGGGCTTTAATGCGAAAAAATTCCTATTAACTCGATCCTATATATTAATGACAGGTTCAGACAGTATGGTTTGTGGGAGAGATACACAGACTTGTATCCAGATAAAGACTTGGTCTACACAATTGGTGTCAGTGAGTATCACAAAGACTGGTTTTATGCTCAGGTGACCAGGTATGATTTATTGAAAATATTCTTTTTGATGTATTGTAACTAATGAAATACAGTTGCTTATTCTCTACCATTGGAAAATGAGGATGTAATGACGAAAGTTAACACATTATGAGAAATTTGATCTAAAGTACTATTTTCCGGAAATAGGACCCAACATAGCACTGATAAAACTGTCCAATGATCCGGAAAATGAACAAAGAATACAAGCATACATAACGCTGTCCTATTGATTCCAGATCACTTGCAGATAGAAATATACCATGGTTTATACAAGTACTGTTAACCTTGTTCAAAAACTGAGACATTGGAACTTAAGTAAGATTTGATTGGCTTATAAGTGTTTCTATAACAGGAAAGCTGGTAGTGACATGTATACTGGAACTACATGGCAAATTAAGTTTAAACTTGGAAATGTTGATCACACCGGGATCTACAAACTTCGACTGGCTCTTGCATCAGCAACAATGTCCATACTAGAGGTGAACTTCAATAAAATCCTAGGCCCCTTAGCGCATATAATCTATTTTCTTTGCACACAACATAAGGAATTGTCCAAATTTTTTCCAGGTACGAGTGAATGATGAAGCAGCAAATCCACCAATCTTATCGACTGGTTCGATAGGGAAGGACAATGCAATTGCTCGACATGGAATTCATGGACTTTACTGGTTATTCAATGTGGATATTGTACTCAACTTGTTGTAGGTGAAAATACCATATTTTTAAAGCAAACAAACGGAAGTAAATTTCAGTTAGGGGTTATGTACGACTACATCCGTTATGTAAATTTCCTTGTTCATATCATTCCACTTCATAAGTTCATAGTGTAATGCTGGTTAATAATAATCATTCATAATTCTACATATATATATATATTTCCTGCTTTAAAAAAATGCCAAAATTAATTCAAGAGCCTTGCTTACTATTCGTTTGAACTTGATATGTCAGATTTCCTGTTTGGATTCGGTTTCCAAAGTGTTTTTTCTTTTTTAGTGTAGCTTAACTGCAGGCCTAATCTATAATTATAATTATTGTATTCATATCAGAATTTTAATCTGCTTAATCAAATTTTTGACTAAATGAGTTTTAGGGCTATAACATAAAAAAATCATAAGATTAAACCAACTAAAAGATCAGAACCAAATTCTGACAAAAAAAAAAGATCAGAACCAAATGGATTGGCAATCTAGCTCTAGTGTGCTCGTGAATCATGATAGTCTCTGCACGGCGTGAAGTGTAGTTCTCACAACTTCTTGCTGCAGTGACTAATGATTTCGAAAAATGATGCATCGTTCTGACTTGTAATGTGACTGCGGGAGCTCCTAACAAACATGCCATTACAAATTCATCACACGTCTACAATGTTTTTGTTTTGTTTTCTGCAACGACGTCGATCTGATAATCCGACATTAATTGGAAGGAACATGGTAGAATTTGCCATGACACATGCACCGGTAGACAACAGGACAAGGTTCAGCAACATTAATGGAACACTTGAAGCTCACCATCACTCTCTTGCATGGTGAACAAGGACCGCAAGCATGCGAACAGTCAGGCAGGCTTGAACCTGTCGGATACAGCTCCTCCATCCGTGCTTCATTTCTCCTTCTAGTATCCGCCTACATTATTCATTCGAAATTTTAGTATTTTTTAATCGCAAGTACACATGTAAGAACAAAATCGCATCACGTACATTACTAATTTACTAGCCTGTTAGATGAGAAAACAAACCTCAGCATGCTTATGAATTTGCTCTTCATAAAATGTTTCCTTTCCGTCGTACATAGCTGAAATTTTAAAGCATTACTCCAACATTAGTGCACGCACACACGTAAAATAAATCTCAAGACCGGCCCTGAACATAACGTAGAGAACTTACAGTGCTGCGGACGGATGCATTTAGCCGGAATTACAAGTACCACGAAACTAACTGTCAATGGCAACAATAAATTGATTCCTACATAAACAATCTTCTTCATTTTCTTTTCTTTTCTTTTTTTTCGCCAAACAGCAATATACTAATAAATAATTCGATGTCTTTCGAAATGAAATATTGTGACAACTCGAATATGAGCGAACGTTTTATAGACAAATTGAGAGTATAAAGGCAGAGAGGGCTAGGTGGAAGATGGTATAAATGAACAATGTACATGATATCTAATGCACTTCACATGATACACGGCCATTCTCAGAATTAAGGTTTCACATGTTCTTGCGAGTCTCCCCTGTCTTGGAGGGTAGAGATATATCTATATTTATATCTATGTACAGTTTCCTTATTCATGTAGTAGGCTAGTAGCAGTATGCACCAGAAATAGTTTGACCGGGTAGTAAATGCTTCTCCAATTTTTGGAATTAAATGTAGCAAAATTTAATACTGCTAGCTATGCCATTCAAAAACTGATTTGATGCCGTTCTAATATTAATCTCCTCGCTTTCTTTACGAGATGTCGAAGGTTGAGGCGTATAAATATAAAAAAAAATTATTAATCTTTTTCCACATTAGTTGTTTGATTTTGATCAAAATTTTGATTGACATATATTATATAATTAAAAAAAAAGAATAAAAAGTATATCATTAAAAATAAAGAGATAATGACCAAAATACCTCATTTTGGTGGTCAACGACCCAAAATACCCGTTTTCAAAGTCGTGGCTCTCAGTACCCACGGAACACGCCACTGCCAACAGCGTGTCCCAAGTTCATTTTTTTCACAGAATTTTTTCAAGTCGAGCTGCTCTCCCCCACGACTTTGACCGGCGACTCGCGGACCCCCACCCCTACCATCGTTCCGGCCATCTCCGATCAATATGAGCACACAAAAATGATGTCCACACCTTGCTCATCATGTTAAGCTACAGTGTTGATGTAATCTGACCCCGTAGTTATGTGTTTGATTAAATCGGAAAACCAAATCGGAGATTAGCTTCGATTTGGGGGTTTAAAATCTGCGATTGGAATCGATTAATTAATGGTATAGGGTTGTAGAGGACAATGAGGCGATTTGTTTGGTATATAGAACTAAACTGGAAAATGAATGTGCTGGGAGAACGAATCGAAAAAACGGCGAAAATCTTCCCGCGAGTCGCCTCGGGCGAGCTCTGGAGAAGACGATGATGACGTAAGATACGCATTCTGGAGAAGCGTATTTTATGCGTATCTTACAATACGCTTCTCCAGAATGCGTATCTTACGTCTACAGTGGCGTTGTATACGTCTTGCCCAGTTGTGTGTCTGAAGTTATGGGTGTCCCAGTAGCGCGTATCTCAAGATGCTCCGCTCCTAGTGGCGTATCCCGTAGGTATTTAGGGCCATCTTTTTGGATTTGGGTATTTTGGTAACCCCTCCCCAAAATGGGGTAGAAAGGGCCATCACCCAAATAATTTACTTGAAAGGAGGTAGTATAAAAATTAAGTTTTCAAAGAAATTTTTAAACAAACAATTCCTTTTTACAATTTCTTTTAAAAAATGTTATAAAGTAAATAAATTAACTTGGACCGTTGGGTTGGGCCATAGACGTGAAGACAAGGGCATTTGGAACTTCAATGTCCTTTTGTCTTTTTATGCCACGACACGACCCATTGATTCTTATTCAAAATTGTAAGAGTTTACTTTATATTCTTGTCTAGATTCTAAAATCGTTTTTCGTTTATCCCAAAAATATTTTAGGATATGTATTCATATTCGTCTATGATAAATGAAAACTATCAACCTTTTATGCCATAAATTTTCGAAAATGATAAGAATAATATACTCCCTCTATATGACGCTTAATTTTTTACATACAATATACTGTAAGGTGTTTGATCGGATATTTAAAATTATTGTTTTTAAAAATTTAATGAAGGAAATGACATACAACAATGAATTATTAATCCAAACATTTTACCTTTATTTAAAGAGAAAAATTACTTGGATTACAAATTTCATGGATTACTTATAACTATCTATCGTAAAATTTCTTTACATGTCTCTTGGCCAAATAAAAATCATGTAGATGTACTTGTAACATGGATTGCACGTTATGTTTATAGGCAAATGGTCGAGTGCAAACGTTTGCAAAGTACTGTTATCCATCATACGGTTTCCCAGCCGTTGGATCAACGATCCAACGGCTGGGGTTTAAAAAAAAAATTCCACCGTACCGCGAAAAGTTTCCGCGGCACGTGCCCCGTACCGCAGAAAATGCCCCCCTGTTTTCACAGCAAAAACAGTATTGTACACTCCGCGGTACGGTAAATTTAGCATACGGTTAGCAAACGTTTGCACCAGACCGGGACCCATGTTTATATACCATTGTAGATCATAGCTAAATAAATATATACCCTTATCCAGAGCCGGCTCCAGGGGGAGTTGCCCTAGGCTTGTGCCTAGGGCCTCCAAAATTATAGGAGCCACATTTTCCTCCCATAATATATACATTATTTAATGTTTATAGAATTTTAGTAAAATATTGTCACACTCTTTTACTATCAATATTGTTTAAAATTTTATATAGTATAAACTTGAGATCCAAAAAAGTTCGGCTACTTTTGTTATTTTATTCCAAATATTAAATATCTTATGTCTTATTTCTTTTTGATTGTTACCCTTTTTTCAAATATTTTTTTATTAGAAAAAGCTTTTTTAGAGAAAATAATCATTTTTGCAAAAACAATTTAAATAATCAAATTAAAAAATCTCTAGAATTTTGTAGTTGGATTTCACTTAAGAGCTCTAAATCGATTATTCGATCGAGAAAAAGTCCCATAAAGAGTTTTTGTTAGTCTAACTCCCGGCCGACATGGGTTAACCCGCTATATATTACCACGTTCGCAATTCAAACGATCAATCTAACATTCAAAATATTCAGAACTAAAATTTATATCTAATTCTTAAACCAATCCAAACTAGGACCTCCAAATTACTGGAGACGGCCCTGCCCTTATCTAGCTTTTTCACCACCAATAGTAAAGTAGTGTTGAAGTAATCAATTCATCAAAAATTTTAAGTTATTAGAAGAAGGTTTTATATGGATTTTATATTATATTTTAATATTTTCCCTCACTCGAAAGCTCAAATTGAAGAGTGGATCACGAACGCTTATCTTTGGAACATAACTTACCATTGAAATTTGAAGACCTTGCGTGCCTGAGAAAACCTTAATGTGTTAGAGCAAGTCCAACAACTTCATTATTTTTATGTATAAATGAAAAAATAGAAGTTTTAGTTAGAAAAAAAATAGAAAAAGTAAGGTATCTTAGTTTAAAAAAATTGATTAGTTAATATTAATTATAGTATAATTATTTTATTTTATAAAATAGAATTGCCCGTAATATTTTTTCAAAATATAAATTTTACTTAGATAAAATATAAAAAATATTGTGTTTGACCTGAAAAGTAAAAATTTATTGATTATTAAAAAAGGAAAATGCTAACCATAGCCCTAAGGGCTATGATTAAGCATTAAATATTCTCATATTGTCAACATTGACTTTAGTTATTTAATTGATTTTTGGTTTTTCAATACTCTTTTACAACATCAATTTAATTTCCCAAGTAATAATAGTGGACCCCCTGTATTCACATTAATTTTCACTAATAAAAACATCCCAAATTGCTAAATAATTTTATTGAAATTCGTGCAAATTTGATGTATTAAGTGCAAAATTAACATTTTAAGTGCATTTATCCATTTACATTAATGCTTAACCATAGCCCTAAGGGTCATTACCATTAAAAAAATAGATACTTCGTACGTAATATGTTTAACCTAGAAAAAGTAAATTAATTAGTTATCAAAAATTATTTCATCATTATAGTAAGAGTAATTAAGTAAAAGTACGAAATATGGTACCTACCGTGACTAAATTTTTATTATTTTATCTTTAATAATTAATTGCTTATAATCGGACGAACATGTTTGTTTTGATATGTTATAAGGCCTTAAATGATATCATCATATTATTTCCAATTGGTATTAAGTATTAACTAAATTGACACTATTTCAAATACTATATATGATGCCAAATGGAATTCAAAAGCACATCAGCAGCCTTCATCGATCTTCCGGTGGCAATCTACTCTCTTTGGCAAGAGCAATATAACAGAAAAAATTTCAGGAGATAAACATCTGCCACCTCACATTTGAAGGAAGGTTCTGGAGATTGTTCGAACCAAAATATTTAACAGCAAGTTTTTTGGAAAAAACTAAAGAAAGATCCTGGTTTGGTTTTATTTGTATATCAAATTGTTGGCTTTTGTGTGGTATAAAATTTCAACTAAGCATATTCTACAATTCTCTTTTGACATTTTAAATAATTGAAATAGAAAAAAAAATAAACTATACATAATATAACAGAGTTAAAAAAAGAAATAACTTTTACTTACATACGTATGTAGATGTTAAATTATTTAAATAAAAAATAAGATTTGCTTTAAGAAATATGTAAATTTTTGTTATCAAATTTTACATAATTAATAATTGCATCACATAATTTTTATGTATATAGAATTTTAAATATGTGAGTCATATTAGAGGGTTTTGATCGACTAACTATTTAGACTTTCAACGATTAAATATATTATTGATCTAAAAACATTAATATTTAAATATATACGCAAAATAATTGAAATTATGTTAAAAAAATGAAAACTCTAAAAATATGATTCATGTTATATATAAAAAGTAATAATATTAACATTCAAATTAAATCAAAAAAGATATAAAATTTTGAATCATAAATTTTACAAAAGTACAATAATTATTTAAAATGATCAATTAGATTATAACTCGACTATAAAATATGGTACATATGAATTTTATATAATATATTGATCAATATAATATATAATGGTTAAGTTATAACATATATTTAGATCAATATACGATAAAATAAAAAAACTGATTTTAGATTTCATATACATGCACCGGGTCATTAAGGTTGTCATATTTTACATTGATTGAAATATTTAGAAAATTTCAAATTGAGTTAAAAAAATTATTCAAAATTATAATATAAAAAATATTTCTATTTACCCAATTTTTTATTGAAGTTCTACAAGGTGGTGTTTGGGAACTACAATTTCATTTGAAATCCATGATTTCAATTCCAAAATTTGAAATCCATGATTTCAATTTCAAATTCAAATTCTTTGTTTGGTAAGTATGAGAATTTCAAATTCAGAAATTTTAAATTTTGAGAAATTTTTGTTAAAAAAAGTTCTCTTCTCGAGAAAATTTTCTCGGGAAAAAATTTCATGAGGAAAACTATTTCTCTAAAAAATTTCCAAAAAAAAAAAAAATCGAGAAAATTTTCCCGAAATAAAATTTCTCGAAAAAATTCCCCGGGAAAAAAATTTCTCAAGAAAATTTTCCCGGAAAAAAATTTCTCCAGAAAATTTCCCGGAAAAAAATTTCTCGAGAAAATTTTCGGAAAAAAGTTCTCGACAAAAAAATCCCGGGAAAAAAATTTTCGAGAAAATTTTCCAGGAAAAAGTTTCACGAAAAAAAATTTCCAGAGAAAATTTGCCCGAAAAAAAAGTTCTCATAATAAAATTTCTCGCGAAAATTTTCCCGGGAAAAATTTTCTCGAGAAACTTTTCCCAAAATAAAATTTCTCAAAAATAATTTTCCGGAAAAATATTTCTCGGGAAAATTTTCCCGGGAAAAAAATTTCTCAAAAAAAATTTCTCGAAAAGAATTTCTAGAAAAAAAATTTCTCTAAAAAATATTCCCCGGAAAAAAATTCTCGAAAAATTTTTCTCGAAAAAAAATTCCCCAAAAAAAATTCCTCGAGAAAATTTTCCGGGAAAAAAATTCTTCGAGAAAAAATTCTCTAAAAACTTTTCCCGTAAAATAATTTCTAAAAATTTCTCGAGAAAAACTATTTCTTTAATAAATTTTAAAAAAAAAAGGATGCTCATGTATTTTGGTGGAGAAAAATTTCGAATGACTACCTTTCACTTGTAATTTCAAATTACAAAAAAATAGTTAATATTTAATTGGTATGGAATTCATCAATTCCAATTCCAAATTTCTTTAATCTTACCAAACACTAAAATTGGTCAATTCCAGGAATTCAAATGAATTCCAAGTTACCAAACAAGACATAATGTAATAAATATTAGACTAAAACTAAACATTTAAGTTTAAAAGTGTATAAATGTATATGTTTAGAAAAAATGATTTAAACAAACATAAGGCTGACTTTTATTCAATATTAAAATATTTTGTAATATGTCTCAAAATATAATCTTACATATACGATCCTATTATATTATAAATAGATAATTTTACTAAGATAATTATTTATATTATACTCAAATGTTCAATTCGATAAACTTCATTTCACGTAATTGAAAATTAAACTAATAATTTAATAATCATACGCCCCCCACCTCTTCTTCTTTCTTTTCTTATCAGCCGTCGGGGCTTCCACCGGTGGAAAGCCCCAAAACTTTTCATTTCCTTTGTATTTTCTTACTTTTTTCAATAAATTGTATTTTAAAGTTTAATTGGTGTGTGTTTTTAAGATTTGGTAGTAGTTTGTATTTTCGGATCTAAGGCTTCAAAACCTTTTCCGATTTGGCCTTCAATTTCTTAGATCTCAATTCTACGGAGCTCCGAATTTCTCGTTCTTCCCAGTGATTTTGTTCTCGAAAGTGGTCCGAGTTATCTTGTTCTTGTTGGTTGTTCCCCAGATCTAAGGATTGAGATCTAAGGATTGTCTTGAGTTTAGCTCGTATTTAATTTTCGTAGTTGTAAGATTGGTTTTTTTGATGTCACACCGTTTGTGTGAGTATTGTTATTTTCTCACCGTTTGTGTGAGTTTTGTTTTTCTCACCGATTGTGTGAGTATGATGATTGATTTAGTGATAAAAGTTTTTAGGGGATTGCATCACTACGCCATAGATTGCTTATTGTAACCCCCAAACTGTGTTACCATAGACCCCTGTTTGAAGTTACCATAGGCCAAAATAGGGTTATGGTAATACTTCACCTGTGTTAGGTTCTCAACAATAACTATAGATATCTAAGGTAACATCAAAACACACCCTAAGGTAACATAGCAAATGTGGTTACTAAAGACCTCTATAGCAACATCTTAAACACTCTACAGCAACATAGTTTGTGTGTTACAATAGAGGATATAATTTTGCACATGGACAATTGTGGGGCCCACATCTAAGTGGGGTCCACAATCTATTGTAACACCCTCTTTTACCAATTGTAACACATTGAGTGTTACATAATTAAAATCATTTATAACTAATTTTAATAACAAAAAAAATTATGACATTTAAATATTCAAGAACCAAATTAATTACATTTCAATAACATCATCCAACATCATTTCAATAACATCGTCTAGTACAAAACCAACCAAATCATCCAAAAATATCTACCAACACTAGCTAATGAACAAAACTTAAAATGTACAAGTACTAGAGCTAATAACATGGTAAATTTCAAAAGACAACATGTGTCCATCAAAGACTCAAAGATCAATTTATTGAGTTGCAAGAATTGTTTGACAGAAGAGAGAGACTCCTTGTGACTAGACTTCTCTTTCGTAATCCTTCTTCATGTAAATTAGTAGAGTACAGAAGAGTAAACCATATCAAGCTAAAGTCGGACCAGACAGCCATAGCCTTCTGTCCTTCCACCTTCATAGCTTTTATCTTCTCTACAAATTCAAGAAGGGTTTCTTCACCTGCCATGATGATGGTAACAATTTTATGTGATTATAAAGATACGGCGCATTTATGTTTGTGTCTTCTATGCAAGAGAGCATACATGTAACAAACAGTGATGTAGAATCTAGTATGACTATTGCCAAATGTGCAACCCAAAGTCAAGCCTGAACTAACGTAAGGGTACTTACCTGTATAGCTCCTGATTGCATAACACTTTCACAAAGTTCGCCACCACTGCATCGAGTTTGCAGTGAGCAGCTGCAACTCCAAGCTGACGAAGCCCAAGGCCACCATATCTAACATCATACCCTTCAGCCTACATCAAACAAGCACCACCAAATCATCAAAGATACATATAACCTGACAAGCACTCACAGTTTCCATATTTCCTAACAATCCAGCAGCGAACAACTAGTTACATAATGTAGCAAAAATACAAAAAAGATGGTATATACCATGTCAACCAGGAAGAACTTCTGAAGCTTCTTTGACTAATTTTTCCCAATTTCCCCCTACTTGTGTTTGACTAATTTTTCACTATTTTCTTTTGCCGCTCACCATTTTGTTTTGCCGCTCAGCCCTCCTCTACATTCCTTTTTATTTTTTTTAAAAAAATATTACATTTGTAGTTTGTATGATTGTATCATAATAACAATACTCTGCCAAATTAAATTAAAAGATGTAAAAGAATCATTAAAAGGGTAATGCATCAAATTTACATTTGTTGATAAATTAATTATAAACTTAACCGCGTGTTATTAAAATACTTTTGTTTCTAGTTGTACAACCAAAATTCAAACTCGAAAGTGACAAAGATCCTCTAGAGACACATTCAAGTAAAATGAAACTGAAGATATGTAAATGAGCAAATAAAAGTAATGACATTTTTTCCCTAGTTAGGAGGGGTTAAAATGACTTGCCTTCACTTCCTCAACTTGTTTAATTGTTTGCCTGCAGGGATCCAGAAGTTGAGTTGGGACTGCAGCATCCACTAGTTCCAATACACTACAAAACCAGATACAGAGTATAGAGAGCTCGGTTACTTACAAATTATAATCTGTCAAAACCTAATTAGTACATACTACATACTCTTAATTCGACTATTAACTATACTTTTCTGGCTGTAGGAGTCGTATCAGACAGCTATAATAAACGGTAAAAAGAAACTACTAAACAAATATACCTGGTGTGGCTACTCAAATGTGCCACTACATAATACCTCTGTTTATTTTTAGGTTGAGTGTATAAACTAACTTTCCGTACAATGCACAAAGTATAAACGAAGAATATAAAAAGAATCATGTAGTGTTAATTATGCTATCAAGAAATATCAATCTCAGAAACTCACAGTCACAGTCAATCAAAAAATTAGGCTTATGATGGCAAGTTTAAGGTATTGGTCTATCATGCTTGAACAACAATTGACTTGTAGCAACAGCCAAAAGACAGCAATAATTAAAACAAAAAACCCCAGAGACAACCAATAACTTTCATAACCAGTTTCAAGTCCAGCTCTAAGGATCATGCCTGAGACAACGAGTCCAGCAAGAGGATCCAGGAACTTCACCCCAACAACTGATCCTCCAGGAGCTGCACATCGATCAGGATGCCACCTACACAGCAAATAAAAACTTACAAATATCAAGAAATATAAAATATATAATAGACATGTCAATGTGACAATACTAAAAAGGAAAGAACATACTTAAAGGCCAAAGAAGCAATCTTTTTGTTAGCTTTAGAAATATGAAATTTATAAAGAGAAAATAAAAAGGGTGGCATGAAGAATTGACACCACCCTTCTTCACAAAAGAATGGTGAACTATCATTTTGATAAGCAGTCCCGACCAAGTAAAAATTTTCTGCATGTGCATACCTTCAAACAGTCAGCAACTTTAATAGCGCTGTTGCTGCTCTACTGTAATCTGACCTCCATTCCAAATGAATATAGAAGATCCAGATTGTAGAATAAAACACTCATTTGTGTCCAGTGAGGTGGCCACCTGAATGAAAGAGAAACATAGCAATTTAAAATACTTGAGAGTCCTTAACAGATAACAAGAGAAACATGATGTAATTAAGCATTGATGTCATATTTGTTCGCTTACAAAATAGGTTCAGGCTATCAGCACATTGCATGCCAGAAGTTAAAAATAAAACTACTACGTAGTATCAACTCCAAAAGCTAAACCTGAAAGGCAGAGTCATCTAAAATACAACATTAAACGAAGAAACATCAAAGAAAACTATAGAAGAAGAAACGAAAAAACTGAATTTAAATCAGTTTAATAACTATAGAAGATAACTATAAACATTCATTACAAGTAATTCAACAATGCAATCTAGACAGTGATTCAATAATGCGTTGTTCTAGTAAGCTATCATTTTGATCAGCAAAACGAACACCAAACACATGGACACATGGTGTTGCAGTTAAAACTACTTCAATCTAATTAATCACTTAATATAAAGAGAACTTCAGAACTGTGACAAATATGTATACAGGATGTTATAGGACGACTTTTAAAAGTGTAATGCATCTCACCTCACCTGGTTGATATATGTTTACAATGAGTTGATCGAAAAAGGGTTCCCTACATAATAAATTAGGAGGGAAAGGACATGTTTCCAAGTCCCAATGACAGTCTGCACCTGTCATGGGATCAGAAACATAATCAGCAAACTGAATAGTTTCTTTAACAGATGTAGAAATCTCAGTTGCCCATGCTGGAAGATCTCCAAACCTCATCGCCTGCAGCAAAGAATATCCACTACATGAGCTTCTACAAGTAAACAATTCATGTAATACAGTTGCTTTTCATTTGTTCTACATTTCTTAGTGATCATATTCATCAACTACAACTAAGGCGATAAAAAAAAACAATTAGCTGAAATCAAAATTACATAGGAGTTAACATCAAATTCCAAATCACTCTTTATATCCATTTACACTCTTGGAAAGAAGTGAGTAATCGCTACCCTAATTCGGATCATTACTTAAAAAACTGGAGGGGGAAAAAATGTACTGTTCAAACTGTGGATATAATATTAGAATCATAGGGACTCAAAATAGAAATATAGAATGATAGCATCATGATACTTTTCATTCTAATTTGTAAAATTATACTTAGGACATAAATTTCAATCAATAATGTTGACCAGATAACCAGATTGTAGTTTAGATTAGCTACTGAACAGAAACAGTTCATCTAATATCGAACCTGATTGTGAGAAGCTTTGCAAAACCACCCTTCTGCATCCAAAAGTAGTAAATTAACACAAATAAGAACCTAGCAAGATAAAAATTTACCATTCATTACAAGTAAAATCCAAAAACCCCCAAATTTAAACACCCTGAATCCCTAAACAAAATATGAAGACAAATTAAACAAAGAAAAAAACATAATCAGTGAAATTTGCGACAATGGTTATGATTATTTTCGATTGATTCAACTTCTTCTGCGACGGAGAATGAAAATGGAGAATGAGAAAGAGAGAGAGTGAGAGATACGTAGAGATACAGAGAGAGATAGAGAGAATGGGAGAGAGATAGAGGTCAAACTAAGCTACAATTACAAAATTGAAGTATGCAACAAAAAGTATACACGAATCGAAACATATTTATACCTTAATTGAACAAAGCTCGAACCCTAACTGAATCATGGAGTCAAGCTTCGATTGACCCTGCTCGAACCCTAATTGAACCCTAAACTGTTTGTGAGAGAGGCGAGAAACTGTTGAGAGAAGTGTTTGAAAGAAGTGTTTGAGAGAAAGTGAGAAGTGAGAAGTGAAAGTGAGAATCCTAATGGGACTGCTCTTTGACTTGTTTTTCCCCAAATTTTCATTTGCCGCTCTATTTTCATTTGCCGCTCAGCAAATGAAATAAAATTATAGTACTGTCGTACTTTAAAAAAAAAATTATTATCAATTTATTTTAACTAGTCGATAAAGCCGCGCTTCGCGGCGGCATTACAATATTTTTTTTAAAAAAATCAATATATTTACGTTATATTATAATACTAACATTAAATTTTAATAATTAAATAGTCTTCTCTAATGAATCGATTTCTTGTTAAACACAATTCTTTCGATTGAGCCGCTCTTTCGTTAAAACCGAAATCCCAACTTTAACATATATTATAAAGACTTATATAAAAAAATTTATCCATGAAATCGAACCGTAAAAATAAAAAAAAAATTATGACATCAGTATCAAATTCTAATAGCTAATACAATCTTTTCTAGAGAGCCGTCTTCCCGTTAAATACATTTTGAGCCGCTCTTATTTGAAACCGAAATTCTAACTTCATTATATAAAGAGAGTAAATTCCAATTTTTATATTCTTTAAACTTTCTAATATTTTGGAGTTTTAAAAGATGAAAACATTTTATATTTTCTGTATATAATAAATATTCCTGTATTTATTTACAACTTTCGCATGAGAATGTCTTTCTATTATGTTAACATATAAAAAAAATACGAAGACTTTTCGTGACGGGAATAATATTAAATTTATGGATATATTTTTCTAATGCAAGTATAATTAACTTCTATAAAAAAGTTAAAATAAAGGTTTCTAGGAAGAAAAGATACATAGTTTTAAAAAAAATTGTATAAAACGTCTCCACCGTCCTCGTATTCTACTTCCTATAAAACATTTTATTTTATGTATTCCTAATATATTCAAACATCTTTTATACGGTCTTCTCTAATGAACCGTTTTCTCATTAAACACGGTTATTACTATTGGTCGGCTCTCTCATTAAGACCAAAAACCTAACTTTTACATATATCACTTGTATGACAATGTTTATCCATAAAAGTCAAATCCTAAAAATAAAATGAAATTTATAACATCAATATGACATTTTAATAGCTAATACAATCTTTTATAGTGAGCCGTCTTCCCATTAAAAACGTTTCGATCCGCTCTCGTTTGAGATCGAAATTCCAACTTCATTACATATTATTGATGATACTTATCTTACACAAAAAATTTTTTCCTTAAAATCAAAACCTAAAAAATAGAGTGAATCCAATTTATACTTTCTCTAGACTTTCTAAAATTTATGGAGTTTTAGAAAATGAAAACAGATCTTATTTTCTCTTTATATTAAAGATACTTCTGTATTTATTTGGGATTCCTGCATGGGAATGTTCTTTTATTATGTTAACAAATCAATTTTTTTTTTCTTTTTAAATACGATGACTTTTTTTATGACAATAGTATTTGGATTTATGAATATATTTCCTGTCGATTTGTTAACATTTCAAAATAGGGTGTTTGACACGCATTTTAATGTGGAATTTAAGGATAGTTTCATAATTTATTTTTGAAATTTTCTCTTTTTTTGTATAAAAGTAGAACAATCCTATTTTTATACAAAAAAGAAAATTTTAAAAATAAGTTATGAACTGTCCTTAAAATTCACCTTAAAATGCGTGCCAGAAAATGACAAAAAAAAGTGTTAATAATTGGGTAGGACGGAGGGAGTAATATAAAAAATTATAATTTAAGAAGATCATACTTTCTATAAAATATTTAATTATATGTCTGCTCTATATATTCAAACACCTATTTTACTTCTAATACAACGTTTTTTATATGTTTATTTCTATAAAATTGAACTCATATTCTACTTCCAATGGAACTTTTAATCATATGCCTTATAAATACTAATTCTACTTCCAATAGAACTTCTAATCATATAATTTAAGAAGATCGTACTTTTTATAAAATATTTAATTATATGTCTGCTCTATATATTCAAACACCTATTCTACTTCTAATAGAACTTTTATTTATATGTTTTTTCTATAAATTCGAACTATTATTCTCTATAAATTCGAACTCCAATTCTACTTCCAATAGAACTTTTATGCATATGCCTTATAAAAACTTATTCTACTTCCAATAGAACTTCTAATCATATGTCTTACCTATAAATTCGAACTCTTCTTCTCTATAAATTCAAACACATATTCTACTTCTAATATGTTAAATGATATTTTATATTTATTAATGTTTAAATTCAAAAATTCTAAAAAATTAGAAAAATAAATTGAGACGATCTTAGAGCGCCACATAAACTCCCGCGTACCCTCCTTTATATATATATATTGATTTCTTGAAATTAAAATATAATAAATAAATCTATTATTTTCATAATTTTGTAATAATTCTGAACTTATACATAACTTAGTTTTCTTTATTAAATTTTTAATGAATTTAGTTAAAATTTAATAATGTTTGGATATTACTTTATTTTAAAACCTTTTTATTTGAAATTTATAAACAAAATTTAATATTTATGAAAAATCAATAATTTAATTATTTGATGGAATATTACGTTTTATTTGTAAAATGATTACTTCAACGATTTTGTTAAACTTAATTATTTTTAAAGTCAAATAATTATTAAATCATTAATTTTAAATAAAATAAAAATTTTGTTCATGAATACTCTATGGTAACACATCTCATGGTGTTACCCACTGTAACACCTTTTATAACTATAGTAACATACTTCTACGGATTTGGTAACACCACAATCACAATGTTGCGATAGTTCAAAATTTTTATACCTATGGTAACACCCATAGTGGTAACACCCATGCCAAAATGTTGCAATAGGCCATCTATGGCGTAGTGCATTCTCGGTCGATAGCTCAAACTGGTTATGACGGAAGCGGTAATGGTGAAGTTTGTGTAAATATCATCTTCAACAAATCACATGACTCCAAGAAAAATGGATTAATCAGTGATTGTTTCTGTATTTTGTTTGTTCGACGCGACTATTTATGTAGATGTCGTATGCCTTTTTATTATTGAATTATCTAATTTACTCAAAAAAAAATTCATAAGTATTCATGTGATTATTATGATATGAATATTTATGCAAATTTTATAAATCTAATCAAATTATAAAATATTTAGTTCAAAAAATTAGTATGCAAAATTACAAAATAAAACAATTTTACTAGTACACTACACTACAAGTAAAAAAATTTACTGCCGCCATATACGTATGTTCATACTTCGTACCCACTAGGCGACTGGAAAAATGTTAAAAATAACAACTTTTTAAGTGAAGTTAACAAAAATATTAATTTCTAATTGCATTAGTTGAAAATACTGGATTGGATATATATTTCCAAGTTGGGTATCCCATTTTATATAAATAATATACGTATTTTTAAGTTGGGTATCCCATTTTATATAAATAAAATAAACTCAAAAATGGGTATCTTAAAAAAAAATTACTGGAAAATACGTATCATTTATATTTTGAATACCTATTTTATAAATGCGTATTCAATCCATTATTTTCACCAATATCATTCCATTGTTATTTTGGTGATGAAATTTTACAAAAGGCTTATTTTTAACCATTACATTACTCCTAGGCCACTACACACTAGTACACTACACTAAATTTGAGGAGAAAAGCTTTGACATTCAATCTTGTTTCTTGCAACCCAGATTCTAAAGTTCCAATCTTTAGTTCTCTCCAATGTTTTTTTTGGTAAATTCTCAGATCCTATCTATTCTTTATTATTACTGTATATATTATGCTTAAAAATTGCTTTTACTGATTGTCTTCTACTAAATTGAGTTAGGGTTTTTGTCTCTGTTACGTGTTTAGATATAATAATTTGTGATTTTTATTTTTATGTATGTGTATTTGCATTCATGCTCAATTTCTGACTTTTGTTATGTCTTTTCTTGTTAACTAATTAGTAACAAAGAGGTTATTATTTGAGCATGAATGGAAATTAACTACTTTGTTATATTTGGGTTTATGCTTAATTACTTTTTTTTCGGGTTTTATATCAAACGAGCCAGATCTCATTAAAAAGTATCAAGTAGCTCTCCGGTCTCCACGGGGACTCATTTAAACCACTAAACTAAGAAATATATCATTTACCCCCCTGCATTCACAAAAATAATACAATTTATGGTGGCCTAAGTGAGAATAATACAATCTATCCAAGATTGAACTTTTTTTTGCCACCATAAATTTTATCCAAGACACTTAGGCCACCATAAATTGTATTATTTTTGTGAATGCAGGGGGGCAAATGATATATTTCTTAGTTTAGTGGTTTAAATGAGTCCCCGTGGAGACTGGGGAGCTACTTGATACTTTTTAATGAGATCAGTGGCCCGTTTGATATAAAACCCCTTTTTTTTCGTTATAAGAACCTGAAATGAAACCGGAAGAATACAGTAGTTTGGGGGGGGGGGGGGGTGGTAATTTTAGTTCCACATTTAGTATATGCTACTTGGAGTAGGGTGGTCATTGGAGGGTGAGATTTGCGCGGACCTTGCCCTGTCCCTAGTCTTAGGAGAAGAATTGTTGTTTCGGTGAAGACCCACGGTTTTTGAATAAAATTTTAAAAATGATGGAAAGTTTCAAAAATCTTTGAACCTCCCAATTGTTAATTTCTTTTACTAATGATCGATTCTTAGTGGATACTGTGTCATGCCTCGAGTATATGTATATGAACTGGAAGTCCGTATAAATGATTTATAGAACACCACAACACCATCATTAGCTACGTGCTTCTTGACGTCAATTGCAGTTTTTGATTGCAGGAACCAGAAAATTGAATCGTCACTGTTATCTTAATTCCAACAGTAAATATATAGAGACCTCAAGAACACATAATAAACAATTGAATTCCTAGGATGTTGAGAAAAGAATCTTATATTTTTGGACGAAGTTGTCATGATTCCTGAATGAAGCATAGATATCGAACTTGATTAAGTTAAGAATACATTAAAGCTGAAATTGAGAATAAACATAGGAGAAGCTGTTAGAGTAGAGTGTTATGACTAGTGCTGTTGAATTTGTCTAACAATGCCAAAGTTTTAGATAGTGACATGAGTACTAAGAGTCCGGACTAGCAGTATTTTTTGTAGGTACCCTTCAAGAATAGGTCAAGCAGTGGCTTTGATTAAATCATTGTCAATATTAAAAAATTAGTTAGATTGTAGCCTGTCATTCATACAGCACCTGACAATAGTCATTCTTGTAGTTCCTACTTATTTTGATTTAAAATACATGAGGTACACTGTCTGTTGATCACTTTAGTACTCCATATAGCAGCGTGGCATCTACATTTTGAACAGCTAAATAACACTTTGTTTTTCCTGTCCATTGCCGGTGAGTGGTTTTGTAAGGAGCTTATAGCTAAGGTTGTCTAGACTTGTAACTTTGGTGTGCAGTAGCAGGTAGTTCAGTGAAATGAATATAATATCTTGACTTTGGTTCTATCTAGTTATGATTAGAAACAGTGTACAGTTACTATGTACAGATATTGATGTGCCTCTCGGTGGAAATGAGTTCTAATATAAAATAGAAATAGTTGTAGTCTCTTTTTAACATCGTAGACTCTTCTCAATTCAGTGGTACAGGGAAAACCAGGTATATCTTTTTAGCGCAAGTTGCTAAAACTGGGTTAATTGCTTCACCAGACTACAACAGTTTGTCCCTTTAAAAAGATTTTCACAGATCCAACTTATCTACTCAGAGTTAAGCTTCCAGCTTTCTGCCATGCAAGCTGCCTGCCTTTTTCAATCAGTTGGTCTTTTCCCCAACAGGTTTATGATTATTCTCTTGTGCTCCCTCTTCGTTTGTCTTTGTGCACACAGGGTCACATACCAACACAGAAATAGAAGTTACAAAATGCATATCCATTCATCTGGTGGCTAGTTTGCAGTCTTAAGTGTATAAACAAAAAGTAGCTTCTATATTACAACTTTACAAGCAATGGGGGCAGCAATCATATGTTGTAGTACACAAATTGATAGAACAGTCTCTTTTATACCAGCATGCCTTTTTTTTTGTGGTGTAATCCAATATCATTATGTACATAAGTCTTCAATTTACCATAAAAATGACTCATAGTGACAGATTAATACATTTAGGAGTGGTAAACTAATGAATGTCTAATGTGTTGTGCTCAGTGCTCACGGCAGAAGTACCTCTCTCAAACAGGGTGGTTGGCTAAATTTAAAAGCCCCGAAGATACCTAGAGTAGGTGTCTCCGGAGGAATCCAGACTTGTGAACTCAATTCTCCTCTTCGGCCGACAAGGTTATCTGCAATTTCCAACGCAGATGATGGACACCCGTGTTTATCTGTCGCTGAGGAACATATAAACACAAGCCAAGTGTTGCATAATGAAGCAGATACATGGTTAAGTGAATGGTCACCCCCAAAGCACTTGTGGAGGGCATTATCAGTCTTTATTCTTGCAGGGCAGGTCATCACCAGGATTTTAAAGGGCAAAGTCCACTGGAAGAACACACTCCAGCAACTGGAAAGGGTTGGTCCGAAATCAGTTGGAGTCTGTTTGTTAACTGCTACTTTTGTTGGGATGGCCTTCGCTATCCAGTTTGTTAGAGAATTCACAAGACTAGGATTAAACAGATCTATTGGTGGTGTCTTGGCTCTTGCCTTTGCGAGGGAGTTGAGTCCTGTGATCACATCTATAGTAATTGCAGGGCGTATTGGAAGTGCATTTGCTGCCGAGCTGGGAACTATGCAAGTGTCGGAGCAAACTGACACACTAAGGGTTCTTGGTGCTAATCCTGTTGATTACATGGTGACCCCGAGAGTGATTGCTTCGTGTATTACTCTGCCATTATTAACTCTACTGTGTTTTACAGTAGGAATGGCAGCGAGTGCTCTCCTTGCAGATGGCGTTTACGGGATTAGCATTAACATAATTTTGGATTCTGCTCAGAGAGCTCTCTCTTCATGGGATATAATTAGCGCAATGCTCAAGTCACTGGTTTTTGGTTTGATTATATCTATTGTCAGTTGTGGTTGGGGGATCACTACCTCAGAAGGTGCCAAAGGTGTTGGAGAATCGACAACTTCCGCTGTTGTCATATCTCTTGTTGGTATATTTGTCGCTGATTTTATCCTCTCCTATTTCTTCTTCCAGGGAGCAGGGAATTCATTGAGGAACGTTGTCTAAATTATGAAATATGTAATGATTCATCGCCTACTAAGTTTTTTTTTTTTTGCTTCCTTTAGATCTGTATCAAAGAATTCAGTAATGCACACATGACTTGACTGCAATTACATTTTTAAATGCAACAATGGTCAATTTGTATCATAGCTGAATTCACTGTGTTGCATGCACAAGTTTATGTTTACTATTGATCAAAATATTGAAACACAAGGCAGGTCACTTTTTAATTGAGAATATTCGACCAGGAGATTACAATCTTTATGCATGGGTCCCTGGTTTTTGGTGATTTCCGATGGGAAAAACTCATTACAGTAACACCAGGTCTAATACCTTATTGAGTTCACATCATATTTGAATCTTCCTGTTCATGAAAATATATCCGCATCTTTGCAGGTGGAAGCACTGATGCTGGCATACTACAAACCTGAAACCTCCAAGAGATGGACCTACCTTGTGGGAAATCGGCACTCCTGATTGTTCTGCTGCTGAATTTTTTTGTTCCTGAACCTGATCCGAATTATATAAACAAACTCTATGTCAATCATCCTGACAAGTAAATCATCAGCAACAAACCGGGATATACAAACTTCGACTGGCTCATCAGCAACAATGTCCAAATTAGAGGTAACTTCAATAAAGTATTAGGCCCCTCAGCGCGTATAATCTAATATTTTTGTACACAACATAAGGAACGTTCTAAGTTCTTCCAGGTACCTACGAGTGAATGATGAAGCAGCAAATCCACCAATCTTCTCCACTGGTTCGATAGGGAAGGACAATGCAATTGCTCGACATGGAATTCATGGACTTTACTGGTTATTCAATGTGGATATACATTATACTCAACTTGTTGAAGGTGAAAATACCATATTTTTAAAGCAAACAAACGGAAGTAAATTTCATCAGTTCGGGGTTTTGTACGACTACATCCGTTTGGAAGGCCTTCCATTATCCCAAGAATATTGAATTTTCCTTGTTCATATCATTCCACTTTCATAGTGTAATCTATAATTATTGTATTCATATCAGAATTTTAATCTGCTTAAAAGAAGTTAATCAAATTTTTGACTAAATGAGTTTTAGGGCTATAACATAAAAAAATTCATGAGATTAAATCAACTAAAAGATCAGAACCAAATTCTGACAAAAAAAAAAAGATCAGAACCAAATGGACTAATGATTTCGAAAAATGATGCACGGCGTGAAGTGTAGTTCTCACAACTTCTTGCTGCAGTGACGAATGATTTCGAAAAATGATGCATCGTTCTGACTTGTAATGTGACAGCGATCGAGCTCCTAACAAACATGCCATTACAAATTCATCACACGTCTACAATGTTCTTGTTTTGTTTTCTGCAACGAGGTCGATCTGATAATCCGACATTAATTGGAAGGAACATGGTAGAATTTGCCATGACACATGCACCGGTAGACAACAGGACAAGGTTCAGCAACATTAATGGAACACTTGAAGCTCACCATCACTCTCTTGCATGGTGAACAAGGACCGCAAGCATGCGAACATTATTCATTTCTATAATATAATAGCCTGGTAAGGTAGACTTGAACCCGTCGGATACAGCTCCTCCATCCGTGCTTCGTTTCTTCTTCTAGTATCTGCCTACATTATTCATTCGAAATTTTAGTATTTTCATAGCAAGTACACATGCAAGCACAAAATCACATCACACATTAGTAATATAATAGCCTGTTATATGAGAAAACAAACCTCGGCATGCTTATGAATTTGCTCTTCATAAAATGTATCATTTCCGTCGTACATAGCTGAAATTTTAAAGCATTACTCCAACATTAGTGCATGCACACACGTAAAATAAATCTCAGGGCAGGACTTGAACATAAGGTAGAGAACTTATAGCGCTGCTGGCGGATGCATTTTGCCGAAATTACAAGTATCACGAAACTAACTGTCAATTAATGGCAATAATACATGGGGTCTGTTCTATGGCAAACATTTGCCATAGAACTGTTTCATAACATATGATTCCAGGAACGATCCAACGGTCCTGATTTAAAAAAAAATTACACCGTACCGCAGAAACTTTCCGCGGTACGGAGCAATTACAAAAATACCCTCACTGTTCACGTACCGCAGAAACTTTCCGCGGTACGGTGAACAGTAGATTTTTTATGTGAAAACAGGGGGCATTTTTGTAATTACTCCGTACCGCGGAAAGTTTCTGCGATACGGTGTAATTTTTTTTTTAAATCAGGACCGTTGGATCAACGATCCAACGGTCCACAAACCATATGTTGTGTAACAGGTCACTGGCAAATGTTTGCCAGTAACCGGGAGCCATAATACATTGATACCGACATAAACAATCTTCTTCATTTTCTTTTCTTTCGCCAAACAACCAAATACTTATAAATAATTCGATGTTTTCCTTTATTGTGACAACTCGAATATGAGCGAACATTTATTTTTTACAATTTTTTTTAAAAAAATTTATAGAGTAAATAAATTCAGCAAACTTGGACCGTTGGGTTGGTCCATGGAGAAAGATCTTGCCTCGAAGATTGTAGTCATTCAAGTTATGACTACCATAGACGTGAAGACAAGGGCATTTGGAAACTTCAATGTCCTTTTGTCTTTTTATGTCACGACTCACGACCCATTGACCCAACCATATTTTATTAGTAACGTTTTTATTCGAAGTTGTAGAAACTTATATCATCTTTTGAATTAAACTATCTTTTACATATTTTTATTAAAAAAAATTTATTTCGAAAATTTTAATAATTTTAAATATTAAATCAAAAAATCTTATTCCCTCCATCCCATCCAATTGTTTACAAGTGTCCGACATGCATTTTAATGTGCATTTTAAGGATAATTCCATAACTTATTTTTAAAATATTCTTTTCTTATATAAAAATATAAACATTAAATTTTTATACAAGAAAAGAAAATTTTAAAAATAAGTTATGCACCTCTTGAAAAGTGTGAATTGGAAAAAGGAGTAAATTATATGCAAAAATCAAACATGATATAAAAAGAAACAGTATATGATTCTTATTACTATCGAATGTTCATGGCCTAAATGGTTGATAATTTTTGTTTATCATAACTTATGATAAACAAAAATTATCAACCTTTTAGGCCACGAACATTCGATAATAATAAGAATCATATAATATTGTTTCTCTTTATATAACGCTTGACTTTTGCTTACAATTTAAGATTTTTTGATTGGATATTTAAAATTATTATTTTCAAAATAAACTTTTTTTAATACAAATATGTAAAAGATAATTTAATTCAAAAAAATTAAATAATAATTTTTTTACCTAGTAAAAATGCTTTGAAATATGTGTAAAAAAATCGAACGTCGCATAAAAAAAAGCAGGAAATTACACACAACGAATATATTACTAATCCAAACATTTATCTTTACTTTAAAGAGAAAAATTAC